>WNWK01000968.1:0-347653 GCA_009830355.1 Cherax destructor
CAGTATGGAACCCACACCAGTTCAAGCACGTTAAGAAATTAGAGAAAGTGCAAAGGTATTCAACAAGACTTGTCCCGGAGGTAAGGGTATATCATACTAGAAGTTAAGGAAATCAACCTGACGACACTGAAGGACAGGAGGGATGAGGGGACATGATAACAACATATAAAATACTGAGAGGAACTGACAAGGAGGATAGTGACAGAATGTTTCAGAGATGGGACACAGCAACAAGGGGTCACAGCTAGAAGTTGAAAACTCAGATGAGTTACAGAGATGTTAGAAAGTATTTCTTCAGTCATAAAGTTGTCATGAAGTGGAACAATCTGAAGAGTGATGTAGTGGAGGCAGGATCCATACATAATTTTAAGAAGAGGTACGATAAAGCTCTTGGAGTAGGGACAGAGTGAACCTAGTAATGACCAGCGAAGAGGTGGGGCCAGGAGCTACGACACGACCACTGCAACCATAAATACGTAGATAAGTACGAATAGGTGAGTACAAACACACACAAACCCACACACACTCAAACAAACAAACAAACAAACACACACACACACGTATATATATAATGGGGTCCACCTCTGGTGCAAATTGTGGGACCTATAGCCTCGGAGAAGTGGATAAAAAGGCTTCAAGGAAGAATATTTAGATTTCTTTCTGAAGCCATTTGAATATTCCACTTCCCCTACCACCCCATCTTTTGAATATGTATAAAATTTATTTCAAGACAAATGACAAGAATAAAATAGGGAGTAAAACAACATAGATAACAACTCAGAGCTACATGTCAAATACTTCGTGCAGCTCCCCGGCAGTGGGCCGCGTGCCCAGAATGCTGCAGGCATTTCCCCTCTGGATCGCAACACTGAGTCTCTGAAAGAGGAAGCTGGTCGCCCTGTGGTCCTTGGTTTCTATGATGAGTTTTTCACCCAGCTCTTTGAGAAACTTTAGAGCACACTTGCCCCATGCTCCATGGGTCTCCGACCCTATTGGGATGAAGTTTTAGCAAGGGGTGAGGCCTTCATATTTGCGAGTCTTCTGGGTCTCCCTGTGGCTGGCAGCTCCACCCCCTTCGGCTACGGAGTATTGCAAGTAGGTGTCTGCCATTGTGGCAGCACAGGTGTAGTCCCAAGCAATCTGCTTACCATCCTTCCAGGGTAGCATAGTGGCTCCATCAGGACGCTTTTGACTTCCATCAGACCTCTGCACTTGGGGTTCCCGTTGAGCTGGGCAATGGGCTGTGGCGAGGCTTCTCTTTATGATGTCATTGACCTCCTCATGTCTAGCATACTTCCCTTCTGATGTGTGACACACTAGACCATGAAGTCCGAATTGATCGGCCGTCGCCCTGCCGCAAATACACCTATGTTCGGTGAGTATGGGGGCGGCAAGGCTAAGAGCAACACCAATCCGAATGGCCTGTGGGTCGAGTCGAGTCCCCAGAGAGGAATTGGGAACAGCTAGGAGGAAATCTCCTGAGTGTGGTGCCTTCACCGCTAGGAGACGAGCTTTGTCCTTTCCTGAAGCGTTGGTGAGCATTGTGTTGGCAATTTTTTCCATGATCGGCTTGTCCCAGTGGGACTGTTTGTGCTCTTTGGGAGGAGCTGGTCTACTGGAGAGGTCTGCCAGGATGTCCCACCGCACGGCTGCTTCAATGAACCTGGGGTCTTGAGCTCCCACCACACCTCTCATACGTTCAGGAACAATCTTCTTGACTAATCCACAGGAGGCCAAACACGATGACAGAAATGCAGGTAAAGCTACCTGCCTTGCTTTGCGCACCCCTATACCTCCCAGTCCCACTGGGAGGGTTGCCTGTTCCCATTGCCGATCCTCTAGTGACAGATTCAGTGCCTTCTTAAAGTTGATCTCAGGTGTGCGTCATACTCGTCAAGTGTTGGGTTTTCAAAAGAGGATGCGCACCTCAAGAAGTAAGTGAGTCTTGGCATAGTAAGACACCTTGTGAGGAGATACAGAGCATCATGGGCATCAAGATCACTTATTCTCTCCTCCATTCTTTTCAGGTCATTCACTTTGTCCTTGAGGACAGTGTCGATGGCGTGGTGACCCAGCGGTGCTCCCAGGAGGGTACTGTTGGATATATATATATATATATATATATATATATATATATATATATATATATATATATATATATATATATATATTGCAGTAGCTCTGCGCCTTGCTGCCCCTATTCACACGGAATATACGTGTATTTGCAGCGATGCGCAAGCCGACCAATATGGTGTACATGGTCTTAACTGTCCTAAAACCAAGGGTTGGCATGCAAGACACAATGAGGTCAACGACATCATAAAGAGAACACTTGCTACAGCTGGATGCCCAGCCGAGAGAGAGCCTCGATCACTAGCAGCCAACAACGCCCACAACCCAGCAAACCGCCCCGACGGGATCACCATCTATCCTTGGAAGAATGGCAAGCTCTTAGCATGGGATTATACCTGTGTGTCGACACTGGCTGACACCTACATCCATCACAGTGTTGGGCGACAGGGAGGAGCTGCTGACCACAGAGAGGAGTACAAAATCGGCAAGTACAGGGACATAAGCCAACAGTATAAATTTGTCCCAGTGTGATCAGAGACCTTGGGAGCATGGGGAAAAAATGCAACACGTTTCCTTAAAGAACTGGGTTCCAGACTCATCGACACCACCAGGGACAAAAGGGCAGCCACGTTCATGTTCCAGCGTCTCAGCGTGGCCATCCAGAGGGGAAATGCATGCTGCATACTTGGCTCGCGTCCGGCTTCGGAGGAGCTGGAGGAGATTCATAATCTTTGACATATTGTACCATTGTATTCATGTTCATGTTTGTGTTTTCTATAAATGTATTCTGTCTATTAATAAAGCATTTATATGTATGTATGTGTGTAGTATATAGGATGGGGTGGTAGGAGAAGTGGAATATTCAAATGGCATCAGGAAGAAATCCAAATATTCTTCCTTGAAGCCTTTTTATCCACTTCTCCGAGGCTATGGGTCCCACAATTTGCACTAGAGGTGGACCCCATCCTATATTTTTCACAAAAAAAAAATATATATATATATATATATATATATATATATATATATATATATATATATATATATATATATATATATATATATATATGCAAAAAGATCACAGTAAACAGGTGATATCAAAATATGCAAGACAACCACTATGAAAAATAGAAGAATTCAAGCGCTTTCGTGACTACTCACATTATCAAGGAACTATCATAGTTCCTTGGTAATGTGAGTAGTCACAAAGCTGAATCTTCTATTTTTCATAGTGGTTGTCTTCATATATATATATATATATATATATATATATATATATATATATATATATATATATATATATATATATATATATATATATATATATATATATATATATATATATAAATATATATACGTATATGTCGTGCCGAACAGGTCAGATTGGTCATTTAGCAAGAACTCATTAAAAATTAAGTCCTTTCTAAAAATTTCTCATATACGTTTAAAGATATATTTTTTAATTTATGTTTATGTAAAAATTAATAATTTTGTACCAAAAGAACCTTAGAAAACCTACCTAACCTTATTATAATAAGCGCAATTTAATTTATCCTAATCCAACTAAATATATTTTAGATAAGTTAACAATAATTTAACAATAAACAAACACAATTAAATATATTTTTGTTCGTTAGGTTTAGAAAGTTTTTTGCGAAATTATTGCATACATAAATTTTCGCTTGCCTAATTCGGCAAGATGAGCGTTGCTATTTAAGCTTGTGTGTTTGTGTTTGTGAACTCACCTATTTGTACTCACGTATTTGTGGTTGCAGGGGTCGAGTCATAGCTCCTAGCCTCGCCTCTTCACTGATTGCTACTAGGTCCTCTCTCTTCCTGCTCAATGAGCTTTATCAAACCTCGTCTTAAAACTATGTATGGTTCCTGCCTCCACTACGTCGCTTTCTAGGCTATTCCACTTCCTGACAACTCTATGACTGAAGAAATACTTCCTAACATCCCTTTGACTCATAGGAGTCTTCAACTTCCAATTGTGACCCCTTGTTTCTGTGTCCACTCTCAGGAACATCTTGTCTTCTTCCACCTTGTCAATTCCTTTCAGTATTTTATATGTCGTTATCAAGTCTCCCCTGACCCTCCTGTCCTCCAGTGTCGTCAGGCCGATTTCCCTTAACCTTTCTTCATCGGACAATCCCCTTAGCTCTGGGACTAGTCTTGTTGCAAACCTTTGCACTTTCTCTAATTTCTTGACGTGCTTGACCAGGTGTGGGTTCTAAACTGGTGCTGCATACTCCAATATGGGCCTGGCGTATATGGTTTACAGAGTCTTGAATGATTCCTTACTGAGGTATCGGAACGCTATTCTTAGGTTTGCCAGATGCCCGTATGCTGCAGGAGTTATCTGATTTATGTGCGCTTCATGAGATGTGTTCGGTGTTATACTCACTCCAAGATCTTTCTCCTTGAGTGAGGTTTGCAGTCTTTGGCCACATAGCCTATACTCTGTCTGCGGTCTTCTTTGTCCTTCCCCGATCTTCATGACTTTGTATTTAGCAAAGTCAGTTGCTGGACCACGTGTCCAGCCTGTCCAGGTCTCTATGTAGTCCTGCCTGATCCTCATGTGATTTAATTCTCCTCATTAACTTCCCATCATCTGCGAACAGGGCCACTTCTGAGTCTATCCCTTCCATCATGTCATTCACATATATCAAAAATAGCACTGGTCCTAGGACTGATCCCTGTGGGACCCCGCTCGTCACAGGCGCCCACTGTGATACCTCATCACGTACCATGACTCGTTGTTGCCTCCCTGTCAGGAATTCTCTGATCCATTGCAGTGCCCTTTCTGTTACACGTGCCTGATCCTCTAGCTTCTGCACTAATCTCTTGCAGTCCAAGAAAATGCAGTCAACCCACCCTTCTCTCTCGTGTCTTACTTCTGTTACCTTGTCATAAAACTCCAGGAGGTTTGTGACACAGGATTTGCCTTCCATGAATCCGTGCTGGTTGTCGTTTATAAGCTTTTTCCGTTCCAGGTGCTCCACTATTCTCCTCCTGATAATCTTCTCCATGACTTTGGTCTATAGTTTAGTGCCTCGTTTCTGTGTGTGTGTGAGACACGTGGTCTACAGTGCTCTACCTGACCTGACCCACACCCACCTACTAGTTTATGTCTTTATGGTTTACCTTCTTCCTAGTCTGATAGAAACCTGTCTGCTCGCTCTGTTCTACTATAAATTACCAATTGCTATTTGTTAATGATTACTGATATCCTATTCTTTATCGTACTAGGAGAGTTGGACATGTTTACAACCAGCTTGGCATTTAATAAGAACTTACACCCGACTCCCCGAAAACCACGCATAGGTGAGACACTTGCGATGCAGCCTGTAGCAGCCTGTAGCAGCCTGTAGCAGCCTGTAGATTGTCCAACTCGATGTGATGTCCTGGCGTATATCCACTTCCGTTTCTAGTCGATATATAATATAACCTATTCACTATATTTCTTTCACTGGTCACACATTTATTTCACACGTGACACACATGGCAACGTCGCTTGCAACACACTAGGCCTGCCCACTCTCACTTGCAACACCAATATTATCTTCAAGTTCACTTATAAAATTGCAGCTCTCCCCACACTTATGTAGCTCAGGGCAACTTGTAAATCGCAGTACCCTTGGGTAGCCCTCAAAAACACTTATATTAACGGAGCACTAACGTTGTGACTCGCACACGCGGTGTCCCTACTGTGTATGTGTGTATTTGTGTGTGTTTGTACTCACCTAGTTGTGGTTGCAGGGGTCGATTCATAGCTCATGGTGTGTGTGGGGGGAGAGAAAGAGAGAGAAATAAAGATAATGCTAAAGAAGGCATTTAAGTGAGGTCTGGCTTGTAAAATAAAGGCTGGAACTCTTTAACCTAATCATGTAAACCTTCTTGTGTTAAAAATGAAAACAACAAGAAAAATAAGAAGAGAACAAAAAAACAACAACAGAAAACGAGAACCCCTTTACCCCGCCCCACCGGAGAAGAACCTTCCCCGGGGGAGACATACAACTCCTCCCCAGCCCAGACATTCTCCCCGGAGAACAAATTACTTTACCCGGAGAACGGAAATGTTTTGTAGTTGGAAGAAAATGAAACATTCAGAGCCTTAAAGACAGAGACAAGATCTGAGGTGACAGCAGAAGCTCCGACTCACTCAGGAAAATTATCTTTCACTTGAACAAACATCTTTTCGCTTTAGAACGGTGTACCGCTGACGATATTAAAGCTAACACACTTTACGCTACTTGCTGTAAAAAAAAAATTGGATTTAGAAACATTTCGCTCTTTCAGTTTTATATGAATCGATGAAGCTCTTAGCGGTGCGAAACGTTGTCTCGGAAACGTCTTTCCGCAACACGTGTCTTTGCTTCACGTATTTTGGTAATTTGCATGTACGTACAACATACTACTTGCTATTGAGGATGAAATTCCCTTCGATGGTGTTGTCGCCGTGGTGGCAGTGTGACTTTGTAAATGGTCCAAGTTGGACCGAAACGTCGTGGTAATCTCCTCTCTCTCTCCTGTGTACGGGTTATTTGTGTATCGTTGCAGTCACGGTATTGTGCCTTTTTGTTCTTCCCCTTTCTCGGATCAAACCTAACTGCCTCCCATTTCTGAAGCGCTGTACATTCCTTACGAATTCGTCGCTTCACAATGAAAATCACGAAAGTAAGTTAGGATTACCTTATTCAAGTATCTAAACTTAATATGGCTAAATCTTACGTTTTCTGAGTAAGAGATGCCAAGTTCCTCGGATAAAACCTAAGTTCGGAAATAAAGTCTACAATTCTGAAGACGAAATAAAGTAAATAAAGTGCTGGCACTCGCACTATTGTTTCCTTTATGTGTTATGTTTACGATAGTGAGACACTTATATGTTTATTGGTCGGAATTATGAGACGGAAAGAACACATGGTGCCTGGGAGTCGAACTGGCACTGGCAGCCGTGCCAAGTGTGATGTGTGGCACTAGCGGTGGTCATCACAGTGAACTGGACTCACAATGCGTCTTGCTAACGCTCTACTCGTTGCCCACTACCCCAGGGCGACAAAACAAAAAGAGGAAAAAAACACCTTCACCATCTCTTGCTTCCCGAATCTCTTTAAAACCGTGATCTCTGGAAATAAAACATTCTATATAGGCCTATGTGACTGAGGGGTACGTAGATGCGTCAGGAAAGCTTCTGGGGTGTTTGGGAAAACAGTAGCATGACAGTTGGTGGTGGCTTGTACAAGCATGTCAAAGATATGCTGGTTGTAAAATCATCTAATTACCTTGGCTGAGTAGTGCAGTACTGGGTCTGCCACACTCATGGACCCCGATTCGACTCGCCGACCATTTTTCAATTTATTCAGTGACAGTCATTATTTACGACTTGTCTTATTTTTATTTACAATATGTACATGTACACACACACACACACACACACACACACACACACACACACACACTTAAGATTTAGTAAGGAAGAAAAGCTCAATAAGAAAGTTCGGGTCAGCACATGCAGGTCGACACACTCACTAGTAAGTGCGTGCCAGGCGCTTACGTCACAAAACTGACAGTACAAAAAAAAATAATACAATAACATAGCTGCCAAAAAAGGGTAGGAGCAGTGTGTACATACGAAGTGATCATAAATACACACACGCGCACATCTAATTTATTAACCTTCTTCAGTAAAGCTTTTGAGGCTGTTGATCACGATAAAGAATTCGATATTGTTTATTTAGACTTTAGTAAGGCTTTTGATAGAGTACCGCACCAGAGACTGTTAAAGAAAGTGGCAGCTCATGGCATTGGGGAAAAGTGCTGTCATGGATCGAGTCATGGCTCACCAATAGGAAGCAGAGAGTGTGTATAAATGGGGTTAAACCGAATGGGGACTTGTAACAAGTGGTGTTCCACAGGGATCAGTCTTAGGCCCATTGTTATTTATAATATATATCAATGACCTTGATGAGGGAATTACTAGTGATATGAGTAAATTCGCCGACGACACGAAGATAGGTAGGATAATTGATTCAAACATAGATGTCATAGAACTTCAGGAAGATTTAGACAAACTTAATTCGTGGTCAGAAAAGTGGCAGATGCAGTTCAATGTAGATAAATGCAAGGTTCTGAAGCTCGGGAGTGTCCATAACCCAAGCACTTATAAGTTAAATAACGTAGAACTTAGCCATACAGATTGCGAGAAGGACTTGGGGGTGATGGTAAGCAGCAACCTTAAACCAAGACAGCAATGCCTAAGCGTACGTAATAAGGCAAATAGATTACTGGGATTTATATCAAGAAGTGTTAGCAACAGAAGTCCAGAGGTTATATTACAGCTTTATACATCATTAGTAAGGCCTCACCTAGATTACGCAGCTCAGTTCTGGTCTCCATATTACAGAATGGACATAAATTCGTTAGAAAACATTCAGCGTAGAATGACTAAATTAATACATAGCATTAGAAATCTTCCTTACGAAGAAAGATTGAAGACCCTAAAATTACATTCACTTGTAAGACGTAGAATGAGGGAGACATGATCGAGGTATACAAGTGGAAAATGGGTATTAAAAGGGATATAAATAAGGTCTTGAGGATATCTCTCCAAGAGAGAACCCGCAATAATGGATTCAAGTTAGATAAGTTTAGATTTAGAAAGGATATAGGAAAGTATTGGTTTGGAAATAGGGTAGTTGATGAGTGGAACAGTCTGCCTATAGGTTATTGAAGCTAGGACCTTGGGTAGTTTCAAATTTAGGTTGGATAAATTCATGAGTGAGAGGGGTTGGATTTGAGGGGACTCGCGCATGAGTGGGTAGAATTGTCAAAGCTTATTTCTTGTAGCATTGAAAATTGGGTTGAGCAAAATTCTGTTAGTGGACGGATTGTGAAGGACCTGCCTAGTATGGGCCAACAGGCCTGCTGCAGTGTTCCTCCTTTATGTTCTTATGTTCTACATGCATGTGCACGCAAATGCGCACACAGCCTACTAACCGTTAGCGGCTTAATTAAATAAATAAACAAGAACGCCCTCGCACTCACACATACACAACCCCCCCTCCCTCTCCCACTCCTCCTCCTCCTCCTCCTCCTACCTATTCGACACGACATATATATATATATATACACCTTGGTGGGAGACGGCCAGTTGAAAAAAGATATATTTATGTATGTATGTATGTATTGTCATAACAGGAGAAATATTGTGGATGCCAAGATATAGAGAGTGTCTCGAGGTATCAAGACTCAGGAAAGGAGGAAGCTGTGGGTTCTTGTCTTCGATCGATTTTCGATGCGGACTTGGGAGAGGAAATTTAACCATAACACATCTTCTCGTCTCGACAGCAAAAATAGCTGTGAATGAAGAATATTTTGCAACAATGCATAACAGTCTTCATCTGCTGATGCAACTGATATACATTGATCGTTGGTATAAGGTGCAGGAAATATTCTCCATGTTCCCAATACTCTGTAATCAGCAATTTCAAAGACCTTTTTACTTACCTAAATTGTGGAGGGAAAAGGCAAATGTCTGCAATACTTCGTTGACACAGTTTAATTTAGAAGTTAAAAGCTTTGACTCTACATCATCTCATTTTAAAACTCAGCTGAAAAGTTTACTACCAACTCCCAGGAAACTCCTCACGTCAGTCGACTGTGACCTAGAAATAAATCTAACGTTGGTGAACAGAGACAGCAGATGAAAGATTTGGCTATACGTTTCGCCCTGACTGGGAATCGACCCAGGATTATTTCGGAACTACGCCATGCATTATGCTCTACTATTGAGCAAAAGTTTACCCAATCTTTAGCTATGCCTCGTGTCCCTTACGAGGCAGAGTCTCTTCACTCTCATTCGAGGCTTATCATGGTGTTGGCGCGGTCGCTGGCAACATCTCTCTTACACACCCATCATCACATCCACTATCCATTTTATCAAAGATCTGATCGACTTCTTGAGTATTCCTCATCGACACACACACACGAGCAATAGCTCGACCCCTGCAACCACAAACAGGTGAGTACACAAACAAACGTGTGTGTGTGTGTGTCCAAGCAAGCCTTCATTTCATGCAATACATCGTTTAAAAGCGGCTCTGCATTTATCGCCGTTTTTCCGAGGGTAAATGTCAAGTTCCTCAGCGAATTTTGTAACATTGTAAAACAAGTGGTGTGGAATGGAAAGATCTGAGATAAAAATGTACAGATGAGGAAAAAATGCGAAAATTGTGGCCCACGAGGCTGTTAAGTCACCAGGCGTACTTGTCCTCTTGACCTATATGTGCAAAGACTCAAATTTTGATGTTTTTGAGCAAAAAAATATGTTAGATAGCTAGACTAAGTAAGAAAGTGAGAGTATGTTAGATATCTAGAACAGAATATGTTCCACATTATGCTGCACAGCGCGACCGTAACTCTGCTCATGCAGAGTTACGGTCATTCGTTACGGTCATTCGTGATAACGAAGAGGCTGTCACAAATAGATAAACACGAACAGGTAAAAAACAAATATATAATGACAGCAATGTTAAGAGTGAGAGGCCTCTGTAACACCTTGCATTTGTTGTCACAGTGGGACCCATGCTAACCTTCCTACTGTATAAAAATATACCTATCTGGAGGAATCTTATTAAGTTTCTTGGAGGACTGATTCGATCACTGTCCGTTCTGTGAATTAACACATTGGTACTCACTAACTGGCAATAATATATTGGTAACCACAAATAGATAATCTCATATGGGTAATGTCTCACGGGTAGCGTCACCAACCACAAGGAATAGCTACAGTGACTGTTGAAGGTGGTAGTGGGTCAGGAAACAAGAGTGGGTCCTCTACACTGACGACATGACGTATCAACGGAACAAGTGAGGAATTTGGGTAATACAAAGACAGCTTTTCGCTCAAGGAGAGAGCTCATGAAGACATGTTGACTTGATAAAGCTCTCCATGAGCGAAACCTCGCCTTAATAATGACTTGCACTGCTATAAATGTTTTTCTATTACCATTTTTTTTTCAGCTGTGCCTTAAAGCCATGCGAGATTGATGTAAAATTTTACGTTCTTTCAAGTCTGGTTGTTAGTCGTCCAGGCCGAAGGGAAAAACTCGTTGTGTCTGCTTTAGCAGTTCACTACACACATAACATAGCAAAATATAATATATAGAGGTCTCATTAGCAGCGGCTACAGCGATATCTCGCGCCTCGTCTGTGTTGCTGGCGTCGCTGCTTCGTCTGATTAATTACACTAGAAAATTTTCATATTTTTTTTGGTAGGAGACTAAAGCGAGGAAGCTCGTTAGTGTTGTGCCATGTGTGTGACCTCTGTTACAGGATGCGTGGACGAGGAGATAGATGAGAGGTAAACAGGCAGTATTGTTGCCTGCTACGAGGTCTGCTGCTTGAACATGTTCACAGTTTTTTTCGCCGATATAATTGCAAGCTGAAAGCTGTTATTTGCTTCAGCGCATTTACAGGTGAAGGCCGTTATCCTGCTGCAGTTCATTTACAGGTTAAGTTCTGTTATGTTATTTTTGGCTCATTTACAGGCTAGGAGGTAAAAAAAAAAGTACTTCGGCTGACAGGATAAAAGATGTTATCATACTTTCAACTCATTTACAAGCTAAGAGCTGTTATCCTATCTTAGCTCATTTACAGGGTGAGTAGTGGTGGTCTGTCTCAGCTCACTTCATAGACCAATCCGATCTACAGTATACCACTCTCACTCTCCTGGATGCCCCATCTGCAGCACAACAGTCAATAAACACCCAAGTACGTATTTGCTGCTAGATGAACAGTGGCAGCTTAAATGGGATTGTTCAGCCATGCATGTTTTATTAGGTGCTTAATTATCTGCTCAATCTGAAGCAAGCTTCTGAAACCATGTTTAATTAGGCGCATTCAAGCTAAAGACTTATGAGACTGAAAATTAATCACGTTTAACCAAGTAATCATGATGAATGAGCAAGAGCACGGTCTCTCTCTCTCTCTCATTAACATCATCATTTTGTTCTTGTTATTGTTGTTCTTCCTACATATCACTATCCTTTTCTACAGGCGATGAACGTTATATCTGACACCTTTCAATTACCTCTCTCTCCACTCTCCCTCCCTCTCACTGCATTTTTCAGTCTCCTCCACCTCTCTTCACTCTCCCTCAGTCACCCTCCTCACTTTCCCGTCAGGCATCAATGCCCTGTTCTACGCCTTCCTTTTTATACACAGTGAGAGACACAAAAATAGTATAGTAATGCAATATTCATGAGAGAGTCAAACCCGTAAGACCCTGGTGCATAAGAGGTAATCAAATTTGATGCGAGGAAGTAGAGAGGTGTTCCCATATTCACTGATCAGTGTAAAATTTTGGTGAATTAGTGGACCAATATAGTTTCCCTGAGAGGACCAGGCGTCAGCACCGATGTTCTCTATCACTATCGTTCTATTTCTCGGATAAATCAGCGATATATTGAGCCCAATTACGATACCCTCCCATAGTTAGGAAAGCAATTAGGGCGTATGAGCGCTCATACGCTCATTACTACGCCTGCTGCATAACATTACCGCAGGACCAGCCTTAATAACTGAGCGTAATGAGCACAGTGTGGCGTCCCATACAACACCACCTGTTTCTATATATATTTTACCATGCTCTGTATATACGTCGAGTAGGTTCTATATACATCATTTAATTCTATATATTTCACACGTAGATTCCATACATCGCTGAAGCTATATTTAACATTTGCCATTCTGTATACATCAGCTGGTTCTATTAAATCTGCAGGTTAAATATATATGTCACTAACAACACTGCGACTAGCCAAGGAGTCGAACCCATGCTGCTTTGGCCCGCCTCATGGTGAGCGAAAGACAGATGACGCTCTAGTCCACGGGAACACACAATTCTCAAGAATGACGCATCCAGCCAAGCTAGATGTTGTACCCGTCATCCGAGAACATACGGTGGTGTGGATGCCTCTGAGCTCGGACTGCTGGTCCGAGCATAGGCTCAGACCAGCAGTCTTTAATGAAGTTTGAAGGAAAATGTAGCATGAAGGAAATATCACCGATACTGCACCATTCTTCATGAAATTCAGGGCTAGACGTGTTTTTTGCTAGACGTGTTTTTTGCTAGACGTGTTTTTTGCTAGACGTGTTTTTTGCTAGACGTGTTTTTTGCTAGACGTGTTTTTTGCTAGACGTGTTTTTTGCTAGACGTGTTTTTTGCTAGACGTGTTTTTTGCTAGACGTGTTTTTTGCTACACGTGTTTTTGTCGTCCTTACACGTTTATTTTAATGACCCTCGTGTAGGGGACATGTTTTAAACCCAATCACCGACCAGACAGCCGTCATAGAAAAAAACACTAAATCGATTGGACAAAGAGTTATGAAATTTCTTTATTTTTTGCAGGTCTTCCGTCAAGTAAACAGTTGGTTGGGTGTTAAACACAGGCAGTGTTAACTCGATGGCCTCATTTAGGAGGTCGCTAAATTCCTCTCCCTCAATGAGCAGCTGCGTCATAATTATCCCTTGATTTATATACGGCATCCTGGCTGTTTAGCATACATGAATGGTGATTAAAGAGGGCCACTCAAACAGGCCAAACCTTGGCTTACCTTCCTCGAGAGTTGTCTGTTGTTACACAGCAATAATAAGAACATTAACTGTTGCCACAACTACTACTACTGCAGCACTGTATGACCCGTACAGGTTTAGCGATTAAATTGATTATAAAACTACCACCACCACCACCACTACTACTACTACTACTACTACTACTACTACTACTACTACTACTACTACTAATAATAATAATAAAAGAGTGTATAAATCTGTAGTGGAGGGAAGGCGGGGTAGGGGTCGGCCTAGGAAAGGTTGGAGGGAGGGGGTAAAGGAAGTTTTGTGTGCGAGGGGCTTGGACTTCCAGCAAGCATGTGTGAGCGTATTTGATAGGAGTGAATGGAGGCATATGGTTTTTAATACTTGACGTGCTGTTGGAGTGTGAGCAAAGTAACATTTATGAAGGGATTCAGGGAAACCGGCAGGCCGGACTTGAGTTCTGGAGATGGGAAGTACAGTGCCGGCACTCTGAAGGAGGGGTGTTAATGTTGCAGTTTTATAACTGTAGTGTAAAGCACCCTTCTGGCAAGACAGTGATGGAGTGAATGATGATGAAAGTTTTTCTTTTTCGGGCCACCCTGCCTTGGTGGGAATCGGCCGATGTGTTAATAAAAAAAAAAAAAAAAATTATTATTATTATTATTATTATTATTATTAACAATAACAGTGGTCAAAGATTGCATAAAATAGGAACACAAGGGCAGCATTAGTACACATTACTGAAACCTTTATCACTGTAAGCTTTGTCAATCCAATCTTCCATAGACTTCGCTCCCTCGAACGAAAATGTTTACATAATAATTAACCTAGTGCTGTATTTGTGTCTTTCTTACATTTAACTCTGCTGCTAAAGCAGTACTCCCTTTATCCTTTATAAATCTAAAATCATACAACAGTAGGAATCCACTTCCCTCTCGCCCATTGTGGGTACTTACCTGAGAGTATTCGTTTCGTTTCGTTTCGAGTAGGAATAAATTTCTCTTTACCTTTTAATGGGGTGGACCGGTAAGCCAGAGGAAGGCCTCGGTCAGATGTCAAAAATTTCAATTTCGAATCATCAAATGACTAATACCCGCTTCAGAAAACCCTTATCATGTTTCCGGGCGAATCTTACCTAACATAGTAGTATGTAACGGGTCATCTTATGCCTAAGATACGTGTCACGAAACACCAGTCTTGTTTCCTGACTAATAAAACAACTGCTTCATGAATCCGTTGCTGCGTGTCCTGTCTTCCATATTTTCAGAACGTTATTTATATCCCCTTTTTTATTTCTGTTTTTCATTTGTACTCTTCAGTCATATCCCCCAATGCTATTTTTTTCGAGAGAGTGCCAATTCAGTGCCTTCCGTTTATCCTCGTAGGACAAAATTCTGATACATGGGATCAGCTTCGTCCTCCTTCTCTGCATGTTTTCCAGCGCATTTGTGTCCATTTTGTTTTCGTGGTGACTAGTGTTCAGGATTATCTAAATGAGACCTTATCAAGGATATATTAACTAAAGTTATAAACTTAGGAATTTGTGCTTTTTGATACGAGGATAAGAATTATATTAGCTTAAAGCATTGTTCTCCTGGCTTAATAGTTCTGTCAATCTGGACTCCTAAATCTGTTTCCCCATTCACCTTGACGAAGACCTATATTATTTAGTTTATAAGTGTTGTGGTTATTTTATATTACCAGGATTATAACTTTACATTTGTTCACACAAATATTTGTTGGCTTCCCCAGGTCATTGGCATCTGTGGCTGAGTGATCTAAAGCGTCACACTGGGGAGTTATGCCACTCCTTTCACGTGGGATCGAATCTTGCTGACTACGATCTTTCTCTGTATATACCTCCGTTTGTTTCTACGTGGTGTATTGATATATATGTCGTGCCGAATAGGTAAAACTAGTCAGTTAGCAAGAACTCGTTCAAAATTAAGTTCTTTCTGAAATTTTCTCTTATACATTTAAAGATATATATATATATATTTTCCATTTATGTTAATATAAAAATTAATGATTTTTTTACCAAAACAACCTTAGGAAACTTACCTAACCTTATTATAACAAGCACAATTTAATTTAGCCTAATCCAACTAAATATATTTTATATAAGTTTATAATTTAATAATAAAGTTTATAAAAAATTAATAAAAAAAAAATTCGTTTGCCTTATTCGGCAAGAAGTGCGTTGCTATTTAACCCAAAATCGCAAGTTTTACCTATTCGGCACGGCATATATATATATATATATATATATATATATATATATATATATATATATATATATATATATATATATATATATATATATATATAACAATGAAACCACGAAACAAGTGGTTTTGAATCATTTACCAAACTGCGGCAGGCCAGGATTCGACCCCACGACACATTGTCCCGCCTCAAGAGGCCACACAATGTACATGTCATCTTACCAACTGAGCCATCGATCCTACAAACAACATGAGCCTAGCGAACTAGGCTTGTTTCATGTTGCGAGGACACTCGTGGCAGCTGTATGCTGCCACGAGTGAATATGCACCAAGAGGTGTATGTATTCATTAATATGTGAATATGTAGATGAATGGTTCAGAGAACCGACAAGTTATAAATTAGACACATATGCAACACTTGGGTATCTTTATTGTGGAAACGTTTCGCCACACAGTGGCTTCATCAGTCCAATACAAAGCAGAAAGGTGTAAGGATAGGAGGAGTTTGAGGTAATCAGTCCCTCGGCCTGGAGTCGATGTGTTCAGTCCATCAATCTTGTAGAAACTACATCATAGTTGTTGTTGTTGTATGTTCGCCGGTACATCCGGCCCGGGTCTTCTCCAATACATCATAGGGCGTAGTATTGGCTTATATACTGTAGGCAGGTGAGACGAAGCAGGAGGAGGCGGGGTCATAGTGGTATCATCCACTAGTCGAGACCTACTTCGACTAGTGGATGATACCACTATGACCCCGCCTCCTCCTGCTTCGTCTCACCTGCCTACAGTATATAAGCCAATACTACGCCCTATGATGTAGTTTCTACAAGATTGATGGACTGAACACATCGACTCCAGGCCGAGGGACTGATTACCTCAAACTCCTCCTATCCTTACACCTTTCTGCTTTGTATTGGACTGATGAAGCCACTGTGTGGCGAAACGTTTCCACAATAAAGATACCCAAGTGTTGCATATGTGTCTAATTTATAATATGTGAATATCTCTCGGTGTATATATAGATAAATGTATATACACCGAGAGGTATAAACCTCTTAGTATACATATCCACCAAATGTTACGTTTATCAGTGTGTATTCAAGAAGAATTTACTTTAATCCCTACCTTAGGGGTTAAAGCATTCTCGAGTCCTCGACTGGTGGTGAACAGAAGGTAAATAGCATTAATGACCATTGCATAGTCGACAGCCTTTTAACCTCTCACGGAGGACCAGTTGGGATCTGAACCCAGTCATTCCGTGAGTTGTTAATTGTCTCGTTACGCTTCGCCAGCCATTCTGCCTTGAACAGGGTATGTATAAGAACATAAGAACATGAGAAAGAAGGAACACTGTAGCAGGACTACTGGCCCATGCGAGGCAGGTCCAATTCTTCCACAGGCTTAAGCCAATGCCTTGACCTAGTCAGGTCAGTCACATTCACTTAAGGGAGGAGCACGGCATCTGACCTAGTAGCACAAGTTAGTCAGGTCCAACTCACACCCACCCACACCCACTCATGTATTTATCCAACCTATTTTTAAAACTACACAACGTCTTAGCTTCCATGACAGTACTCGGGAGTTTGTTGCACTCATCCACAACTCTATTACCAAACCAGTGCTTTCCTATATCCTTCCTGAATCTTATTTTTTCCAGTTTAAACCCATTGCTGCGAGTCCTGTCAATGCTAGATATTTTTAGCACGCTATTTACATCCCCTTTATTAATTCCTGTTTTCCATTTATACACCTCAATCATATCCCCCCTAATTCTACGCCTTTCTAGAGAGTGCAGATTCAGGGCCCTCAGTCTATCCTCATAGGGAAGATTTCTGATACATGGGATCAACTTTGTGATCCTCCTTTGTACGTTTTCCAGTGCATTTATATCCATTCTGTAATACGGTGACCAGAACTGTGCAGCATAATCTAAATGAGGCCTAACCAAGGATATATAGAGTTGAAGAACAACCTGAGGACTTCTATTTTTTATACTTCTTGATATGAAGCCGAAGACAAGCTGCCACATTCCTTGGTAAAGAGTATAAGGAACAAAAGCTACTTTTTTTAAGTAGGCTGTAAATGTTATAAAAGCTGGCTTTCTGGGCATGATGTACATAAATGTATTCCACCTAAAATGGGGAAAACTTTCCTGATGGCCAGTTTTTCTTTTTTTCCCCCGGAATAGAAAATGGGCAAGAATTAAATTCTTCCCACTCCATCCAAGAGCGAAATCCACAAATTGGTGGGCGCCTAATATGATAAAACACGGGGAGGAAAATACCATGATGTGATTAGGAAACACGAAGCTAAAGCAGGGACATGGAGAAAGATTTGGACATGACAGAATTAAATGTAAGAGGGTAAATCATTATAAACTGGAAGATGACAGAAACATGATGTAAATGAATGGTTCAGAGAACCGACAAGTTGATAAATTAGACACATTTGCAACACTTGGGTATCTTTATTGATACTGAGAAATGAGCACTATGACATGAGAGGGTAAGAGATGACAGTGATACATGAGAGAGATTTAAACACGACAAAATGGGAAATGACCGAATAAGACATGACAGAGATAGATAGATAGATAGAGAGAGAGAGAGAGATAGATAGATAGAGAGAGAGAGAGAGAGAGAGAGAGAGAGAGAGAGAGAGAGAGAGAGAGAGAGAGAGAGAGAGAGAGAGAGAGAGAGAGAGAGAGAGAGAGAGAGAGAGAGAGAGAGAGAGAGAGAGAGAGAGAGAGAGAGAGAGAGCGGAGAGACAAAGAGGAAGACAAGGGAGACCGAGACATAGCATAGTAAGACATTACAGACAGAGAGACAGTGCCTTTGTCAGCCAAAACAGCCATTATGATGCGTGTAACAATAAAGAAGAGATAACTGCATCAAAGGTGATATATTCTCCTCATACCTGACGCCAGTAGGCAACTGTCCCCCAAAGTGTTGACATCACACTTGGGGAATCTGATTCGTGGAAAAAATTTCCATCTGCCGCTTATTAAAGTCGCTGGAGAAAATTTTCACAAGTTTCAACATTGACTGTCTTCATGAGAATTTTGAGACGAAGATTGTTTTTTTTTAATCCTGAGGCAAACACCCCTGGCGGTGACCCTGACTTTAATAGATGCGAGTATTCATGATTGTCGTTCGTACGTTGAAGAGAGTCTCGGATTGAGGACGAAATATGTAAAGGCTTTCTACTCCACGTTCTATTTTTCTTCCATTTGGTGTTTACCTGTTCACTGGCCAGTGTTTATGACATGAATAACATATATGTTGGGAATCTGTGTTTTCGAAACGTTTCTTTAGCCGAATGCAGAGGCGACTTTCATACTAGAGACAATAGAGAAAATGGAGAGATAATTTTAAGACGTTTAGTCCCATAGCCTTGAAGAGTTGATAAAAACTGTCCAGTTCCCACAGCCTAAAAGCATGAGGGTAGTGGGTGTGGGTGGGTGTGAGTTGGACCTGACTAGCTTGTGCTACTAGGTCAGATGCCGTACTAATTCCTTAAGTGGAAGTGACCTGACTACCTGGAGTTTACCTGGTGAGGGTTAACTCCAGGTGGGGTGCGGGTGGGTGTGAGTTGGTCCTGACTAGCTTGTGCCACTAGGTCAGATGCCGTGCTCCTTCCTTAAGTGAATGTAACCTGACCTGGCTGGGTCGGGGCATTGGCTTAAGCCGGTTGGAGACTTGGACTTGCCTCGCTTGGGCCAGTAGGCCTGCTGCAGTGTTCCTTCTTTCTTATGTTCTTATATATCGAAGCGAGAGATGAGGTACAACAGTTTGAGACAGTGTCAAAGTTGGGCGGGGTCCATTAGTAAACATAGGTCATCCCAATAAGTTGAAACCAGAGTTTAAAAAATAAAAATGTTGGACAACCATATGAATAAAGTGAGTTGGGCTTGAGAGTTGTAGGTATCCTCCATACCAGGATTCTATGGTATTGCTGTGTTCAACAAGTATCATTGTATTTATGGTATACAGTACCGACTAGCTGATGAATACGACACATGTGCAATACTTGGGAATCTTTAGTGTCGAAACGTTTCGCCTTCATTGCAGGCTTCTTCAGTCGATCCCGAAGCAGACTCTCATACGGTTCCCAATCTCACTGGAGGGCCGAGTAAAGTGCTCTCTGTGGGATTAATGACTTGCACTCCAGTTGTTACTTGCTGTGTTGGTGGTTTTACATGAGGATAGGTTTAGGCAGAGGTCTAGATTCTCATAATACTCCTTGATTTCGCTGTTGCATTCTAATAGAGACAGTGTGATGGCCGCCAGAGTGCTATTATCTAGGAACAAGATGTTGAGCTCGCTGGTTATTTCCTTGAGGGATGAGGAGTCAAGCTGCTGAAAACATTCTCACGAATCTATTTCATATTCATCAGAAAGAAGTTTTAATCCAGTGTTGTAGCATGAGTGGACGAACGAATCAACGGAAGCAAAACGTTGGAAAATAGCTCTTTGTACTGCATCTTTTTTGACTGAAATGAAAGCATTAGCAAAGTCCAATTTAATCAAAGATTTATGACAAATGTAGTTGGTAATGAGCTTGCTACATGGGATACTGCTTGGCAGTCTTGTGGAATCCCAAACACCAGTTTAGTCGGTTTCAAGAGGATGGCTGTCTCCCCACTCACTGTTCTCAGGGCTGTCCGAGCAACAAGGCCGCGGAATTGCTAACAGTAATGGTTTTGCTTCCTCCATCCATCTTAATTAGCGCACAGAGAAATGCACCAAATAAGAGAAGTTTGATAGTCTCAGAGACAACACCCGTAAGGAACATATTGGCGAATCTTGTAAGCTCGCACTGGGTTAACATAAGAACATAAGAATGGAGGAACACTGCAGAAGGCCTAATGGCCCATACAAGGCAGGTCCTTATCAAAACTACCACTACCTAAGAATTTACTCCCGTACTCACGACACTAATCAAACCCAGCCCCTCCCACTCATATATTTGTCCAATTTCTTTTTAAAGCCACCCAAGGTCCTAGCCTCTATCACCCTACTCGGAAGATTGTTCCACGCATCTACAACTCTGTTCGAAAACCAGTACTTGCCTATGTCCTTTCTAAATCTAAATTTATCCAATTTAAATCCGTTATTTCTGGTTCTTACTTGGTTCGATATCCTCAGTATTTTATTAATATCTCCTTTGTTTATGCCCATCATCCACTTGTACACCTCGATGATATCTCCCCTCATTCTACGTCTCTCCAGAGAGTGGAGATTCAACTCTCTAAGTCTATCTTCATACGGGAGATTTCTTATACTGTAAATCATTTTAGTCATTCTTCTCTGTATGTTCAGCATTTGTTTGATAGAACCTAGACTTAGACCAGAATTGTGGTTGTGTTTCCGGATGAACCCAGCGCTCTGGTTGAGGCTGAACTCTTTGTTTCTTATCAGGCAAATGCATTGCCCACTAGCGTCTCTTTGATGACCCTGGCTTGCAGGAGTCTGGCTGCTCGGCCCATCTCGAGCGAGAGTCACCTCCAGCGATGTTTATATGCACACCTTGGGTGAATCTGGGTGGAGTGGGTCTCTGTGGGAAAATGGTCATGGGTGGTGGTGAGTGGGATGAGAGGTGACAGGTAAGCACTGCTGCCACAGGGGCCAGGAACTATAAATCACTACCTGAAAACTCAAGACGACCCTCACTCAGCGTCACTTGCAGCTATTCAGGTTGTAGCAGTGATGGGATGTGACAGGGAAAAATTGAGTTTTCTTTCCCACTATAGAGTAGGGTAGCATCACACTGCGGATGTTCCCTAGCTTAATTTTAAAGGTCTAGATAAAAAAATGAACTCTCTGGTCATCACAAAAAAGTGAACAACATTACTATAAAGTCTAATTATTTCAGAAATATAGTTTTTAACATGGCGGAAATGTTCTTCCTGCGCTGACCCACAGCTCTCTGGATTTACTGTTTTTGACGATGGAGGAGTTGAATTGTGAGATAAGAACAATACTTGTTTTGGTGTTGTTGTTCACAATCATCAACGAAGTGGCGGAAGCCATGGAAGGTTGGCTGGCTTCGTCTTCATTCCAAGAAGGAGACCTGGCGAGGAAGAACACTGATTCGGGAAACTTAGATCGAAGATGTTCCAGGTCTTGGCTGTCAAGAAGTCGTGAAGTGGTTCTTTGAGAAGAGAGTCTCATGTTATCAAGCCTCATCAGTCCCTTCAGCACTCTCTTCTTGAGATTCTCCACCTTTACAGCCTCCTTCTTTTTTCCTATCCGGTAACCGAAGAATCAATTCCGATCAGTTTTTCGAACACATTCCAAATGTGGCGTTTGAAAGTTTGAAGGAAGTGTACGGCAACTGACGATTTGAAATTCCGCTCTAAAGATCCTTCATGAAGTGCAATTAAATTTTTGGCGGATGTGACGTGAACGTTGTTTGATGCCAGTGCCTTGTGTACAAAAGATAAATGAAGAAGCTGCGATTCGCAGAGCATCCATTGCATGAAGAGTGAGAGAGAACTGTTCTCTGAAGAGGAAGATCTTTACAGAAAAATATAACTTTGCTTTGTTTGATGGATGGCTACAGGTGCCCAGAACTTCAAGCTTTCCTCTGGACTTTTTCCAAAGATGAACGAGGAGTACCTTCTAATTGTCTTTGGGGTGAGCCTTCGGTTCTTCCCAGAAGCTCAGAGAACTTCCTCGTCTGTTGCTGGCTTTGAGCGGGATCCATCAATGATTTCCCACTTACCTCTGAACCGCATGAACGAGCAGATATTGGCTAATACGTCTTGAAGATATTAAATAAAATCACTTCCAAGACAGTGACGATAAACAACTCAGATAATCTCCCGTTTGATGGCAGCCTTTATTTTCATACAAGCTCTCTCGGACAAACCAGTATTGGAGACAGAGTGATGTCGCATGGATGTTAGGAAATACCTATTTAGTCTTAGAGTGGTCTAGAAATAGAACGATTTGGACAGCGCTGTGGAAGATGCAGGATTCACGCATCTCACAAAAAATAGGCATGAAGGGGTACCCACAGCCAAAAATGAGGAAACCCGATAGCAACCAGGGGAGAGACAGGACCAGGAGATGAGGCTCGACCCTTGCAACCATAAACAGGTGAGTACATGATTCCACTCTAAGAGCAGCTGGCATTGAATTCAGGCCGGCCCACTCTGCGCATATTGTTCAATGTAATTTAACTTTATCTAGGACTGTAATAATGTAACATTGCATTCTGTTCATTTGAAAATTTTGAAAAAATTGTTCCATACTTAAAAACATACTCATCAGTCTGTTCCGTTTAATTTATATAAAATATTTGGCTTGTCAATGGTCATTATTGACAGTCTCGTTCATCACTACGAATAATGACACTTTATCCCCTCAATTATTAATTTACTTTATGCATAAGTGATAAATCACAGCAAGGCGACATAACTCTTAAATCACAACTGCAAGGCGACATAACTCATCAATCACAGCTGCAAGGCGACATAACTCATCAATCACAGCTGCAAGGCGACATAACTCATCAATCACAGCTGCAAGGCGACATAACTCATCAATCACAGCTGCAAGGCGACATAACTCATCAATCACAGCTGCAAGGCGACATAACTCATCAATCACAGCTGCAAGGCGACATAACTCATCAATCACAGCTGCAAGGCGACATAACTCATCAATCACAGCTGCAAGGCGACATAACTCATCAATCACAGCTGCAAGGTGACATAACTCATCAATCACAGCTGCAAGGCGACATAACTCATCAATCACAGCTGCAAGGTGACATAACTCATCAATCACAGCTGCAAGGCGACATAACTCATCAATCACAGCTGCAAGGTGACATAACTCATCAATCACAGCTGCAAGGCGACATAACTCATCAATCACAGCTGCAAGGCGACATAACTCATAAATCGAACATGAATAGCCGTCGTTGTTAACAGGAAAGGAAGAATCCTGGCTTTTGTGCTTTTCTGGTTGCCGAAAAGCGACCCTTAAGATGTTTAAAAATAAGGTGGGAATCTACTTGGCCGACAGTGGTAAGAGAGGCACATCCCACAATTCCTTTGTTAGGTAAAAAGATACATACTCAACTAATGTGACTTTTCATTGTAGCAACGTTTCGCTCTCCAGAGCTTTGTAAAGTTATTACAAACAATACAAGGACACAGAGGATACATATAAATAATAATATGATATATAAAAACATTACCACTGAAGAACCCTAACTGGCCCGTGCTAGTTGTAGTAGAAGTAGTAACAGTGGTATAGTAGTAACAGTAGTATAGTAGTAACAGTAGTATAGTAGTAACAGTAGTGTAGTAGTAACAGTAGTGTAGTAGTAACAGTAGTAGGAGGAGAAGTAGGAGTAGTGAATGTAACTTTTGGTTGCTATGTGTTGGTGGGGATCATTGTTTTAAGGATAACTCTCGCTAACACTTCAGAGATGAACGAAATTGCCTCTTTTCTCTTTAAAAGTATTTGAAATGGCGTTTATTATCCTTTTTATATATATCTTCTGTGTCTCTGCATTGTTTGTAAGGGCTCAACAAAGCTCCTGGAGAGCGAAACGTTGCTACAATAGAATGTCATATTAGTTGCATCTGTGTTCATTTCCCTAACATCAAAATCATTCTTCACCTGAGTAGATATGACTGATGTATGACAGTAACAATTACATTAAACTTCCCTTTCAATATATTCGGTCACCCTTTCAAATAATTTTGATGGTTTTATAATCTTGGATGTGATATCGGAATGGTAATTAATTTATATCTACATTCATAAATCTAATTTTATATAGATACACAGAAAGTACTGGTAATTAATTTTGTCAACCAGTCAACATCGTTGTTACAAGCTGCACTAATTCATTCATGAAAATAGTCTTTACTTCTCTGTTTACTTCATCTGAGTTGCCTGATATCATTTTGCCAGGATTGTCCAGAAGCTTTTTTCCGCAACTGTATATACACTGGAAGATGTGTATTCATCAGTATCAGTGTTCATACTCTATTTTATTCCCTTGTTAGTGATAAAACTATTCTCAGTTGTTACTGGATTTTGTTATTTGCAGCCCTAATTACCCTCATGCAGCTGATTTACTTTAAAACTAATTAACTTACTTTTCATAACTGAAAGAGCCTGGGTACTGTTTCTAAGGAATTGTGAAAACTGTCTTCTTTACCGAGATACAGAGATCTTGAATAACAAATCGTCCAAATAGAGAACAATATAAAACTTTCGTCATTCGAGAAAACTGATCAGGTTTGTTCGATATGGTGTGTGAATGCGAACACTGATCACGACAGACTTTTGTCTAACTTTCATAATTTTAGACTACTCGATTCTTCTGCGTCTCGAGCGGCATTCATCCCAACTTCTGTTATCGCCAGATGTTTTCAAGCGCTTCTGGCGCTTATGATATTACACTACTCGACTCATCTGATAATTCTCCTACAATGACGCACGATCCATCTATTGTTACTCCAAGATGCTGCAGTAAATAAAATGTTCGAATTCTTTATCAACGTTTTCCAAAGGATTGAGATAAGGATTTGTTCTGTCATATTTTACATATTTTTCTTAACATGTGTCGTCTCCTAGCAAGGTAGGGTAACCACCCCAACTAAAAGAAACATATTCACCATCATTTATTCAATCGTTGTGATGCCAGAAGTTTGCAGACATCACGGTTCAAATATTTACATTTGATTTCAAACTTCAAAATACATTGGACATAATTCTGCCTAGTAATTGTATATCAAAGATAATTTGGTATATCAGCAGTGTGCTGCTACCCTACTTTGTATGATAGTTACATAATGAGAACAAAAGCTAGCTATGTTTCCCTGACATATTTCATCACACCTCCAGGGTTTCGCATATCAAGTGATGAAATGTGTCAGCCTGAGCTGGGAGACTTCAATGGTACAATGAGAATATCGTCAAGATTATAGAAAATCAGGCAGGTTCAAAGGCCTCGTCTAGCAGAGCTGGAGTTACTATTACTTCGGAGTTACCATCTCTCAGGATGGGCCATCCCGCACACCCAGGGGAAATGGAATCAATGTAGATACCTCATCGTCACAGATCGAGTCAAATTATGAAAGACAAAAATATTTAATTTATATAGTTACGAATTTAAATTCCCATAAATATATATTTCTATAAATTTATATATCAATAAAGTTATATACCTATAGACATAGTGTAAATTCATTATTGAAACAAGCTCGCGAGAACCAGCCAGGTCATGAGGAAATAAATGCTACCTCAACTACAGAGCAACAACTACCAACACCAACTAGAAAGGAGAAGAAATGTTTGTCTATAAACACCAAATGCTAACAACAATTACCAACACCAACTACCAACACCAACTACCAACACCATCAATAAACACCACCTTCAAACACAATCTACCAACACCGTCTAGTAACACCAAGTACCAGCATCAACTACCAATACCAACATCATCTACCAACTAACAACAACTAACTACCAACGCCACCAAGATGTATTTCTGTCGTTTAGGATCGGAGAAAATATCCCAGTATTGCATAATCCTAGACCCTGCACATCAAGGTACGCAAAATGTTAGTGCAGAGTGTGGCACAATTTTCTTATGGAGTTAAGTTTTAACGTTAAAGATCTGAAGCAAATCAGATTTGGTATTCACAAGTTATCACATGGACACTAACATCAAAACTTTGCCACTAAAAATAAAGACAATTTTGAACAGCCATAAACCTTTAACTCAGAAACAGCCAAACTTTTTTTTTTATTTTATTTAAAACAGTATATACGATACACGTCATGACAATTCATAATGTGAAGATATACGTAAGCTCCACACCCTACCAAATAAAAATAATAAACACATACATGAACACAAACTGAGGAGGAATTTTCTTATTATCACAGAGAGTGACAGTTATCCTAAGGTATACCGGCACATTAAGTTTCAAGCCAATCGCAGTTTGGATTATCCAGTAATCAGCGTTGAAGGGTAAAGTTGACTGGATGAGGTACTCAGATATTATCGCATGAAAATCAGTCTCAATTTTCCCAGTTCCTTCCATAAAAAAAAGACAAACTGGGACTAAGACATGTCAGTCTTTTCTCTAAGATTTACCAGCGTTTAAGGTTTAAGTATGAATGAAAGTAATAAAGTCAAAAGCAGTGATTTATTTCTGATCAGACGTGACATTCTCCAGTTGTTTCTCAGAAACCAACTTGATTATTAAATTTGGCATAATTTACAAGGCCTAAAATCGAGGTAAAGCTTCCTTCAAGGTAAACAAAACAACACTAAACGTTTAGAGCCGAGCTGAAGAGACATTCTCCAGTTATTGGACAGAATTCAACAAAATGTGGACCTACACAGCGTAAACTCAAATTTTTTTTTGTCCATATGATGAGATGAATCGGCCATTATAGATTGATGCTGTTTACTGGTTTTTTATTTTAGAAGAAAGCAGTAAACCAGTAGGGGTCATATAGTGCCTGAGAAATGGGAGGAATTCAGATTCAACCCCAGGAAGGGGAGGATATGTCCAGTTCCTTGGATCAAGAATTCCTCATCAGCATCGAGGCCAAATAATGCATCAATGTAAAATAATACTATACCAGTTCAGTTGGTTAGAGCGCCGTGCTAATAACGTAGATGTTGTGGCGCCGTGCTAATAACATAGATGTCGTGGCGTCGTGCTAATAACGCAGATGTCGTGGCGTCGTGCTAATAACGCAGGTGTCGTGGCGTCGTGCTAATAACGCAGATGTCGTGGCGCCGTGCTAATAACGCAGATGTCGTGGCGTCGTGCTAATAACGCAGATGTCGTTGCGCCGTGCTAATAACGCAGATGTCGTGGCGCCGTGCTAATAACGCAGATGTCGTGGCGCCGTGCTAATAACGCAGATGTCGTTACGTCGTGCTAATAACGCAGATGTCGTGGCGTCGTGCTAATAACGCAGATGTCGTGGCGCCGTGCTAATAACGCAGATGTCGTGGCGCCGTGCTAATAACGCAGATGTCGTGGCGTCGTGCTAATAACGCAGATGTCGTGGCGTCGTGCTAATAACGCAGATGTCGTGGCGCCGTGCTAATAACGCAGATGTCGTTGCGCCGTGCTAATAACGCAGATGTCGTTGCGCCGTGCTAATAACGCAGATGTTGTGGAGCCGTGCTAATAACGCAGATGTTGTGGCGCCGTGCTAATAACGCAGATGTTGTGGCGCCGTGCTAATAACGCAGATGTTGTGGCGCCGTGCTAATAACGCAGATGTCGTGGCGTCGTTCTAATAACGCAGATGTCGTGGCGTCGTGCTAATAACGCAGATGTCGTGGCGTCGTGCTAATAACGCAGATGTCGTGGCGCCGTGCTAATAACGCAGATATGGGTTCGATCCCCATAAGGGCCAGACGCTGAAAGTTTAGACTTGGTCATGGACCGGGCCACATGGAACACCCTCCAGGTATACCATTTTGAGATTAAATGCGGCAAAATAACACCTACACACACCATTAACAACGCCAGTCTTCTTCTAGGAAGGAACGCTGAAGGGTCGAACCAATGTACTCCGACAAGAGAGATGTGAGTGAATGAGAGTACAAATACGGAGGATCAAGCCTCCACTATGTCTTGCGCTGAGTGACCCACGTGGGTTTAGCGCCTGTCATGAATTATTATATGTATTATATTGCTATTCTAAGGAGACACGTGGTGAAATTTTGAAGGCTATGAGAATAGGTTTGCTCCAGTGATCACACGAACATAAAATCTGGGAACAGTCTGTGTCACATTGTTCAAAGGACAGTCAAGGACAGCAAAGAAATAATTTTTGTTTTGTTTTGTTGTAATGTTGCACTAAATACAGTGCTCCAGCGTTGAAAATTTTGAACTGATTGAACAAGGCGTTCTCAAGAAATAAACAAATTTTTTTTTAAGAAAAACCTATTGTCGATAAATTAAAAAACAACAACTAAAAAAAAGTACTAAAACAAAATCCAGTTTTCCTTTCTCATTTATATTCTATTTCAAATTCTCTACAAACCTATGAAAAGAATATATTTTATTTTCATTTTTTAAAGAAAATTCAGTTTGATAAAATTGCTTTAAAAATGGCTAATTGGCACAAACACAGCCGAAAATCATTATAAAAATAAACCTTCAATTAAGACACACCAATCAAAAGACACATGCTCCATTTATTACTTGGGGAAACTATTTATTTAACAAATTTATCACATTTAAATTTACTCAACTCAAAGTGAATGCAAAGCTTTCTTTTAATAAAACCCACCAATGGCGAAAGTTTGAAGCCGATCGCAAATTGAATTCTCCAGTAACTGCTCTGATTTCAGTCATTCCAGATGTTTTAACAATTTCAGAATAACATGAGCCTAGTCGGACTGAAGCTACGCACGTTAATAATATTTTGAAGCCAATCAGTATAATACTTCAGTCACTGAACAGAAATGAATATCACTATTTGTTCATTAAAATTTATAAATTAAAACTTATGCTGCCCATTAACATCGCGAACCTCGTGTTCATGAAACCCCCCTCAAGGGAGGTTCCTTGACGCTGGTGAGGGGCTCTTGATCTAGGGAATTGGATCTGTGCTCCAGTTCCCTGAATTAAGACTGAATACCTTCCACATCCCCCTCACAAGCGCTGCATAATCCTACGGGTTTAGTGCTCCCCTTGATCATAATATTAACAATATTCATGAAACCACAACAGCGGTGAAAATTTTGAAGCCTCTCAGATTTTTAACTATTTTGCTTAATGATTGTGAAAACGGTATACAATATAAACAAGCAGATTAGTAAGAAATGTTTCGCCTATACAGTAGGCTTCTTCAGTTAAATACACAGGAGAATAAATATGGAGACAGCAGGAGAAATGGCGAGGTAAAGATGATGTGATCAGTCAATAACCTTTGAAGTTATAGTGATGGAGACGGTCAGTCCCTCAACCTGGAGAAGACTCAGCTCCATAGTCTGGAACAATGTGAAGCTAAAGTATGAGAATGGATTCTTATATACTGCCAAAGGTGAGGCGGAAAAGGTCTCGAAGACGTTGCAGGAGGAGCCCACAAGTGGAAGCAAGAAGTTAACAATTGAGGAGCACTGCAGCAAGCCTACTGGCCCATGGTAAGCACGTCCATTTCTGCTGTCTCTATATTGGTAAGTAAGACACAGGTGCAACAGTTAGGTATCTTTATTCCGAAACGTTTCGCCTACACAGTAGATTTCTTCAGTCGACTACAGAAAAGTTGGTAGAAGTAGAAGAGATGTGAAGACGATGTAATCAGTCCATCACCCTTAAAGACGTAGTTAAAAGGTGGTCAGTCCCTCAGCCTATCGGTATTTTATACCATTTTAATATTCGTCTCCATATTGATTCTCTGGCAAGACAGTGATGGAGTGAATGATGATTATATATATATTTTTTTTTTGGGGGGGGGCACCCTACCTTGGTGGGAAACGGCCTATGTGTTAATAAAAATAAATATTGACTCTTCTCTATTTGACTTAAGAAGCCTACTGTGTATGGAAGACGTTTCAACGTTAATGGCTGCTGCATCTTATGACCAGGATGATACATATTAAGATGATTAAGACACATGTGAAACAGTTAAGTATCTTTAAATATTGAAGTCGTTCAGGAGAGGTAAACTGAAAATGATGTAACGAAAAAAAAATCGCACTATTTTACAACTAGAACGAACAAATCTGCAGCTGCACACTTCAGTTTCACTCTCCAGTCTCCAAATTAGGAGGCATCTTTTTTGAACATTTGAATAGGGAATAGGTTCAACAACTTTGTTCATAAGGCACATGTCCATTGTTCCAGGCATGGACACTTGCATGGAAAATTTGATGCAGCTCAGATGAGGCCTTCTAGAGTTATGAACGATACGAAAACAAAAAGTTGGAGAAAGGAAAAAAAAAATCCAGGCTACCATTAAAGGTAGTCCTTACCGGACATCTGACTATCAACGCCAACTACTGCAGGTCTCGTGTGGGAGGAGGGCGGATGTAGGGGAAGTATTATATTTATGCTCTCTATCTCATCCCCGTCATTTTCTCTTATCCTGTTTATTTTTTTTCCACTACCATTCCTACTTATTTTTTTCTTCCCGAATTTTTCCCCGCTCTTCATCCCTACTCTACTTCTTATATTTCATATTCCTCTCCCCACTACTTCCAGCGTCTCTTTCCTTATCCCAATTCTTCTTTTCGCTGTTCTTTTCATCTTGCTATTTCTTTTCTCCCTTTCCTCCTTATTCTTCTCCTCCTTCGTATATCCCTCATCCCTCTATCCTTGCCCATCTTCCTCCTGGCAGCTCAGGAGGCACATGAAGTGCCAGACCAGGAGGTCTCCGGCTAATGGATACCCACAAAGCAAGTAATACGCATTAGAAGCCCTTCATCTTATGCATATCACTGGAGGAAAGCATAACAAGAACGGATACAATCACGACATACAAAATACTTATTGAGAGTGTAGACACAATTAGGCTTTCTACCAGAGAAATAAAGAACACACACACACACACACACACACACACACACACACACACACACACACACACACACACACACACACACACACACACACACACACACACACTAGAATGTCACAAATACAACAGAGAGAAAAACATTCTATACACTGGCAAATTTCTAAAATAGCTTGCTGTGGACGCAAAAATCCTCAAATTAGATTAAGCAGTCTGGTGTCCACACCAAAGAAATTAGCTGAGATTGAGGTAATCTAAAGACGCTGTGGACACTTGAGATAAATATGAATTGCTAGAAAACACCGAGGAGGCTGAGAAATGCTTCGTTAGAACAAATCCCTGAAACTGACATTATATATGGATCGTTCTTTTATACAATATTCTCTGCAATACACTGCGTAATAAAGATGAACATGGCGGTGAAAGACTGCTAATCCGAGGAATTGGAGCCTCTATACCCATCCTGTGATCTAACAGGATTACGTCTTATTCTTCAGGCGCCGTCTAATTTCTACTGGTTAGTGACACCATATTAATATTATAATAATCAAGTGGAACCTGGACTACTATTTGTTAAAAGTACAATCTCAAAGAGATTGCAGTGGCTATGAAGGCGTGTGGATCGCTAACTAAATCAGGCTGGACGAGCTGCGACGACAGAAAAACTTTGGAAAGCAGTCACAGGTATGTCGCTGTTAGACAGGAGTAAAATATAATTTATAATTAACAGATGCACGAGTAGGAATAGAAGACCTCTTGATAACTACGATGCGTTACCTACAAGAATCATTATGAAGGTATAGAGTCCCTTGTAAGTCACAAGTCTTTATATTAAAATATATCTTTTAATACAAAGACTTGTATAGTAAAAGAACAGCTTTTAAGGTCTTTTCCTACACGTGTTTCTTTGAACCATATATTATCTTTTCTTCCTGTTTAACAGCGACATTCTTGTAACCTGTTTCCAGGGTTTTTTCTCCTAGAAATCCGTCCAGATTTTTTTATACTCGTTGGATCTCAGTTATATTCTAACAACCCCAAGATTCGTGTTTTCCCACCGGACTTTCGATCTCCGGTCTGTCTCCTGAGAACCTCGAGGCTCACCACTTAGCTAAGGCAGTTGGTGTTTAGCAACACCAAGAGAATATATGATAACGTCAGCTCATAGCCACACTCCTACAACCCCAAGATATGATAACAATACCAAAGATCACACAAGAATATAAACAAATGAGAAAGAGATGAAAGCAAGAGACATCAGTTAGAAAATACTACACAAGAGATGACGAAAGGATTCCAGAAATTATTTCTTCACAACATAACCTTTCAAAGAGAAAGGAGGGGCGGTGGCCTTCATGTTATATACAAATAACCCGAACATAGGAGAAAGGAGCTTAAGACGACGTTTCAGTCCGACTTGGACCATTTACAAAGTCACACTCCATGCTAGTTAAGTGCTCTTGATCCAGGGAACTGAATGACCCACCGGTGGCCTGGTGGCTAGAGCTCTCGCTTCCCACACGGAGGGCCCGGGTTCGATTCCCGGCGGGTGGAAACATTTCGACGTGTTTCCTTACACCTGTTGTCATGTTCACCTAGAAGAAAATAAGTACCTGGGTGTTAGTCGACTGGTGTGGGTGGCATCCTGGGGGACAAGATTAAGGACCCCAATGGAAATAAGACAGACAGTCTTCGATGACGCACTGACTTTCTTGGGTTATCCTGGGTGGCTATCCCTCCGGGGTTAAAAATCCGAAGAAAATCTTATCTCTTATCTTAACAACAACAATAACAGTAAAATAATAATAATAATAATAATAATAATAATAATAATAATAAATCAGAAATTTAGTGATTGCTAGACATCGAGCCAAAGTCAGCAGTGTGTGTCACCCACTGGCGTCTTAAACAAAATTAAAGTTTATGAAAATCTGAATACTGAAAGTGATACATTATGGGAATTAAAACCTGAACACTAGAGAGGGTATGTCATTAGTTTACAAGTCTCTGTGGACACTATAACACGATGATTCAAAATTAACCATACCTTCCCCTTCCCCAATCCTCCCTCACCTACATCCACAATGCAGGAACCATCCGCACCACCCTTCACTCTAATCCCCAACCTTAACCTCCCACTACTCCCCCTCTTACTCTCCTGAACAACGAAATATTATTATTTATTCCCTGCGAGCTCTAAATCCTTATTGATCAAGCAGATTCTATAGAATGAGATTCAGTCGGATCTGATCTCATTTAGTAATACTGTCCAGACAGATACTCTACACTGTGGGTAACTCTCAGATATTTTGTATGCCTTGTCACCAACAGTCATCTAAAATGGAGGTGGCTGCTTTTCCGGTTCCATCCTCACCAAGGAACATGGACCAGAAAATCAGGAAACCGAAAACCGCAGCACAGTGACAGAGAGGAAACGAAGCATGATACACAAATGTAGATGGACTTACAAATCAGGGTGAGAAATGGAGCAAGTAAACAGCAGAGGCATTCACAGACATCATAGCACTCACGGAGATAATAACAGATTCAATTTTCACAGGTGGATATCAGATTATGAGGATGGACAGAAGAAACAGAGGTGGAGAAGTAGCTTTGCTAATCAGAAACAAGAGGAGTTTTCAGGAAATGCTTGGAATAAACAGTGAGAAGCCAAATATTACACAGCACACTCGAGATCTGGAGACCCAAATCGGTGATAGCAGTGATACCCAACCCACAATCACGTTTCGCCCACTTATCAAGATGCTTCAGTATAATATGAAGGTACGATGACGGTGATTCCACTCTCATGCTTCTTTTAAATTGATATAGACAGATACCCTGGTGTGTTGTAAATGTTGTTTGTTCTTATATATACTTAGTATAAAGTTTATATTTTATTATTATTAATGTAATATATAAGTTTGCATATTTATTATCTGTTAGTCTGAAATATTTTGAGCTGGAATATTTCATGTTTAGTAATAAATAAATACTTATTATGTGTTAGAAATATTTTTGTATATTTCTCATACATAAATTTATTACTGTAATATTAACAATGTATTGTAGGTAGGAAGGTGTACTTGTCTAGGAGCAATAGACGTATATTAAATATGTCCACTTTTTGTCAGCTAATACATACAGATTTATGTCATCTATTGACCAACACATTATAATCTTTTATGATGCCACTGATTTCTATGCTATTGATTGGCTGTTTTTACAGTGACATTCTGTGATGCTACTCACTACAAGTCCTTTAAAATGCTCTTTTGCAGATGAGAGCCAGTCTCTGTCATGTCATCCTCCATGCAAGCTAACATGTGTGGCATCAGCTGCCTGTTTGTTTTCAGGTCTTCCTGCAGGCAAGATGTATGTGTCTTTGCACCCTTTTAGTCAGCAGATCCGTTACCCTGTTTGTGCTGCTGTGGTGCGCCTAAGGCGTGTGTGTCGATGTCTCTGTACACCATGTAAAGTACATTTTACTTGGGAGTTTACTTGAAGACTTCTCTTCCTTCTTCCACGCATCTCTGTGTGAGGTTGCTTCATAGTGCAGCACTGACTGCTTCAAAGGAAGGAAGGAAGGAAGGAAGGAGGGCGAGGGGGCTCTCCAGTATACACATTCACATTTCTTACACACTGTACCTTCTGTTCCATATCCCTTTGTGGGATTTTAATGGTAGGGCTCATATGGATCTCTTGTGTACTTTTACAAACACTAACTAACCCTTTCCTATAAATTAAGTGTTCATTTTGGAGCTACACATCTATGGGCTAAGGCTATTTTTTTCATCTTACTCCTATTATTACAATAATAATTAATTTAAATATTATTACTCCCCTAGATGATGTCTACATGTTAAAGTTTTAATCCCTTTTAGTTTAAGTCATAGATCTGTTCTTCTCTGGGAAATATTATAATAATGCTAATGATATTATAACTGAAAGGCTGATGTTCAGTGTTTAGGTAATTCACCTACCGGGGTGTAGCTATTTGTACATTGCTCATTTTTTTCACAGTGAAACTATTGTTTCATTTGTTCGTGTACTCCTGTATTTTATTTACTTATAACAGACCCCAACGACGACAAAAAACAATAGAGGGCAATTTATCGAAGGTGGTAAATAGAGACCACATGATCAGTGCAAAACTACTGATTATGAGAGACTATAACCACAAGGAATTTGGAGCCACACGGGGACAGGAAACGTGGACAGACTCAGGCTGGACTTTGTATTGACTCTATGCCATCCTAACGAAAGGCCCTTGGTGCAGGCGATCACAGTGCTGAGTTTCGAATACCTTGTTGAAGTAAACTTGGAGAGAAACATCGTATAGGAATGGAGAAACTAAACTTCAAAAGAGACTACACAGGTTTGAGGCAATTTCTGACTGAAGTGCAGTGGGAAAAAGAACTAGAAAATGGTCAACAAACGAAAATGATGGAGAATGCAGCTGGAAGGTTCCGGGAGCCAGAGGAGAAATTCTTACTCAAGAGCAAAATAAATAATGGAAAGAACAGAGGAAGTCCATAGTTCACTCAGAGATACAGAGAAGCGAATGCCAAAAGTGCAAGAACATGGAAAAATATAAAAAGCAAATAACGGTGGAAAACCGGGAACCGAGCAGACAGAAACTAATATGCACATGCAGAAAGACAATTTGGCAAAGACAGCATCGAAGTGAAGTCTAAACATAGTTGCTATTGAGTCACAGTCGAAGGTAAACAACAAAAAAGTACCAGATAATAAAGTTGAAGAAGGAATGAAGGAGGAAGTCTGCGAGGAGGTATTCTCACAGTTAATAAGGACATTATCAGAGTCATATGTAAAGAGTACATCGACGAGTACAGGACACAAAACACACAACAGTAAAGTAGACGAAAAACCTACTGAATCAGCTGGGTACATTTAAGACAGTGAGAAGACCATCTCTCAATGTGTTAAGTAAAAGGACACAAATGCAACTAATGTGACATTTTATTGTGGCAACGTTTCGCTCTCCAGGAGCTTTCTCAAGCCGTTACAAGCGTTACATGGACACAGTGGGCTATTATATACTCTCAAAGTGAGGTGAAATACTAGTGGTGGTCATACTCAACACCAGTGAATACAACACCAAAATGATGGACCTCTTGAATGACCAATCCACTTACGAACCCATCAACACACAACAGTGGGAAACACTCACTAAAGATTTCCTATATAAAACCAGACAAATACTGAAACGCACCAGTGAAGGAAAGAAACTTCTGTACTTGATACCCAGCAACCCTAAACCAGCACACATGTATGGCTTACCCAAGACCCATAAGCATAATATTCCTCTCAGACCAATCACATCAGGTATAGGCAGTGCACCACACAAACTAGCCGGAGTTCTTGCCAAACATCTTTCCTGCCTTCTGGGGACCATCAGCCCCGCTCATCTTAAACATTCAGGCGACCTTCTCAACCGCATCCGAAATCTCTCCATCCGAAACAAGAAACTAAGCAGTTTGGACGTGACTTCCTCTTCACTAAAGTACCTACCACACAAGCCATCGAGGTTCTACGACGTAAAGTCAATCAGGACCTTAACCTTCCTCTACCTCCCGGAGATTTTGTTGACCTTATTGAACTCTGTGTTAATTTCAACTGTTTTTCTTTCAATAACAGGCTCTACAAACAAACATACGGCATGGGAATGGGGTCCCCCATCAGTGCCGTCTTAGCTAACTTGTACATGGAACACCTAGAGGCTGAACACTTCGCCAACATCATACCCTCAAGCGTCACTTGGGTACGTTACGTAGACGACGTCCTCGTAATAACTCCCAAACGTTTTGATGTACGGAATCTTCAGGCTAGGCTCAACGCAGTTGAACCGGCGATCCAGTTTACACTAGAAGAAGAGTCCAATGACAAACTACCCTTTCTAGACGTCCTCATCCACAAAGTAGATAACAACCTAAAATTTCAAGTTTACCGGAAACCTACAAATAAAAATGATCTCACACACTTCTATTCCAGTCAAGATACTAAGACCAAAAGAGGCATCATCATCGGATTCTTCCTAAGAGCTTACCGAATTTGTAGTCCTGAGTTTCTTGACGAGGAATGTACATACATTCACCAAACCTTCACTGATTTACATTTTCCCTCCTTTTTCATCAAAGATTGCAAGAAAAGAGCTCTTCAGATCATTAATTCTCCACGCGTCAACACCACTCCAAACAAAGTTATAGTTCTTCCCAACAGCCAGGTTGCATCCAACATTTCTAAAGTATTTGCACAAGCTAACACTAGAGTCGCCATTGCTTCCAGTACTTCTATTAAGGATCTAACCAGGACTAAATCCAAGCACCATGAACCAGTCAACGCAGGGGTCTACACTATACCCTGTGGAGGCTGCGACAGAATTTATGTAGGAGAAACAGCAAGAAACCTCGAAACACGCATCAATGAACACATTAATGCATGCAGAAACGATAACCTGAACAACGCCTGCGTACAACACCGAAATTCCAACAATCATCTCATGAAATTCAAAGACGCCCGACTAGTAATCAAAGAAACTAATTTCCGTAGACGCAAATGCCTTGAATCAGCACTTATCTCTGTTTCTAACACAATTAAACAAAACAAAGGCAGCTTCACCATCTCTGAAGTCTTAGCAAGAATCCTCCTGAATACAGTTAACCATACCATCACATAGTCTCTCCTGCTAATTCAACACAAGCACATCGTAGATGTGGAACACTCCTACAGGCCTTCTATATTTCAACCTCCAGCATAAAATATTTGTCTAACCTATTGTTATACTACCCAAGTATTTGTTTTATCACCTTTTACTCATGTGCATATTGATTGTTCTACCTTATTGTATTACTACTACTACTACTTATCACTACTACCTCGACCACCACTAGTATTTCACCTCACTTTGAGAGTATATAATAGCCCACTGTGTCCATGTAACGCTTGTAACGGCTTGAGAAAGCTCCTGGAGAGCGAAACGTTGCCACAATAAAATGTCACATTAGTTGCATTTGTGTCCTTTTACTTAACATATTGTCGGTAATTCTACCAATATTATTACATCTCTCAATGTGTTCTGAAAAAAGGGAGGAGCCCTGTATGAACCACTGGACGAAAGCTTCAATAAGTCAACTAAAATAAAGCATCTGCCAGAGGTGTAGAAGACAACAGACGTAGTCCAAACAGCGTGTAAATTTAAGGAGAGAATTAACAGGAGACGAGGACTTGAAAAGGAACGGGTTCATAAACAATAACAAGTAGAGATGGTACAATCAGTTTCAAAATTTCGTATAATCTGCTTTACAAATGGTATAATCGATTTTAGAGATGTTATAATAAGTTTTAGAGATGGCATAATCTGTTTTAGAGATGGTATAATCTGTTTTAGAGATGGTATAATCTGTTTTAGAGATGGTATAATCGGTCTTACAAACCTGCAAGACTTTTATGACACTGTAATAGAAGTGAGACAAGAGCAGCATGAGTGTAATGCATAATTTTCGACAGTAATTAGACGTTTTACACAGTATGGCACAAGAGGAGCAGGCAAGAATAACAGAGAAGGTACTACAATGAATCAAGGAATACCTAATAGGACGGAAACAAAGAAATAGTGATTATCATGGAACACTTGCCGAAACGGGCGAGTGTGACGAGTAAGATTCCACAGAATCTTGTACTGAGATTCTGTGGTCTTGTGTATTTGAACGTCTTGACGGAAGAAATAGAGTAGGTGGTATTCCTGTTTGCAGATGACGTGAAAATGATGAGAATACAAAGAGGAGAGGAAAACAGAAGCCTCCAAACTGACCTGAATGAGGTAGAGGATTGGTCAGATAAGTGACTATTGGAATTTAACCTCAGTAAACTCAAAGATTTGAAAACTGGGGAAAGGCAAGGAAGATTAAAAACAGAGTAAAGGCTTTACCTGGAATATACCTGGAGAGGGTTTTGGGGATCAACGCTCCCGCGGCTCGGTCTGAGACCAGGCCTAGTGGTGGATTAGGGTCTGATCAACCAGGCTGTTACTGCTGCCAGCACGCAAACTGACGTACGAACCACAGCCCGGTTGGTCAGGTACTGACTTTAGGTGCCTGTCCAGTGCCTTCTTGAAGACAGACAGGGGTCTATTGGTAATCCCCCTTATGTATGCCCGGAGGCAGTTAAACAGTCTTGGGCCCCGGACACTTACTGTGTTGTCTCTCAGTGTACTAGTGGCGCCCCTGCTTTTAATTGGGGGAATGTTGCATCTTCTGCCGAGTCTTTTGCTTTCATAAGGAGTGATTTTCATGTGCAAGTTTGGTACTAATCCCTCTAGGATTTTCCAAGTGTATATAATCATGTATCTCTCTCGCCTGCGTTCCAGGGAATGCAAATCAAGGGCCTTCAACCGTTCCCAGTAATTTAGGTGCCTTATCGTACTTAAGTGTGCCGTAAAAAATATTTGTACACTCTCCAGGTCAGCAATATCGCCTGCCTTGAAGGGGGCAGTTAGTGTACAGCAGTATTCCAGCCTAGAGACAACAAGTTATTTGAAAAGGATCATCATGGGCTTGGCGTCCCTAGTTTTGAAGGTTCTCATTATCCCTCCTATCATTTTCCTAGCAGATGCGGTAGATACCTTGTTGTGGTCTTTGAAGGCGAGTTCCTCTGACATTAGGGGACAAAAGTTACAAATCTCTCTGAAGAAGGGCCCTTGGGGTGAACATAAATTTGAGCATGCTGCTTGAGGCGCACATCAAACGTGGCCTGGTAGGTAACATTCTCACCTCACACACTGAGTGTCCGTGATTCGATCCTCGGCAAGGGTGGAAACATTGGGTGTTTCCATATACCTGTTGTCCCGTTCACCTATCAATCAAGTAGGTACCTGGGTGTTAGTCGACTGGTGTTGGTCGCATCCTGGGGGACAATATTTAAGGACTACATTGGAAATAAGACACAGTCTTCGATAACATACTGACTTTCTTGGGTTATCCTGGGTGGAAAACTCTCTGGGATTACAAATCCCAACAAAATCTTATCTTATCTTAACCTCTTCAGCAAATGCGCGTCTAGCAAATATAAAATAAGCTTTCAGGAATCTCAACACGGAGTCATTCATGATACTATATATAACATAAGTCAGGTACATCTTGGCGTATGCAGCACCGGCATGTAACCCACACCTGATCACTTAGGTCGAGAAACCTGAATAAGTGCATAAAATAGAAACTAAAATAGTCCTTGAGCTAAGGGGTATGAGCTATGAGAAGAGCTAAAACTGATGACAACAGAGGACAGAAGGACCAGGGGTGTGTGTTATCTCAAAACATTGAGAGGCGTTGACTGGGTGGACAGGAGAGAGACGTACACGAAGGCACAGCTGGAAATTAACGAGACAGATGAGTCACGGGGATGTTTGAAAATATTTCTTCAGCATTAAAGTAGTCAGGTAAGGAACGACCTTAACAGTGAAGTTCCAGAGCCAGAATTCATGCACAGCTTTATGAATAGGTAGCGTCCAGTCGAAAGATGGAACCAGGAGCTGAGATTCGATCCGTGCAATTACAAACATGTAAGTAAAAAATAGGAAGACACTGAAGACAGTCGACCGGAAGCATAGCAGTGTGGAGCAAGGAGAGGTGGGTGTAGAGTCCAGCTGGCCTGGTGCTGCCACGAGAGACTCGATCCAATTATCCAATTTTACTAGCTGGTCGTGGTATAGTGCAATGTATGTGACCTGTGCCTTCAGCCACAAGTATTGATCCATGAGAGAGAGATAGAGAGAGAGAGAGAGAGAGAGAGAGAGAGAGAGAGAGAGAGAGAGAGAGAGAGAGAGAGAGAGAGAGAGAGAGAGAGAGAGAGAGAGAGAGAGAGAGAGAGAGAGAGAGAGAGAGAGAGAGAGAGAGAGAGAGAGAGAGAGAGAGAGAGAGAGAGAGAGAGAGAGAGAGAGAGAGAGAGAGAGAGAGAGAGAGAAGGAGGAGGAGGGAAAAAAGTAAGTAGTAGAATCTGCCCGAAATGCCTAGGCCTGCTAGTGGCCTTCTTTGTAATTAATATTTTATAACATGTAAACCACGCATTGTAAACTTGACAAGGAAATAAACTTTTTCATTTTCATTTTCAGGTAAAAGGTGAAGAAGAAACATAATAATGGGAGCTCAAATGGAAGCTCTAATGACAGAAAAATCCGAGATGAAGCGGAGGTCGGCACTTCGCCTTGATCGCTCTGTCTTGTGACTCATCTGAGAATATTTCTCTGATTAAGCTTCTGAATAATACAGGTGTCGCAACGGCTTCTACTCATCCCTAGAACCCTAATAGGGGTCGGCCTAGGATAGGTTGGAGGGAGGAGGAGGTAAAGGAGGTTTTGTGAGCCAGGGGCTTGGACTTCCACAAAGCGTGCGTGAGCGTGTTAGATAGGAGCGAATGGAAACAAATGGTTTTTAGGACTTGACGTGCTGTTGGAGTGCGAACAAGGTAACAATAATGAAGGGATTCAGGGAAACCGGCAGGCTGGACTTGAGTCCTGGAGATGGGAGGTACAGTGCCGGCACTCTGAAGGAGGGGTGTTAATGTTGCAGTTTTATAACTGTAGTGTAAGCACCCCTCTGGCAAGACAGTGATGGAGTGAATGATGATGAAAGTTTTTCTTTTCAGGCCACCCTGCCTTGGTGGGAAACGGCCGATGTGTTAATAAATAATAACCACTAGAGTTACAATCAAACAAAAGAACGAACCAACGTTTAGAATTATACAGCGTTAAATAATTTACAGTACAGAGTGCATCTGTTTATAAAGAAGATTAAATAGTAATGCATTTTTGTTGATAAAACCGGATTCCCTAAAATAAAGGATTTGACTGAATGTAATGGCTAATCCCGAGGCTCTTATGTAGGCTGCAATTCTTTCATCTTGTTTAGCTGTGAATGAGACCCTTGTAGGTTTAGCGCTTCTTTTTTATTATAATAATAATTAGCTATGAATGAAATCAAGTAAGTTATATGGCTGCTACGAAGAAATTTTACCGAGGCCCTGGACAAGAAATTGTAATCCATTCTTGTGTACAAGTTGCTTAGTAATCACTGAAGGGATTATCATCAGATAATTACCTGTATCAAGAGAGACAATTTCTTGTTCCATCATGACCAACCCACCACCAATTAAGTGTGCCTGTCGTATAAGAGGCCAAATGAGGTATTTAGAAAGTAGGCACCTAAACAAGTGTTACTCTAACAAAAAAAATAATTAAAAGAAAATATCAAATTACAAAAAATTAATTTATTTTTAATAATTAAAGAGGTTATAAACAAAACAATACAACAAGAATAAAAATAAATCCACTAGTAGTTGCCAAAATTCCTAACACGAAAGTCTCATTGGAAATAATCAGAACCCATCATTAATTGGAGGCCTTCAGTAATTCAGCAACTTGTTATGTTATATATAGAAAAACTTAATCCAAGTGCATACACCATCACTCCAGGGACCTGCACACTGACCATCACTCCAGGGACCTGCACACTGACCATCACTCCAGGGACCTGCACACTGACCATCACTCCGGGGACCTGCACACTGACCATCACTCCAGGGACCTGCATACTGACCATCACTCCAGGGACCTGCACACTGACCATCACTCCAGGGACCTGCATACTGACCATCACTCCAGGGACCTGCACACTGACAATCACTCCAGGGACCTGCACACTGACAATCACTCCAGGGACCTACACACTGACCATCACTCCAGGGACCTGCACACTGACCATCACTCCAGGGACCTGCACACTGACCATCACTCCAGGGACCTGCATACTGACCATCACTCCAGGGACCTGCACACTGACCATCACTCCAGGGACCTGCACACTGACCATCACTCCAGGGACCTGCACACTGACAATCACTCCAGGGACCTGCATACTGACCATCACTCCAGGGACCTACACACTGACCATCACTAAAGGGACCTGCACACTGACCATCACTCCAGGGACCTGCACACTGACCATCCCTCCAGGAACCTGCATACTGACCATCACTCCAGGACCTGCACACTGACCATCACTCCAGGGACCTGCACACTGACCATCACTCCAGGGACCTGCACCTGACCATCACTCCAATGACCTGCAACTGACCATCACCCAGGGACCTGCACACTGACCATCACTCCAGGGACCTGCACACTGACCATCACTCCAGGGACCTGCACACTGACCATCACTCCAGGGACCTGCACACTGACCATCACTCCAGGAACCTGCATACTGACCATCACTCCAGGGACCTGCACACTGACCATCACTCCAGGGACCTGCACACTGACCATCACTCCAGGGACCTGCACACTGACCATCACTCCGGGACCTGCACACTGACCATCACTCCAGGGACCTGCATACTGACCATCACTCCAGGGACCTGCACACTGACCATCACTCCAGGGACCTGCACACTGACCATCACTCCAGGGACCTGCATACTGACCATCACTCAAGGGACCTGCACACTGACCATCACTCCAGGGACCTGCACACTGACCATCACTCCAGGGACCTGCACACTGATCATCACTCCAGGGACCTGCACACTGACCATCACTCCAGGGACCTGCACACTGACCATCACTCCAGGGACCTGCACACTAACCATCACTCCAGGGACCTGCATACTGACCATCACTCCAGGGACCTGCACACTGACCATCACTCCAGGGACCTGCACACTAACCATCACTCCAGGGACCTGCATACTGACCATCACCCAGGGACCTGCACACTGACCATCACTCCAGGGACCTGCACACTGACAATCACTCCAGGGACCTGCATACTGACCATCACTCCAGGGACCTGCACACTGACCATCACTCCAGGGACCTGCACACTGACCATCACTCCAGGGACCTGCACTCTGACCATCACTCCAATGACCTGCATACTGACCATCACTCCAGGGACCTGCACACTGACCATCACTCCAGGGACCTGCACACTGACCATCACTCCAGTGACCTGCACACTGACCATCACTCCAGGGACCTGCACACTGACCATCACTCCAGGAACCTGCATACTGACCATCACTCCAGGGACCTGCACACTGACCATCACTCCAGGGACCTGCACACTGACCATCACTCCAGGGACCTGCACACTGACCATCACTCCAGGGACCTGCACACTGACCATCACTCCAGGAACCTGCACACTGACCATCACTCCAGGGACCTGCACACTGACCATCACTCCAGGGACCTGCACACTGACCATCACTCCAGGAACCTGCACACTGACCATCACTCCAGGGACCTGCACACTGACCATCACTCCAGGGACCTGCTCACGGATCATCACTCAGCCTTTAAGGTAATTCCACGTTGGTTTTGGCTGACCTGGATGACGTTACACCAAAGGGGCCGTGTATTTAAACCCGATATTCTGTAATAACCTTTCCCCACAGTTCCTCTTACCACCTCCCCATCATCACCGCCTCCCCCCATCATCTCCACCACCACCACCACCACCACCACTGGTAGGGCCTCTCCACGTGAAACAGGCGAGGTGAACCGAGAGGTCGACTACGTTCAATGAACCTCTCATGATTATTTATTGTCTGTAGTTCATGAATTTTCTTTTTTTAATATTCCTTGAAAAATCTTGCAGTTCCTTCATGCATGGGTTGAACCATCATTTTAAACCTTGAGTTGAACCATCAGTTTGAAGCATGGACTGAACCATCAGTTTGAAGCATGGACTGAACCATCAGTTTGAAGCATAGACTGAACTATCAGTTTAAAGCATGGGTTGAACCATCAGTTTGAAGCATAGACTGAACCATCAGTTTGAAGCATGGACTGAACCATCAGTTTAAAGCATGGACTGAACCATCAGTTTGAAGCATAGACTGAACTATCAGTTTAAAGCATGGGTTGAACCATCAGTTTGAAGCATAGACTGAACCATCAGTTTGAAGCATGGACTGAACCATCAGTTTGAAGCATAGACTGAACTATCAGTTTAAAGCATGGGTTGAACCATCAGTTTGAAGCATAGACTGAACCATCAGTTTGAAGCATGGACTGAACCATCAGTTTAAAGCATGGGTTGAACCATCAGTTTGAAGCATAGACTGAACCATCAGTTTGAAGCATGGACTGAACCATCAGTTTGAAGCATAGACTGAACTATCAGTTTGAAGCATGGGTTGAACCATCAGTTTGAAGCATGGACTGAACCATCAGTTTGAAGCATGGACTGAACCATCAGTTTGAAGCATAGACTGAACTATCAGTTTGAAGCATGGACTGAACCATCAGTTTGAAGCATAGACTGAACTATCAGTTTGAAGCATGGGTTGAACCATCAGTTTGAAGCATAGTCTGAACCATCAGTTTGAAGCATGGACTGAACCATCAGTTTGAAGCATGGACTGAACTATCAGTTTGAAGCATAGACTGAACCATCAGTTTGAAGCATGGACTGAACCATCAGTTTGAAGCATGGACTGAACCATTAGTTTGAAGCATGGACTGAACCATCAGTTTGAAGCATGGACTGAACCATCAGTTTGAAGCATGGACTGAACCATCAGTTTGAAGCATGGACTGAACCATCAGTTTGAAGCATGGACTGAACCATCAATTTGAAGCATGGGTTGAACCATCAGTTTGAAGCATGGACTGAACCATCAATTTGAAGCATGGACTGAACCATCAATTTGAAGCATGGACTGAACCATCAATTTGAAGCATGAGTTGAACTATCAGTTTGAAGCATAGACTGAACTATCAGTTTGAAGCATAGACTGAAACATCAATTTGAAGCGTGGGTTGAACCATCAGTTTGAAGCATGGACTGAACCATCAGTTTGAAGCATGGACTGAACCATCAGTTTGAAGCATAGACTGAACCATCAGTTTGAAGCATGGACTGAACCATCAGTTTGAAGCATGGACTGAACCATCAGTTTGAAGCATGGACTGAACCATCAGTTTGAAGCATGGACTGAACCATCAGTTTGAAGCATAGACTGAACCATCAGTTTGAAGCATGGACTGAACCATCAGTTTGAAGCATGGACTGAACCATCAGTTTGAAGCATGGGTTGAACCATCAGTTTGAAGCATAGACTGAACCATCAGTTTGAAGCATGGACTGAACCATCAGTTTGAAGCATGGACTGAACCATCAGTTTGAAGCATGGACTGAACCATCAGTTTGAAGCATGGACTGAACCATCAGTTTGAAGCATAGACTGAACCATCAGTTTGAAGCATGGACTGAACCATCAGTTTGAAGCATGGACTGAACCATCAGTTTGAAGCATGGACTGAACCATCAGTTTGAAGCATAGACTGAACCATCAGTTTGAAGCATGGACTGAACCATCAGTTTGAAGCATGGACTGAACTATCAGTTTGAAGCATGGACTGAACCATCAGTTTGAAGCATAGACTGAACCATCAGTTTGAAGCATGGGTTGAACCAGCAGTTTGAAGCATAGTCTGAACCATCAGTTTGAAGCATGGACTGAACCATCAGTTTGAAGCATGGACTGAACTATCAGTTTGAAGCATAGACTGAACCATCAGTTTGAAGCATGGACTGAACCATCAGTTTGAAGCATGGACTGAACCATTAGTTTGAAGCATGGACTGAACCATCAGTTTGAAGCATGGACTGAACCATCAGTTTGAAGCATGGACTGAACCATCAGTTTGAAGCATGGACTGAACCATCAGTTTGAAGCATGGACTGAACCATCAGTTTGAAGCATGGACTGAACCATCAGTTTGAAGCATGGGTTGAACCATCAGTTTGAAGCATGGACTGAACCATCAATTTGAAGCATGGACTGAACCATCAATTTGAAGCATTTACTGAACCATCAATTTGAAGCATGAGTTGAACTATCAGTTTGAAGCATAGACTGAACTATCAGTTTGAAGCATAGACTGAACCATCAATTTGAAGCATGGGTTGAACCATCAGTTTGAAGCATGGACTGAACCATCAGTTTGAAGCATGGACTGAACCATCAGTTTGAAGCATAGACTGAACCATCAGTTTGAAGCATGGACTGAACCATCAGTTTGAAGCATGGACTGAACCATCAGTTTGAAGCATGGACTGAACCATCAGTTTGAAGCATGGACTGAACCATCAGTTTGAAGCATAGACTGAACCATCAGTTTGAAGCATGGACTGAACCATCAGTTTGAAGCATGGACTGAACCATCAGTTTGAAGCATGGGTTGAACCATCAGTTTGAAGCATAGACTGAACCATCAGTTTGAAGCATGGACTGAACCATCAGTTTGAAGCATGGACTGAACCATCAGTTTGAAGCATGGACTGAACCATCAGTTTGAAGCATGGACTGAACCATCAGTTTGAAGCATAGACTGAACCATCAGTTTGAAGCATGGACTGAACCATCAGTTTGAAGCATAGACTGAACCATCAGTTTGAAGCATGGACTGAACCATCAGTTTGAAGCATAGACTGAACCATCAGTTTGAAGCATGGACTGAACCATCAGTTTGAAGCATGGACTGAACTATCAGTTTGAAGCATGGACTGAACCATCAGTTTGAAGCATAGACTGAACCATCAGTTTGAAGCATGGGTTGAACCAGCAGTTTATTTTTTTCATCACTACATTCAGTGTAATTTGAAGATATTTTCCCAGTAGAAAAAAACATAGTATTTTCATTATTATCCTTATTTTTGTTAAATTAGTAAAAATAATATTACCATTATCATCATTTAACACAGCGACCGTCTCCCACCCAGGCTGGCTGATCCGCAAAATAACAATCGTTTCAAAACTTTTTTCTTTTTACATTTAGTAATTTATTCAGGAGGCGTTACTAACCACTTGCTCCAGGCATTTTAGTCGCCTTTTACGACACGCATGGCTTACGGAGGAAGGATTCTTCTCCACTTCCCCATGGAGAATATTATTATTATTATTATTATTATTATTATTATTATTATTATTATTATTATTATTATTATTATTATTATTATTATTATTATTATTATTATTATTATTATTATTATTATTATTATTATTATTATGAATGCATATCATTGGGTCATTTCTAATTTAAATAAAATATCATTTTGGTGTATATAAAATATATAACGAAAACTTACAGCATTAATTGCCTTGATTCTGAATTTCGTGTCGTGAATTTGCCAATTAGTGATCCAAATAATAATATTAAATATTAATTTAATACCACCGCAACTGGAGTCAGTGGTCGTGCTTGCAATCGTGCTGGTGCAAAGCTCTTGATCTGAGGAATTAGAGGTACTCTCCATTTCCTCGGATCAAGTCTGATTACCTCCTATTCCCAGGCGCTACCCTAATGAATATTATGGTGATGGTAATGATAATCTCCTGATGGTATTTAAGTGTAGAAGATAGAAAGTTGAGCGTCTGGTAGAAAGTAGATATGTTACTGATGGAGAGCTGGAGACCGTCCCCTGTTTGACCTGGAGACCGTCCTTTCTCAGACCGTCCCCTCTCAGACCTAGAGACCATCCCTTCTCAGACCTGGAGACCGTCCCCTCTCTTCTCCTCTCAGACCTGGAGACCGTCCCCTCTCTTCCCCTCTCAGACCTGGAGACCGTCCTGTCTCTTCACCACCCATACCCGGAGACTTTTTCTTGTCTTTCCCTCCAAGACCTGGTAATCTTTCTCTATTTGCTCCTCCCAGGCCTGGAGACCGTCCTTTCTTAGACCTGGAGACCGTCCTCTCTCAGAGCTGGAAACCGTTCCCTCTCAGACCTGGAGACCGTTCCCTCTCAGAACTGGAGACCATTCCCTCTCTTCCCCACTCATACCTTATCTTTTCCTCCAGAACCTGGAAATCTTTCCCTGTTTTCTCCTCCCAGTCCTGGAGACCTCCTCTCTTATCCCCTCAGACCTGAACACATTTCCCTCTCTTCCCTTTTCCCGAGACTTGGAAACTATTCTCTCACTCTCTCTCTCAGACTTGAAGACGTTCCCCTCTGTCAGTTTCTCAAAATTAGAGACTTTTATCTCTCTCTCCCTTCCAGACCTCCTCACCATCCGTCTCTCTCCACACATACCTGGGGACTAAACTCTCTAATGGAATTCCATGTAATTATGCATGAGGGAGAAGCTTGAGAGGGATCAGTAGTGTCTCAACTTCCATGAATGTAGTAATGTAATCCATCTATACATCATCCACAGGGCTGCACTCACCTCATCTTCCTCCTCCTACTTCCACTCCTCTTCTTCCTACTTCCACTCCTCATCCTACTTCCACTCCTCCTCCTACTTCTACTTTTCCTCCTACTTACACTCCTCCTCCTTCCCCTCATAATAATGAAATTATATTGTCTCAAGGTTACTATAAAATAACTAAGATTTATTCTGCTTATCCAATAAGGATACATATAGTGTTAGTCAGTGTTTATTGTTCCAAGTCGTATGTGCGATAATTTGAGAAAGCCTCTTCTGATCAGCTTCAAGCATTCGTCGCTGGCGTATCTTTGAAGAAAGTTTTTTTTTCTGGGGGGGGGGGATCTATATTGGTGCTACTTTGTAATTTTATACATGCATATAGAGCAGCAGTGTAATAACATGAGAAAGCCTCTTCTGATGAGGTGAATCCAGCTTGGAGAAAGTTTTTAAATTTATTGTGCTGTATAGGTACCACTTTGACAATATTATTGATAGATTGTGTTTTACCATAAATTCAGGCTACACAGGTAGAAATTTGCCAATTTACTGCTAAAGTTAAAGAAAATGAATGAATGATTTCCACACGATAAATGAGAAATTCTTGTTTTGATAAGCTTTAAATTTTATGTATTAGCATATTTTGTTTAATGGAAAACTTGCATTGACAGTGAACAGTGCAAGTCCCAATTTGCCCATTTTATCAAACTAATTGGGATATTTATTTCTGTTCAATTGGATTGTTATGTCATTAAGGCTGCACGTGACCTATTCACCACTAAATATTCTGGAACTTTATTTGGATAAATACAACATTAAAGGCCATTTGTAGTCTTTGGGGGTACTCATCTTTAAGCTTCGTCGTGTCGGCTGCCTTCTGTTCCACCCGGCTGTAATAAAGCCGGGTAGCTATAATTAACACCCCCTCCTGATATATATGTGCTTTAATAAGACTTACCTAGCTCATACGTAGCGGGAGCCACTGACGTTACCACGTCGATGACTTGAGTAAAGGTTTGACGTTTATGCTTTACTGAATCACAAAAACGTCTTCACTTCTCCCGTCACTTTGGCGACGTTGAACGTCGTCGTTTCAACGTCACCTGACTTCACCATCACTTGTCCACAAGTTTAATTCATGAACGTTAATATGTTCGTGGTTTAATGGTCCACAGTAGAGAGAATTATTGGTAATACTACGCTTAGCAGCGTTTCCCATTTACGTCTGAACACTGTATCTCTGCTTCAGTCCTTAATATGTCCGTGATTAATGTTCACAGCAGGGAGATTTACTAGCGACACTACGCATAGGAGAGTAACATATTTGCATCTCAACACAGTATCTCTTTCTCAGTTCTACCTGGAGATAGTCAAAGGTCGACTTGAGTTTCACGAAGTGCACACGGATACGGTGTGGCGTTGAAAAAAGTTAAAAACCAATTACGTTTTTATTTTAGACAAAGTTCAATTAAGGATTCATTACAGACACTAAGTTGAGGTATCCCTGATGGAGTTTCTTTAAGTAGGTGACATAATTTTTCCTTCTTCCACCAGTGTTTTCGTGGTCTTCTGCTGCTGTAACCCATCTACTTCAAGGTTTGACGTGTTGTGCATTCAGAGATGATCTTCTGCATATCACTGTTGTAACATGTGGTTATTTGAGTCTTTGTCGTCATCCTGTCAGCTTGAACCAGTCGCTATTCTCCTCTGAACTCTTTCACTAACAAGGCGTTTTCTACCACAAAACTGCAACTCACTGGATGTTTTGTATTTTTCACATCATTCTCTGTAAACATTAGAGACTGTTATGCACGAAATTCCCAGATCAGCAGTTTCTGAAATGCCCAAGAAACCCGTCTGGCAGCAACAATCATACGACGGCCATTTTCACTCTGAACAACAATTGAACATATATATATATATATATATATATATATATATATATATATATATATATATATATATATATATATATATATATATATATATTATATATATATATATCATGTCGATTGCTTAAGCATTAATGCTCATCTTGACAAATAAGGCAAGCGAAAATTTGTGTATGCAATAATTTCATAAAAATCATTCTGAACCTAACGAAAAAAAAAATTTCATTGTATTTGTTTATTATTTAATTATTGTAAACTTATCTAAATTATATTTAGTTGGATTAGACTAAATTAAATTGCGCTTGTTATAATAAGGTTAGGTAAGTTTTCTAAGGCTCTTTCGGAAGAAAATTAATAAATTTACATTTCCATAAATGAAAAAAAATATATCTTTTGTGGAGAACTGGTTAGATAAGTACACTTTCCTGCATGAAACAACTTATAACAATCGGTACTTTTCTGTTAACATCACGATGTCCAGCAGCCTCTCCCTGGTTATCCCTTAAGGGTGCCCTACCACTTTCCACAGTGGCTGTGGATTAACAAGTTTGTTAGTCATATAATTTGCCCCAAAGGAGCGTATATCTCGTATATCATCTGAAATGCGTAGTGGTACTCACTTGGTTTGGGCATGAAGCCCTCTAATTACAACCTGGAATAGGACAGCCCTAATCACCTTGTGTCTGACCAAGGACTGCAGTTCTTTATGGTAATACAAGTGAAATTAAGCCTTACCTGGCTCGTGTAACGTGAGCTTATGGCGCTGACAGCGCCATTAAGGCTAATATCGGTGACTTGACTGAAGGCTTGAGTGTCGGGGAATGTTGAACTAATGTTCGCCATTACGTCAGGAATGTTCGTTGCAATCACTCGTAATACTTGTTGCACTTCATCATTCAGAACCATCATTTGTTCATAGTTTCATGCAATTTATTATCCACAGCAGGGAGAACACGGAGATGCAGTAAATACTAAGTGATTAGTTCTATCAAGAACGCACTGGTCACTACTGCCCCTTTGTCTTTTAACGATAAGGAGGCAATGCCCTCGTGACACACACGTCTCTCGTCAGTTCCCTGAAGCAATCTAAGGTCCGCTGCCCTCGTCACCCTGCAGCTCATCGTCCGCACAAAGGATATGCTGAACTTAGCTTTTTATCTCTTCCTTGCTACACATTGCAACAGTATTCAGTAAAGAGGGTAGGTTTCTTGTTATCTAGCTATAGACTAGAATTCCTAATAGTCTCATCTTGTAGATAAAGTGGGGCGCAGGTTTTCCATTAATTTTCCTACTATGGAGAAAAGAGTAATTACTCTTGTTTAACCTCATTGTGTAGTTGATCACAAACTCTACCAAGGAGAGTAAGGCGTGTCTCGTGATGCTATGGTACATACATATATTCCTCATAAAACTGTTTACGAGGAAGGAAGAGTCCACTAGCCACTTCCGGGAGGGCTTAGTCCCTCAGAGGGCTGAGGGGGGACTGAGAGATACCCCCTTTACTCGATAATTTTCTCCACATCTTTTAATGGGTATAAGTTCTGCGTGGTGCATTGATATAAAAATAGCTTGTGAGGTCAGAACATACAGGAGGAGATTGAAATAGCTCGAATTCATGTTTGAGGCTCACTGACGTGCCCGGGCTGGGAAAGAAACATAGCTTGTGAACCAGGCTGCCCAGCTTATGTGGCATTCATGGCTGAGTGGATAAGAGCACTGCCTGGGAATCTTGACCGTCCCCAGTAGCAGTATCTAGTCCTGTTGACTTCGATCTATCTCTGTATATACCTGCTTGTTTCTGTGTGGTGCATTGATATAAAAATAGCTTGAGAGGTCAGAACATACAGGAGGAGATTGAATCCATGTTTGAGGCTCAGTGACGTGCTCACTGACTGCTGTACACTAACTGCCCTCTTCAAGGCAGGCGAAATTGATGACTTGGAGAATGTACAAAGAACTTTCACGGCACACATAAGTGCGATGAGGCACCTAAATTACTGGGAAAGGTTGAAGGCCCTTGATCTGTATTCCCTGGAGCGCAGGCAAGAGAGATACATGATAACATATGCTTGGAAAATGCTAGAGGGATTAGTACCAAACTTGCACACGAAAATCACTCCCTATGAAAAGAAAAGACTCGGCAGGAGATGCAACATTTTCCCAATGAAAAGCAGGGGCGCCATGGATACACTGAGAGACAACACAATAAGTGTTCGGGTCCCAAGACTGTTCAACTGCCTCTTCAAGAAGGCACTGGACTGGCACCTAAAGTCAGTACCTGACCAACCGGGCTGTGGTTCGTACGTCAGTTTGCGTGCGGCCAGCAGTAACAGCCTGGCTGATCAGACCCTGATCCACCGCGAGGCCTGGTCTCAGACCGAGCCGCGGGGGCGTTGACCCCCGAAACCCTCTCCTGTAAACTCCAGGTCTCTTAAGGCGGGACAGTGTGTCGTGGGGTCGAACCCTGGCCTGTCGCCGTTTGGTGTGTATGTGTGTGTGTGTGTGTGTGTGTGTGTGATGTGTGATGTGACCATGGTTGCTCAATATATTTTTATATGAAGTTTTAAGAGAAGTGAATGTTCGGGTGTTGGCAAGAGGTGTGGGGTTAAAAAATAAAGAATCTAAAACAAAATGGGAATCGTCACAGTTGCTTTTTGAGGATGACGCTGTGCTATTCAGAGATTCTGAAGAGAAGTTGCAGAGGTTGGTGGACGAGTCTGGCAGGGTATGTAAATGAAAGAAATTAAAAGTGAACATGAGAAAGAGTAAGGAGGTGAGGATAACAAAAAAACAAAATAGGTAATGAAAGATTGGATATCAGATTGGAGGGAGGGAGTATGCAGGAAGTGAATGTATTCAGATATTTGGGATTGGACTTGTCAGCAGAGTTGATGAGGTGAAAAAAGGTGAGAGGTGCACTGAGGAGTCTGCAGAGACAAGAACGTTATCCATGGAAGCAAAGAGGGGAATGTATGAGAGTTATTCCAACGCTCTTATATGGGTGTAAAACATAAATGGTGAATGTTGCAACATGGAGAAGGCTGGAGGCAGTGGAGATGTCGTGTCTGAGGGCAATGTGTGGTGTGAATATAATGCAGAGAATCCATCGTTTGAAAATTAGGAGGTGTGAGGTTACTAAAAGTATCATCCAGAGGGCTTAGGAGGGGTTGTTGAGGGGGTTCGGACATTTAGAAGATGGAACGAAGTAGAACGACTTCGAAAGCACATAAATTTGTAGCGAAAGGAAGTCAGGATAGGGGTCGGTCTCGGAAAGGTTGGAGAGAGAGGGTAAAGGTTTTGTGTGGGAGTGGCCTGGACTTCCAGCAAGCATGCGTGATCGTGTTAGATAGGAGCGAGTGGAGGCAAATGGCTTTTTATGACTTGACGTGCTGTTGGAGTATGTGCAAAGTAACATTTATGAAAGAATTCAGGGAAACCGTCAAGCCAGACTCGAGCCCTGGAGGTGGAAAGTACAGTGCCTGTACTCTGAAGGAGGGGTGTTGGTGTTGCAGTTTTTTTTAACTGTGTAGGCGCGCCTCTGGCAAGACAATGATGGAGTGAATGATGATGAAAGTGTTTTTGCTGAGAACCTCAGCAAAAAACTAAAAGGCTTTTTAAAATCGAGTCGCCATCCAGTGGGACAAGCAGAGCCTTTTTTTTTTTATGTCGAGATGTCTTCAATAGGTCCTTCATTACCCAGAAGGGGGATTAGGGGTGAGGGGTGGGGTCGCAGGGGAAGCGGCGACCCACAAATTGCACTCTTCGTCAAAATTATCACCTCACTTGTCTGGTGGGGACTTTTATTATTTTTCCTCTTATCCCAGGTGTTCATCACTCTCTCCTTCACACCAAGCAGTGTGTCTGCTACATGGAACTAGGTTGTGACTTGCTTAGGTGTTACTGGTGTTCGAGAAACGAGGAAGTTGCTGTTGATATTTGTGTTGCTGGTGTTATTTGTATTGTTAGTGTTGTTTGTGTTTCTGGTATTGTTTGTGTAGTTGATGTTGCTGGTGTTGCTTATGTTGCTGATGTTGCTAGAGTTGCTGAAGTTGCTGGCGTTGTTGGTGTTGCTGCTGTTGCTTGTGTTGCTGGTATTGATTGTGTTGTTGGTGTTGCTGGTGTTGAAAATCAGACACATGTGCAACATCTGGGTATCTTTAATGTAGACGTTTCGCCATCCAGTGGTTTCATCAATACAAATTCTAGGACGTAATTTGTATTGATAAAGCCACTGGAGGGCGAAACGTAAACAATAAAGATACCCAGATTTCGCATGTGTCTAATTTTCATCTTTTCTGTATTGTATACCAGTCATGTGCAACCTACTGGTGTTGTTGGTGTTGCTGGTGTTGTTAGTATTGTTGGTGTTGCTGGTGTTGTTAATGTTGCTGGAGTTGCTGGTGTTGTTAGTATTGTTGGTGTTGCTGGTGTTGTTAATGTTGCTGGAGTTGCTGGTGTTGTTAGTATTGTTGGTGTTGCTGGTGTTGTTAGTGTTGTTGGTGTTGCTTGTGTTGCTACTGTTGTGTTGATGGTGTTGCTACTGTTGTGTTGTTGGTGCTGCTACTGTTGTGTTGTTGGTGTTGCTGATGTTGCTACTGTTGTATTGTTGGTGCTGCTGATGTTAGTGTTCTTGGTGTTGTTAGTGTTATTAATGCTGCTGGTGTTGTTAGTGTTGTTTGTGTTGTTGGTGTGCTGGTGTTGTAAGTGTTGTTTTTGTTGTTAGTGTTCTTGGTGTTATTGGTGTTGTTGGTGTTCTTAGTGTTGTTGGTGTTGTTGGTGTGCTAGTGTTGTTAGTGTTGCTGGTGTTGTTAGTGTTGCTGGTGTTGTTAGTGTTGCGGGAACAGAGTCTCCGTGACTGGTGATGTACAGGTGACGTACAGCTTTAATAATCCTCATGACTTTCGATACGTTTGAAGCTCAACCAACCAACCCAATAACTAATAGACACTCTATCTAGATTTATCCTGGTTAATAAAAGCCCATTTATCAGTGGTAATAACCCTGCAGCCAGCCTGCCTGCCACCTTGGTAAGAACAACAGATAATTGCTTTGTTATGTTCCTGTAGACGTTGAGTGTTTGTGTACAGGAAACTTCTCATTTGAAGAGTCCAGCAGTGTATTAATAGAAGGAAATAGTCTACTGGGACATCACTCCCATAGAATTTTTAATACACTCGCTGCACATTTACGGCTATTCACAATTTACAATTTACTCGCACTAAGAACTGGAAAAGTACGCCTGTCTTTTTGGGTTTTAATCCCATAATTTTTTTTTTACGAATCTTGTGTATGGTGAGGATGTCTGGCGACACAGACGAGAGTGTGCTGTGACTACCATAACATGAAGATAGAAAACAAATGTGGTAAATGAGAGATTTGTAATATATCGTAATTCTGCAGCCAGGATTCCAGTCTATGGGAGGACTAGGGAGAGGGAGGCAGAGTGTGGCTTCGAAATTATATGATGCTGGAAAATTCAAAGAAACCGTTTTTTAACGCATTCATTTTTTTTCAGCATGTACATGAAATTTCGTGGTCACTGGAAGGGACATGTTAATCCCCTAATCCCCTCTCCCCCCTTCCCATCGCTGCCATGAACTCAGGTAAACAGTGTTTCTCTATACCACAGCTTGTTAGCTGTTATCTTACCTCACATCATTTACAAGCTAAGAACTGCTATCCTACCTCAGCTAATTAACCAGCTAAGAACTGTTACTCTCTCTCAGCTGATTTAGATGCTATGGGCTGCTATCCTATCTCAGCTCATTTACAAGCTAAGAGCCTCTATCCAACCTCAACTCATTTACAAGCTAAGAGCTTCTATCTTACCTCAGCTCATTTATAAGCTAAGAGCTTGTATCCTACCTCAGCTCATTTAAAATCTAAGAGTTGCTATCGTACCTCAGTTTGCATCTAGTGATTACTAACACGTCTTTTCTAAGGAGGCTGCAGACACTGCTCAAGATAATAAATTTGTATACTTCCTCAAAATCACAGATTTTTATACTTCAAGATTTGTACATTTCTACAAGATCACAGATTTGTACATTTCTTCAGGATCATGGATATTTACATTTCTTGAAGACAACAGATTTTTACTTCAAAATTACTGATTACTACTCTTCTTTAAGTTCACACAATAGTACTCTTCTTTAAGTTCACACATTAGTACTCTTCTTCAGGTTCACACATTAGTACTCTTCTTTAAGTTCACACATTAGTACTCTTCTTCAAGTTCACACATTAGTACTCTTCTTTAAGTTCACACATTAGTACTCTTCTTCAAGTTCACACATTAGTACTCTTCTTCAGGTTCACACATTAGTACTCTTCTTTAAGTTCACACATTAGTACTCTTCTTTAAGTTCACACATTAGTACTCTTCTTTAAGTTCACACATTAGTATTCTTCTTCAGGTTCACACATTAGTACTCTTCTTTAAGTTCACACATAGTACTCTTCTTCAGGTTCACACATTAATAAGCTTCTTAAGATCACAGATTTGTACATTAAATTTAGCAATCAAAATATTCTGCGCATCTGTAGTGGAGGGAAGGCGGGGTAGGGGTCGGCCTAGGAAGGGTTGGAGGGAGGGGGTAAAGGAGGTTTTGTGTGCGAGGGGCTTGGACTTCCAGCAAGCATGTGTGAGCGTATTTGATAGGAGTGAATGGAGACAAATGGTTTTTAATACTTGACGTGCTGTTGGAGTGTGAGCAAAGTAACATTTATGAAGGGATTCAGGGAAACCGGCAGGCCGGACTTGAGTCTTGGAGATGGGAAGTACAGTGTCTGCACTCTGAAGGAGGGGTGTTAATGTTGCAGTTTGATAACTGTAGTGTAAAGCACCCCTCTGGCAAGACAGTGATGGAGTGAATGATGATGAAAGTTTTTCTTTTTCGGGCCACCCTGCCTTGGTGGGAATCGGCCGATGTGTTAATAAAATATATATATATATATATATATATATATATATATATATATATATATATATATATATATATACTATATATATTATATGCTTTATTTAAAGACAAAATACATTGACAAAAATACAATAAGGGGTAAAACAACATAGATAACAACTTTGAGTTACATCTCGAATACTTCGTCCAGCTCCCCGGCAGTGGGCCACGTGCCCAGAATGCTGCAGGCATTTTCCCTCTGGATCGCAACACTGAGTCTCTGAAAGAGGAAGCTAGCCGCCCTGTGGTCCTTGGTTTCTATGATGAGTTTTTCACCCAGCTCTTTGAGGAACTTTAGAGCACACTTGCCCCATGCTCTAAGGGTCTCCGACCCTTTTGGGATGAAGTTATAGCAAGGGGAAAGGCCTTCATATTTGCGGGTCTTTTGAGTTTCCCTGTGGCTGACAGCTCCACTCCCTTCGGCTACGGAGTATGGCAAGTAGGTGTCTGCCAATGTGGCGGCACAGGTGTAGTCCCAGGCAATCTGCTTTCCGTCCTTTCAGGGTAGCATAGTGGCTCCATCAGCGCTTTTGACTTCCGTCAGACCTCTGCACTTGGGGTTCCCGTTGGGCTGGGCAATGGGCTGTGGCAAGGCTTCTCTTTATGATGTCGTTGACCTCCTCATGTCTGGCATACTTCCCTTCTGATGTGTGACACACGAGACCATGAAGTCCGAATTGATCAGCCGTCGCCCTGCCGCAAATACACCTATGTTCGGTGAGGATGGGGGCGGCTAGGCGAAGAGCAACACCAATCCGAATGGCCTGTGGGTTGATTCGAGTGCCCAGGAAGGAATTGGGAACAGCTAGAAAGAAATCTCCTGAGTGTTGTGCCTTCACCGCTAGGAGACGAGCTTTGTCGTTTCCTGAAGCGTTGGTGAGCATTTTGTTGGCGATTTTTTCCATGATCGGTTTGTCCCAGTGGGACTGTTTGTGCTCTTTGGGAGGATCTGCTCTACTGAAGGAGTCTGCAAGGGTGTCCCACCGCATTGCTGCTTCAGTGAACCTGGGGTCGTGAGCTCCTACCGCGTCTCTCAGGCGTTCGGGGACGATCTTCTTGACTAATCCACTGGAAGCCAAACACGAAGACAGAAAAGCAGGTAAAGCTACCTGCGTTGCTTTGCGCACCCTTATACCTCCCAGTCGCACTGGGAGGGTTGCCTGATCCCATTGCCGATCCTCAAGTGACAGATTCAGTGCCTTCTTAAAGGTTGGTGTCAGGTGTGCATCATATATGTCGAGTGTTGGGTTCTCAAAAGAGGGTGCGCACCTCAGGAAGTAAGTGAGTCTTGGCATAGTAAGACACCTTGTGAGGAGAAATAGGGCATCATGGGCATCAAGATCGCTTATTCTCTCCTCCATTCTCTTCAGGTCATTCAATTTGTCCTTGAGGACCGTGTCGATGTGGCACAGACTTCTGTGAGAATTGTTCGCACAGCATTGATTATTTCCTGGTTCGTTGTGATGATTTAACGCTTGGAGGGATTGAGGATGAGTCCCAAGTCTTCTCCCTGTGTCTTCACCAGTTGTAGGTCCTCTAACAGGGACTCTTCAGTACCTGCCAGAGTGCCATCATCCAGATACCAGATGTTGAGCTCGCTGCATAGACTGGAAGTTAGTTCTCTTACTGCCAAGCAGAAGAGAAGTGGAGCGAGTGGATCACCCTGCTGAACACCCTCTGATAAGGGAATTTCATATTCTCCAAACAAAAGAATTGAGGGTTTCCTGTAGCCAGCTGAAATGAAGGGAAAAAGACTGGGGAACCGATTCTGAACGGCCGGCATCTTTCGCCATATTAAAGACATTTCTAAAATCAAGTTTGACTATGGCCTTGTCTTCTGGTTGGTCCCTAATGTAGGCCCTTGCCACATGAGCTGCAGCTTCACTGCCTTGAGAGACCCAAAAGCCCAGTTGGTGTGGCTGGAGTAAACTGGCAGCTTCTAGGCAAATGTTTCTTACTGCTGCTTTGGCAACGAGACGGCGAAGAGTGTTACCAACAGCACTGGGTCTGATTCCCCCATCCTTCTTCAAAGCACATAATGAGGCTCCACAAAAGAAAGGTTTAATTTCTTCTGGGATTCGCCCAGCCAGGCAGTTGTTGACGAAATTTGTTAACTTGGTGAGAAGAATTGATGCAGATGCGACGAGTACTGAATTTACCATCTCTTTGAGGTGTTGTGGTCGAAATCAAATGTAACCTCTTGCAGATCCTGCTGGAAATGACACTATCGCCTTATAGACTTCTGATTCTGGCAAAATTAATTGTTCAGTGATTGGGTCTCCCTCAGGGTTGTTGTTGACGGCTATGGTGTCCCTTGTCGGATGCTTGTCTCTTAGTGCCTGGGCTGTGGTCTCATCTTTGGGAGCTACGGTGTAGTCACTTGTGATTATTCTGATTGCTCCCACTGTGTTACCTTCTTTGATTTTTTTTGCTAACCTGTGCGGAAATTTTCTCGTTTTCAGTGGAATTTTTCTTGGGTCTACCTCTGTGATTCCCGCGATGATGGGGCAGAGGGACACAATTATCTGTTCTTGGGTAGTTTGGCACTGCCATGATGACTGATGTGGTTAGCAGTTTGCCTCGTCTTTCAGGAACTGCAAGACAGACATTGCCAAACAGGAGTAAGTTGTGCCATGCTTTAATGGTGTCTCGGGCTTCTAAGTGAGGCATTGTGTGTGGCACAGTGTGTGCTACAGTGTGGTACAGAGTGTGGTACAATGTGTGGTACAGTGTGGCATAGTGTGTGGTACAGTGTGTAGTACAGAGTGTGGTACAATATGTGTGGCACAGAGTGTGGTATAGTGTGTGTGGGGAACAGAGTTAGTGTGGTACATTGTGTGGTAGAATGTACGGTAAGACTGTCCCAAACACTTACACATGCAAATAAAATAGATACAATACAAATAGACGGATCACCACTTCAGGGAAGTTATTAGTAGAATATACAGTAAAACAACCAATAAAATCAATCATGAAAACCTGTGTAGTCTGCAACCAAACAAACAAACGTTCCACTGGATGGATTACATGCAACTTCTGTGGTAAATGGAGCCACGCCCCTTGTGCAGGCATTCAGGAATCAACTACAAGAGATATTAAACCAGGGAAGTGTTTTTGGGTATGCCGAAATGAAACCGAACTGTGGAATAAAATCACATTGAATTAAAAGATGACAACATCAAATCGGCCTTCATAATAAACATGACAGCATTCTATAACGGTTGGGAAAATAAAAAATCTGGGCCAGATGGTGCTATCGCCCCTGGTACAAATGTTGTCCTAGTAGACAGTAACTGTAAGAATGGAGAAATAAATGATGGTGGCCTGAAGGGGGACAGGAGCTCTAGTGGGGAAACAGGTGTAGACAAGGACATACAAAAACCAATGTTACAAACTAGCAATACCATGGTAGATAGTAAACAAGGGGACGACCCGGAAAATACTGAAAATAAATTACCAGAAACAACTGATGAAGGCTCCATTGTTAGCACTAGTGCCGAAGATAGAAATGAGACAGGAATACACGCAGTAGGGAATACAATAGGGAACACAGTCACAAAAAAACAAGGCAAACAGAAACCAGGCCTATGCAAATATTATGCACTTGGTATCTGCAGGCATGGAATATCTGGGAAAACAGATGGGACATGCAACTTTGACCACCCCAGAAAATGCCGTGCACATATGACAACAGGAAAATGCAACCTCCCTTCCTGTAAGCTTTTCCACCCTGAAATGTGTCACTCATCAGTTCAGGAAAGACAGTGCTATAACCTATATTGCCAGGCACACCACCTAAAGGGTACAAGACGACACAGAACATCCAGACCATGGGAAAACCTGGGTAGCCACAGCCACTCCAGAGAGAGAGGTTTTTAGCACCATGAAGGTAAAAAGCTGGCAGGAAATGACAGAAATCGTACACCAACTGCAATCGTTTCTGGAGTGGAATCACAGTCAATGGCTTCCGCTCAAGAACAACAGATATTAGTGCCAGGAAAAAAAGACCCCCCCCACCATACCACCAATTCGACGACATTCATCTTTGCAAATATACAGGGTCTAAAGCCAGCGACGGACAACAAAATACCTTACAGAGTCAAATGCTATGTTTGCGACTTTCACAGAGACCCACATAAAGGCACACACGAGCTTTTAAATCTCTGCACCAAATTCACCTTAAACCAGTAAATAATAGAGCCTACAAGATTGGAGAATACGCTGGACTTCATCTTCACTAACAATGATAATCTGATACGAAATTTCATCATATCAAAAAAATATACTCAGATCACAACATAATGGAGGTCCAGACATGTATGCGGGGAGCCCCAGATCGACAAAATGTGATCAGTCTCGAGGGAACCTTCACCAAATTCAACTTCAATAACAAAAACATAAGATGGGACCAAGTAAACCAAGTCCTAAATGATATAAACTGGGAAGAGAGCCTAAGCATCATGGATCCTAACCTATGTCTAGAACAAATTAACTCTATGGCACTTGAGGTTTGCTCAAGGCAAATTCCCTTAAGGAAACGGAGAAGATGTAAACTAGAAAGAGAGAGGCGCTCCCTATACAGGCAAAGGCAAAGAATAACAGAGCGGCTACAGGAGGCCAATATATCTGAAATACGTAGGGAGACACTGGTCAGAGAAATAGCAAACATCGAACTAAAACTAAAGGAATCTTACAGGAATCAAGAAACGCGGGAAGAACTAAAAGCCATAAATGAAATTGAAAGAAACCCAAAGTATTTCTTTTCTTATGCCAAATCAAAGTCGAGAACAACATCCAGTATTGGGCCCCTACTTAAACGGGATGGGTCCTACACAGATGACAGCAAGAAAATGAGTCAGCTACTAAAGTCCCAGTATGACGCAGTTTTTAGCGAGCCGCTAACCAGACAAAGTCGAAGACCTAAATGAATTTTTTATGAGAGTGCCACAGAACTTGACAGACGCAAGCCTATCTGACATTACCCTGAAGCCAAATGACTTCGAAAATGCGATAAATGACACGCCCATGCACTCCGCTCCAGGACCAGACTCATGGAACTCCGTGTTCATCAAGAACTGCAAGAAGCCCCTATCACGTGCTTTTAACATCCTATGGAGAGGGAGCATGGACACTGGGGTCGTCCCGCAGTTACTAAAAACAACAGACATAGCCCCACTCCACAAAGGGGGCAGTAAAGCAATAGCAAAAAACTACAGACCAATAGCGCTAACGTCCCATATCATAAAAATCTTTGAAAGGGTTCTAAGAAGCAAGATCGCCACTCATCTAGATACCCATCAATTACACAACCCAGGGCAGCATGGGTTTAGAGCAGGTCGCTCCTGTCTGTCCTTACTACTGGACCACTATGACAAGGTCCTGGATGCGCTAGAAGACAAACAGAATGCAGATGTTATATACACAGACTTTACAAAAGCCTTTGATAAGTGTGACCATGGTGTAATAGCACACAAAATGCGTGATAAAGGAATAACAGGAAAAGTTGGTAGATGGATCTATAATTTCCTAACAAGTAGAACACAAAGAGTAGTAGTCAACAGAGTAAAGTCTGAGGCGGCTACAGTGAAAAGCTCTGTTCCACAAGGCACAGTACTCGCTCCCATCCTGTTCCTCATCCTCATATCGGACATAGACAGTGATATCAGCCACAGTGCCGTGTCTTCCTTTGCAGATGACACCCGAATTTGCATGACAGTGTCCACCATTGAAGACATTGCAAGACTCCAAGCAGACATCAACCAAATCTTTAAATGGGCTGCAGAAAACAATATGAAGTTCAATGATGAGAAATTTCAATTACTCAGATATGGAAAACGTGAGGAAATTAAAATCTCATCGGAGTATAAAACAAATTCCAACCACACAATAGAGCGAAAAACTAATGTCAGACCTGGGAGTGATCATGTCAGAGGATCTCACCTTCAAGGACCATAACACCGTAGCAATTGCATCTGCTAGAAAAATGACAGGATGGATAATGACAACCTTCAAAACCAGGGTTACCAAGCCCATGTTGACACTTTTCAGGTCGCTGTTCTATCTAGGCTGGAATATTGCTGCACACTAACTGCACCTTTCAAGGCAGGTGAAATTGCTGACCTAGAAAATGTGCAGAGAACCTTCACGGCACGCATAACTGCGATAAACCACCTCAATTACTGGGAATGCTTGAAGTTCCTAAACCTGTACTCCATAGAACGCAGGCGGGAGAGATACATTATTATATACACTTGGAAAATTCTAGAGGGATTAGTACCAAACTTGCACACGAGAGTCACTCCCTACGAAAGCAAGACTCGGCAGACGATGTAACATCCCCCCAATGAAAAGTAGGGGTGCCACTAGCACGTTGATAGACAACACAATAAGTGTCAGGGGCCCAAGACTGTTCAACTGCCTCCCAGCATACATAAGGGGGATTACCAATAAACCCCTAGCTGTCTTCAAGCAGACACTGGACAGCCACCTAAAGTCGGTACCTGACCAGCCAGGCTGTGGTTCTTACGTTGGACTGCGTGCGGCCAGCAGTAACAGCCCGGTTGATCAGGCCCTGATCCAACATGAGGCATAGACCGGGCCGCAGGTGCGTTGATCCCTGGAACTCTCTCCAAGTATAGTGTGTGGTACAATGTGTGGCACAGTGTGTGGTATAGTGCGGTACAGTGTGTGGTACAAAGTGTGGTACAGTGTGTAGTATAGTGCGGTACAGTGAGTGGTAGAATGTGTAGTACAGAGTGTGATATAGTGTGTTACAGTGTGCTGTAGACAATGTGTAAACAAGACACAATTGGAGAAATGTTTCATCCACCCAGGATGTTATTAACTTACAGAGAGGCAGACAGAACATAGTGGAATATGGTGAGGTGGGATACTGATGGGCCAGTAGCGCTCCTCTATATAAAAAATGGATGTAATCATAACTATAATTTTTAAAGGGGTGGACCGGTAAGCTAGCGGAAGGCCTCGGTGATATGACCAAAAGCTCCAGCGGGTAGGTCATCATATAAGGTGGCCCGTGGCCTGATGGCAAAGCTCTCGCTTCACACGACGGTGTCCACGACGTGTGGGTTCCAGAGCCGTGTTAATAGTCCGGGAGCCAGCGTTATGGTTCCGAGGTATAATGTCCGAGCCTTGATGTCCGGGAGCGTGTTAGGTTCCGAGCCGTTTAGGTTCCGGGCGTGATGGTTCCGCGGTGTGGGTCCAGGTGATGGTTGAGGCTGTGTGTGTCCGAGGAGCCGTGTTGATGGTTCCGGAGTGTTGATGGTTCGGGCCGGTGTGGTTCCGGGAGCCGTGTTGATGTTCCGAGCGTGTTGATGGTTCCGAGGAGGTGTTTGGCCGAGAGCGTTAGGTCCGGAATGGTTCGAGGCCGTGTTGATGTTCCAGAGCGGTGATGTCCGAGGAGCGTGTGAGGTTGAGGGGTGTATGTTCGGGAGCGTGCATGGTTCGAGGAGTTTGATGGTTCCAGGGCGTGGATGTTCCGAGGAGTGTTGATGTCGAGCTTGGAGCGTTTGATGTTGCGGCGTGGATGGTTCCGGAGGGTTATGGTTCCGGGGCTGTGTTGAGGTACAGCGTGTTGTGTTCCGAGGCTGTGTATGTTCCGGATGATGGTTGGGTGTGTGGTTCGCCGGTGATGTTGACGATGTTGATGGTTCCGAGGAGCCGTGTTGATGGTTCCGAGACGTTGATGTTCCGAGAGCCGTGTTGATGGTTCCGAGAGCCGTGTTGATGGTTCCGAGGAGTTGTTGATGGTTCCGAGGAGCCGTGTTGATGGTTCCAGAGCCGTGTTGATGGTTCCGAGAGCTTTGATGGTTCCGAGGACGTGTTGATGGTTCCGAGGAGCGTTGATGGTTCGAGAGCCGTGTTGATGGTTCCGAGAGCCTGTTGATGGTTCCGAGAGCGTTGATGGTTCCGAGAGCGTGTTGATGGTTCCGAGGCGTGTTGATGGTTCCGAGAGCCGTGTGATGGTTCCGAGGACCGTGTTGAGTTCGAGGAGCCGTGTTGATGGTTCCGGGGCCGTTATGGTTCCGAGACGTTGATGGTTCCAGGAGCGTGTTGATGGTTCCGGAGCGTGTTATGGTTCCGAGGAGCCGTGTTGATGGTTCCGAGGACCGTGTTGATGGTTCCGAGGCTGTGTTGATGGTTCCGAGGAGCGTGTTGATGGTTCCGAGGGAGCCGTGTTGATGGTTCCGAGAGCCGTGTTGATGGTTCCGAGGCTGTTGATGGTTCCAGGAGCTGTTGATGGTTCCGGAGCCTGTTGATGGTTCCGAGAGCCGTGTTGATGGTTCCGAGAGCGTGTTGATGGTTCCGGAGCCGTGTTGATGGTTCCGAGCCGTGTTGATGGTTCCGAGGAGCGTGTTGATGGTTCCGGAGCTGTGTTGATGGTTCCGGAGCGTGTTGAGGTTGAAGCGTTTGATGTTCCGAGCGTAGTTCCGAGCCGTTTGTGGTCGAGGCGTGATGTTCGAGCTTGTGTTCGACGGTTGAGGCACCGTGTTATGTCCAGTTGATTTCCGAGCGTGTATGTTCCGGCGTATGGTTCCCCGGGAGCGTGTTGATGGTTCCGAGGAGCGTGTTGATGGTTCCGAGGAGCCGTGTTGATGGTTCCGAGGAGTGTGTTGATGGTTCCGAGGAGCCGTGTTGATGGTTCCGAGAGCCGTGTTGATGGTTCCGGAGGTTAGGAGCTGTGTTGATGGTTCAGAGCCGTGTTGATGGTTCCGAGAGCCGTGTTGATGGTTCCGAGGACTTGTTGATGGTTCCGAGGAGCTGTGTTGATGGTTCCAGAGCCGTGATGGTTCCGAGGAGCGTGTTGATGGTTCCGAGAGCCGTGTTGATGGTTCCGAGAGCCGTGTTGATGGTTCCGAGGAGCCGTGTTGATGGTTCCGACGAGCCGGGGGACGTTGATGGTTCCGAGGAGCCGTGTTGATGGTTCGGGGCCGTGTTGATGGTCGAGGAGCTGTGTTGATGGTTCCGAGGAGCGTGTTGATGGTTCCGAGGAGCCGTGTTGATGGTTCCGAGGAGCTGTGTTGATGGTTCCGAGAGCTGTGTTGATGGTTCCAGGAGCCGTGTTGATGGTTCCGAGGAGCCGTGTTGATGGTTCCGAGAGCCTGTTGATGGTTCCGAGAGCGTGTTGATGGTTCCGAGGAGCGTGTTAATGGTTCCGAGGAGCCGTGTTAATGTTCCGAGAGCCGTGTTGATGGTTCCGAGGAGCCGTGTTGATGGTTCCGAGGAGCCGTGTTGATGGTTCCGACGAGCCGTGTTGATGGTTCCGAGGAGCCGTGTTGATGGTTCCGAGGAGCTGTGTTGATGGTTCCGAGGAGCCGTGTTGATGGTTCCGAGGAGCCGTGTTGATGGTTCCGAGGAGCCGTGTTGATGGTTCCGAGAGCCGTGTTGATGGTTCCGAGGAGCTGTGTTGATGGTTCCGAGGAGCCGTGTTGATGGTTCCGAGGAGCTGTTTTGATGGTTCCGAGAGCCGTGTTGATGGTTCCGAGGAGCCGTGTTGATGGTTCCGAGAGCCGTGTTGATGGTTCCGAGGAGCTGTGTTGATGGTTCCGAGAGCCGTGTTGATGGTTCCGAGGAGCCGTGTTGATGGTTCCGAGAGCCGTGTTGATGGTTCCGAGGAGCCGTGTTGATGGTTCCGAGGAGCCGTGTTGATGGTTCCGAGGAGCTGTGTTGATGGTTCCGAGGAGCTGTGTTGATGGTTCCGAGGAGCTGTGTTGATGGTTCCGAGGAGCCGTGTTGATGGTTCCGAGGAGCCGTGTTGATGGTTCCGAGGAGCCGTGTTGATGGTTCCGCGGAGATGTGAGGGAGGAATAAAACACATGTTCAACACCTGGGTATCTTTATATGAAAACGTTTGTACAACCAGTGGCTTTAACTCAAGATACCCAGGTGTTCCACATGCGTCTTGTTCCTCATGTTGTCTAAACTGTATTTCATTATCGTAATGATACCTCATAGATATGTGCAAGTTTCAATGTATAGTGAATCATGTTCTGTTCACATAACAGATCTCATTTAAGAAATATTTGTTTCGCTCTTCGTAAATATTCATGGGAACAGGTTCGTATGTTTTCCTATGTTTTAATTGCCTGTTAATCTTCTGTTTGTAGTCTATGGAGTCCATGATCACAACTCCTTTCCCATTGTTTGGGGTGGTGATGTTTTTAGTGTGATAGTTGACCAGATTCTTCAGGGAGGTGATGTATTGCGTTGGATGGACGTCATAGAGGGCTCAGAAACGGCTGCTGTGATCTGGACTTGTGTAAAGTGTTTTTGGAAATCACTCTCCATAAATCTGCATATTTTGGTTAAGGTATTCAAGTACATTTCCTTGATTTGTGTCTACCGTTAGAGAATTTTGAACCTGGACTGAATGCTTCTCTCACAGTGGAGGACAGGGCACTGGAGATGTAGTTGATGATTTCGGGTCTGCTAACGTTGCTCAACGGGCTGTTGTAATAGACAGACTAGTTTTCTGGAGAGCCTGATTTTCTGTAGTATGCTGGCTATATTATTCAACTTTGGATATACTGTTGTAAATGCGGGTTAATAGGTGGTGCATTTGATTTCACAGGAAGGGTTTTGTGTAAAAAATTCTTCTGCTTGAGCAGTGAGTTCCGCTACGCTTTCATGAATTTACTGTTAATGAAATGCCTAGGAAAGAAGCCTTCCCTGAAATTCACACCTTCACACATTACGAACTTCAAACACTTCTCCACCCTCCATCCTCGGCACTCCAGCTGTATCTCCACCAACACCGTCAGTAGCAGTTTCAGTATCAGTAGAAGAAAGAGAAACACCAGAATCTGTAGCAGTAGCAGCATCGATTAGTGTAGCAGCAATAACACCAGTAGCAGTTATAGTAGCTGTGAAACCTGTAATAATGGCACCAATTACAGTAAAAATAGCAGAAGCTAAAGCAAAAACATTAGTTGCAGCAACAGCAGAAACGGCGTCAGCAACAGTACCACTAGCAGTAACAGGAGCACTATTAGGGACAACAGCAACAGTGGCAGAGGGAAGGAATGAAGCGGGAGCAGGCGTAGAGGGAGAAATATCAACAACAGCAAAACAGCGACAACAGCAGAAACCTTAACAGAGAAGAAATAACAGTTCTATTTAGCTCTGCTAGTAACACAGCAGTCTCCTGAATGTTCCAGAGTTAGAGCAAATATGTAAACCCTCTCGCCTGCTTTATGCAATCGTTTACGACCCTGCCAATTAAGGAGCTGAGACTTTTGTAATCATAGTGACGATATAAAACTTGGCCACACTTATCAGCTTCACTGATACAGTGTATACATCTCTCTCTCTCTCTCTCTCTCTCTCTCTCTCTCTCTCTCTCTCTCTCTGTACGAATCCACAGAACTATGGGTTCGATTCCCACCCAGTTTAACGTGAATCATTTACAGTAGTATCTCTACTTACGAGCTTAATTAGTTCCAGACGGCTATTGAAGTGCCGATACCGAAGGAATTTGTTCCCATAAGAAATAATGAAAATTAGGTTAATCCATTTCAGACCCACATAAATACACTTACAAAAGCACCTACAAAAATACACTTACATAATTGTTCGAGTTGGGAGCTGTTGGTAAGTAGAGGTACCACTGTATGTATATATTGGGCTTTGGCCCGCCTCATGGTGAGCGAAAGACAAATGAAGCTCTAGTCCACATGTGGTCCCGTGGACTAGAGCGTCATATATATTTTTTTTATTAACACATAGGCTGTTTCCCACCAAGGCAGGGTGGCCTGACAAAGAAAAACTTTCATCATCATTCACTCCATCACTGTCTTGCCAGAGGCAAGCTTACATTACAGTTGTAAAACTGCAACATTAACACCCCTCCTTCAGAGTGCAGACAAATGTATGTAAGAGGGTAAAGTATCTAAGGATTGGCAGAGAGCATGCATAGTTCCTTTGTATAAGGGCAAATGGGACAAAAGAGAGCTCAAAAAATAGAGGGGAATAAGTCTGTTGAGTATACCTGATAAAGTGTATGGTAGAGTTATTATTGAAAGAATTAAGAGTAAGACGGAGAGCAGGATAGCAGATGAACAAGGGGGCTTTAGGAAAGGTAGGGGGTGTGTAGACCAAGTGTTTACAGTGAAACATATAGGTGAACAGTATTTAGATAAGGGTAAAGAGGTTTTTGAAGCATTTATGGATTTGGAAAAGGCGTATGACAGGGTGGATAGGGGGGCAATGTGGCAGATGTTGCAAATGTATGGAATAGGAGGTGGGTTGCTGAAGGCGGTGAAGAGTTTTTACGAGGATAGTGAGGCTCAGGTTAGAGTGTGTAGGTGAGAGGCGTGTTTACACTACAGTTACAAAACTGCAACATAAACACCCCTCCTTCAGAGTGCCGACACTGTACTTCCCATCTCCAGGAATCAAGTCCGGCCTGCCGGTTTCCCTGAAACCCTTCAGCAGCACGTCAAGTTCTGAAAAACCATTTGACTCCATTCGCTCCAATGTAACACGCTCACGCACGCTTGCTGGAAGTCCAAGCCCCTCGCACACAAAACCTCCTTTACCCCCCTCCCTCCAACCTTTTCTAGGCCGACCCCTACCCCGCCTTCCCTCCACTACAGATATATACACTCTCGAGGTCATTATATTTTGTTCCATCCTCTCTATATGTCCAAACCATCTCAATAACCCCTCCTAAGCTCTCTGGATAATAGTTTTGGTAATCCCACAACTCCTCCTAATCTCCAAACTACGGATTCTCTGCATTATATTCACATCACACATTGCCCTCAGACATGACATCTCCACTGCCTCCAGCCTTCTCCTTGTTGCAACATTCACAACCCATGTCTCACACCCATACAACAGTGTTGGTATAACTATACTCTCATACATTCCCCTCTTTGCTTTCATGGATAAAGTTCTCTGTCTCCACAAGCTCCTCAGTGCACCACTCACCTATATATATATATATATATATATATATATATGTCGTGCCGAATAGGCAAAATTGGTCAATTAGCAAGAATTCCTTTAAAATGTGTGTGTGTACCCACCTAGTTGTACTCACCTAGTTGTGGTTGCAGGTGTCGATTCACAGCTCCTGGCCCCGCCTCTTCACTGGCCGCTACTGGGTCACTCTCCCTGCGTCATGAGCTTTATCATACCTCTTCTTAAAGCTATGTATGGAACCTGCCTCCACTACATCGCTTCCCAAACTATTCCACTTCCCGACCACTCTGTGACTGAAGAAATACTTCCTAACATCTCTGTGATTCATCTGAGTCTTCAAATTCCAACTGTGTCCCCTTATTGCTGTGTCCCATCTCTGGAACATTCTGTCTTTGTCCACCTAGTCAATTCCTCTCAGTATCTTATATGTCGTTATCATGTCCCCCCCATCTCTCCTGTCCTCAAGTGTCGTCAGGTCGATTTCCCTTAACATCTCCTCGTAGGACATACCCCTTAGCTCCGGGATTAGTCTTGTTGCAAACCTTTGCACTTTCTCTAGCTTCTTTACGTGCTTTGCTAGATGTGGGTTCCAAACTGGTGCTGCATACTCAAGTATGGGCCTAACGTACAGTGTACGTGTGTGTGTGTGTTTGTGAGTGAGTGTGTGTGTGTACTCACCTAGTTGTACTCACCTAGTTGTGATTGCAGGGGTCGACTCACAGCTCATGGCCCCGCCTCTTCACTGTGTGTGTGTGTGTGAGTGTGGCAGTGTTAGAGTGTTTGTCTGTGTGTGTGTGTGTATACCTGGAGTATACCTGGATAGAGTTCCAGGGGTCAACGCCCCTGCGGCCCGGTCTGTGACCAGGGATCGTGTTGGATCAGAGCCTGATCAACCAGGCTGTTACTGCTGGCCGCACGCAGTCCAACGTACGAACCACAGCCTGGCTGGTCAGGTACCGACTTTAGGTGGCTGTCCAGTGCCTGCTTGAAGACAGACAGGGGTTTGTTGGTAATCCCCTTGATGTATGCTGGGAGGCAGTTTAACAGTCTTGGGCCCCTGACACTTATTGTGTTGTCTCTCAACGTGCTAGTGGCACCCCTGCTTTTCAGTGGGGGGATGTTACATCGCCTGCCGAGACTTTTGCTTTCTTAGGGAGTGACTCTCGTGTGCAAGTTTGGTACTAATCCCTCGAGAATTTTCCACGTGTATATAATAATGTATCTCTCCCGCCTGCGTTCTAGGGAGTACAGGTTTAGGAACTTCAAGCGTTCCCTGTAATTGAGGTGGTTTATCGCAGTTATGCGTGCCGTGAAGGTTCTCTGCACATTTTCTAGGTCAGCAATTTCACCTGCCTTGAAAGGTGCAGTTAGTGTGCAGCAATATTCCAGGCTAGATAGAACAAGCGACCTGAAAAGTGTCAACATGGGATTGGCATCCCTGGTTTTGAAGGTTCTCATTATCCATCCTGTCATTTTTCTAGCAGATGCGATTGCTACGTTGTTATGGTCCCTGAATGTGAGATCCTCTGACATGATCCCTCCCAGGTCTTTGACATTAGTTTTTCGCTCTATTGTGTGGTTGGAATTTGTTTTGTACTCCGATGAGATTTTAATTTCCTCACGTTTTCCATATCTGAGTAATTGAAATTTCTCATCATTTAACTTCATATTGTTTTCTGCAGCCCACTTAAAGATTTGGTTGATGTCTGCTTGGAGTCTTGCAATGTCTTCAATGGTGGACACTGTCATGCTGATTCGGGTGTCATCTGCAAAGGAAGACACAGCACTGTGGCTTATATCCCTGTCTGTGTCCGATATGAGGATGAGGAACAGGATGGGAGCGAGTACTGTGCCTTGTGGAACAGAGCTTTTCACTGTAGCCGCCTCAGACTTTACTCTGTTGACTACTACTCTTTGTGTTCTACTTGTTAGGAAATTATAGATCCATCTACCAACTTTTTCTGTTATTCCTTTATCAGGCATTTTGTGTGCTATTACACCATGGTCACACTTGTCAAAGGCTTTTGCAAAGTCTGTGTATATAACATCTGCATTCTGTTTGTCTTCTTGAGCATCCAGGACCTTGTCGTAGTGGTCCAGTAGTTGGGACAGACAGGAGCGACCTGCTCTAAACCCATGCTGCCCTGGGTTGTGTAATTGATGGGTATCTAGATGAGTGGCGATCTTGCTTCTTAGAACCCTTTCAAAGATTTTTATGATATGGGACGTTAGCGCTATTGGTCTGTAGTTTTTTGCTATTGCTTTACTGCCCCTTTGTGGAGTCCATCTCTAGTGCAGTTGTGAGGAGCCATAGCCTTGGAGAAATATATAAAAAAGGCCTCTAGGAAAAATATTTAAATTCTCCCGAAGGCTTCTTGAATATCCTGCTACCCCATCTTTTATAAATGCACAAATAGGTATACTTTATTATCTGATATGGTACACATTTCTTAAAGGATACATGAATGGTCCAGAATGTCGGTGAATAAAATACACAAGGTTTGAGAGATGCATTAGAAGTACATAGATGTCTTTATCAAAATTTAATTTCAAATATTTCATCCAGCTCCTCAGAGCTGGGGTGGGTACCCACGATACAACTGGTATTACATCTCTGAACTGCAACACTGGACGAGTTCACTAAATTTTCTAGCCTTTCGGGACTCCCTGAAGCTGCCGGCTACTCCTCCTTCCTCCCTGCTGTACTGGAAATAGGTATCTGCTACTCTGGATGCACATGTGTAATCTCGTACCATCTGCTTGCTGTCTGTCCAGGCTTGCAATAATTTTAACTGGATACTTTTGGTTGCCATCGGATCTGCATAGTTGGTGTGGCTCCCTTATTGCTGGGCATCCAGCCATTACAGGGTTCCTCTTGATATCGTTAACCTCTTCATGCCTTACACTCTTTCTCTAAGATCTACGGCAACAGGAACATGGTTCAAGAAATGATCTGCTGATGCAGACCATCTGCTGATGCCGCCCCTGATCGTCGGCGACGATCAGGGGCGGTAAAGTGAAGTGCAGCGCCAATACGAATTGTGTGCAGGTCAAGGCGTGTACCTAGGGAGACACTGGACAAACAATAACAATAAATGCTCCACATAAGGAGCTATCACTACCAAGAGGCGAGTTCTCTTCTTCCTCAACATTCTCTCGAACAGTGTTGGGGTTTATTCTCCACTACTGGGCCATCCCGGTGTGATCATTGAGGTTGTTGGAGGTGATCAGGTCTGGTTGCAGAGTCTGTTAGAGTAACCCAGACCTGGTTCCATTAATGAACTTTGGCTCGTGAGCCACAAGAGTCCCTAAGGTGAGTCGCTGCTATAAGTTCACTGGATGCCACACATAGGTTAAGAATGGAGAGAGTGTTATCTACGATGCCTTGCGGACACCAGTGCCTCCTGATCTGATGGGAAGTGTAGCTTCGTCTCACTGCTAATCTCCTAGAGTGAGGTCAAGTTCTTTTGTGAATATCGTCTCCAGGAAACTGTCGTATTCATGTAGTTTAGAGTTGTCATGTAATGGTGCACATATTAGGGAATATGTTAGTCTGGATAGACTCTAGCACCTACAGGTCAAATTAATGCAATGTGATATACTTTAGTGAAAGCCACATTATTTAACATTCTAAATTCAATTTGTATTACCGAATATTTGTGAAACACAACTTTCGCGTATTTTACTGATTTTCTGGGAGGTACAAAAATAAAAAAGATATCACAGGCTCGGCTTATTTGGCAACTCTGGAAACTCGTTTAGAAAAGCATCACATTGATCTTTTTTCAACATTTTCGTTGCAACAGTAGACTGTGCCAGCCAACCTTCGCTTGAATAGGTTCGAAATACCGTTTTTGCGTCTTTTACGTCAACATTATCGTTCCACAAACTTAGTCTAGCTTTTCAGAAAAAGTTTCTCATTTCTCGATTTACTGGTAAAACTTCCTCAAATCACAACAGACAAAAAAAGTAAATGAGATTGAAAATTCGAAGCAGGTGTATTAGGAAGTTCTTTGTGCAAGTTCCTCTGTTGCAGGTGATAGTTGCAGGAGAACAATGAACACTTGCCCGGGACACAATAGCTCACCAGAAATAATGCTATTTCAGCCGGGAGCATTAATTTCTACATAAAGGGGTGCCGAGGGTGTTTACCTTGGGTCACTGAGCATTACGCGCCCAGACATCAGAGGAATTTTCCCCTGCGAAGCTCAGGATGGAGGGTGGGAATGAGGCTTCATAGAGGACACGCTTCTCCCAGATTAAAGCTTCATCGAAGCATTGCCTCTATAAATATCCACTCTTAGTATAACACTGTTTCAGAAAAGCTTGTAACCCGCATGTGACTGTTCTTCATTACAGTAGGCAGTAGCTGCTGTACAAAGCAGCAGACGTAGTGACTGGAACAGCAGCAGACGTAGTGACTGGAGCAGCAGCAGACGTAGTGACTGGAGCAGCAGCAGACGTAGTGATTGGAGCAGCAGCAGACGTAGTGACTGGAGCAGCAGCAGACGTAGTGACTGGAGCAGCAGCAGACGTAGTGACTGGAGCAGCAGCAGACGTAGTGATTGGAGCAGCAGCAGACGTAGTGACTGGAGCAGCAGCAGACGTAGTGACTGGAGCAGCAGCAGACGTAGTGACTGGAGTAGCAGCAGACGTAGTGACTAGAGCAGCAGCAGACGTAGTGACTGGAGCAGCAGCAGACGTAGTGACTGGAGCAGCAGCAGACGTAGTGACTGGAGCAGCAGCAGACGTAGTGACTGGAGCAGCAGCAGCCTGACTGACTAACGCAGAAGCAGCAGACTGAATGAGCGGCGGTCAGTCTGGCTTCAGGTTGGACTGCGAAGTGCAGGACTCACGATGCTACTCACAGGTAAATTACAGTGACTTAAAATAATGCCTCTCATGTACTTGATCTTGCTGCTGTTATTGTCGTTATGATTGCTATTTTTGTTGTTGTGATTGCTATTTTTGTTGTTATTGTTGCTGTTGCTATTATTGTTTTTGTTATTGTTGTTGCTGTTTTTATAGTTGTTGCTGCTGTTATTGTTGTTTTGTTGTTGTTAGTGTTGTTGTTATTACTGTTGTTATTGTTTCTATTATTGTCGCTGTTATTGTTGTTATTGTTATTGTTGTTATTTTCTTATTTTTGCTGCTATCAATGTTGCTATTGTCCTTGATGTTGTTGTTATTGTTATTATTATTATTTTGCTGTTATTATTGCTATTGTTATTAGTGTTATTGTTGTGTTTGCTACTGTTGTTATAGGTGCTAAGCTACTACTGCTGCTATTATTACTGCTACTACTACTACTGCTACTACTAAGACTATTAATGCTGCTACAGCTACTACTACTACTACTACTACTGCTGCTACTACTACTACTACTGCTACTATTACTGCTACTGCTACTACTACTACACTGCTACTACTACTACAACTGCTGCTACTAATACTATTACTGTTACTACTACTGCTACTACTACTATTACTGCTACTACTACTACAACTGCTACTACTACTACTACTACTATTATTACTACTATTACTACTACTACTACAACTGCTGCTATTACTTTTGCTACTACTACTACTACTATTACTACTTCAACTGCTACTACTACTACTGCTACTACTACTACTACTACTACTGCTGCTGCAATTGCTTTCTTTCCTTGCTCCTCCTGTCCTTCATCTTCCTACTATTTCTCCTGCTAATCTTCCTTCCCCTTCTCCTTCAATTCCTCCTCTTCCTACTCCTCATCTTTCCCCTCTTCCTCCTCCTTCTTTTCCTACTCATCCTCATTCTATGCCCTCTTCGTCCTCTTCCATCTACTCTTCCTCCTCTTCATCCTGCTCCTCCTCCTCCTATTCTTCCTCCTTCTTTTCTTCCTATTCTTCCTCTTCCTCTTCTTCCTCTCGCTTCTCTTCTTCCTCCTCCTCCTTTTCTTCTTCCTCCTCTCAATCCTTTTCCTCCTCCTTTCCCAACTCCTCATTCCTCCTCGTTCACCTCTTCCTTCTCCTTCTCTTCTTTCTTTTCTTCCTCTTCTTCTAACTTCTTCTCCTCTTCCTCCTTCTCCTGTTCCTCTTCCTGATCCTCCTCCTCCTTCACTAGTACGTGGCTGTCAGTCCTCTTAATTTTTCTCAAAAAACTTTCAAGCATTTTCCCGATACATTCTCAAGAAATGTGTGAATGTGTTGTGGAGCACTGCAGTAATGTTGTCCCTCCTTGTGTCTCGTGTACCACTGTTGCAGTAATGTTGTCCCTCCTTGTGTCTCGTGTACCACTGTTGCAGTAATGTTGTTCCTCCTTGTGTCTCGTGTACCACTGTTGCAGTAATGTTGTCCCTCCTTGTGTCTCGTGTACCACTGTTGCAGTAATGTTGTCCCTCCTTGTATCTCGTGTACCACTGTTGCAGTAATGTTGTCCCTCCTTGTGTCTCGTGTACCACTGTTGCAGTAATGTTGTCCCTCCTTGTGTCTCGTGTACCACTGTTGCAGTAATGTTGTCCATCCTTGTGTCTCGTGCACCACTGTTGCAGTAATGCTGTTCCTCCTTGTGTCTCGTGTACCACTGTTGCAGTAATGCTGTTCCTCCTTGTGTCTCGTGTACCACTGTTGCAGTAATGTTGTCCCTCCTTGTGTCTCGTGTACCACTGTTGCAGTAATGTTGTCCCTCCTTGTGTCTCGTGTACCACTGTTGCAGTAATGTTGTCCCTCCTTGTGTCTCGTGTACCACTGTTGCAGTAATGTTGGTCCCTCCTTGTGTCTCGTAAGAGGTAGGAGAGTTTCAGTGGGGAGAAATAAATGGGATTAGGTCAGGGATTTCAAATAGTTAGAGATAAAGAAGGAGTGGCAATAATGTTGAAGGAGAAGTTATGGCAGGAAAGAGGGAATATAAATGTATGAATTCAAGGATTATGTGGAGTAAATTAGGGTTGGATGTGAAAAGTGGGTTATAATAAGTGTTTATGCACCTGGAGAAGAGAGAAGTGTAGAGGAGAGAGTACTTGTGGTTGGGAATCTCAATGCTAAAGTGGATAAAAATGTTATGGAGGGAGTAGTAGGTAAATTTGGGGTGCCAGGGGTAAATGAAAATGGGGAGCCTTTAATTGAGCTATGTGTAGAAAGAGGTTTGGTAAAAAGTAATACATATTTTATGAAAAAGAGGATAAATCAGTATACAAGGTATGATATAGCACGTAATGAAAGTAGTTTGTTAGATTATGTATTGGTGGATAAAAGGTTGATGGGTAGGCTTCAGGATGTACATGTTTATAGAGGGGCAACGGATATATCAGATCATTATTTAGTTGTAACTACAGTTAGAGTAAGAGGTAGATGGAACATAAGGAAAATGGCAACAGCAAGTAAGAGAGAGGTGAAAGTGTATAAACTAAGGGAGGAGAAAGTTAGGGTGAGATATAAGCAACTATTGGCAGAAAGGTGGGCTAGTGCAAGTATGAGTAGTGGGGGGGTTGAAGAGGGTTGGGATAGTTTTAAAAATGCAGTATTAGAATGTGGGGCAGAAGATTGTGGATATAGGAGGGTGCGTGCAGGAGGAAAGAGGGGTGAGTGGTGGAATGATGAAGTAAAGGGTGTGATAAAAGAGAAAACGGTAGTTTATGAGAGGTTTTTACAAAACAGAAGTGTTAATAGAAGAGCAGAGTATATGGAGAGTAAAAGAAAGGTGAAGAGAGTGGTGAGACTTGTTAAAGGAGAGCAGATGATAGAGTGGGAGAGGCACTGTCAAGAAATTTTGATGAAAATAAGAAATTTTTTTGGAGTGAGATAAACAAGTTAAGAAAGCCTAGGGAACGAATGGATTTGTCACCCAACCTTTTTGTTATCATCATCACCTACTCTTTCCTATATTCACATTTAATTTCATTCTTTTACATACCCTACCAAGCTCATCCACCAACCTCTGCAACTTCTCTTCAGAATCTCCCAAAAGCACAGTGTCATCAGCAAAGAGCAACTGTGACAACTCCCTCCTTGTGTTAGATTCTTTATCTTTTAACCCCACACCTCTTGCCAAGACCCGCGCATTCACTTTTTTTTCAACCCCATCTATAAATATATTGAACAACCAGAGTGACATCACACATCCTTGTCTAAGGCCTACTTTTACTGGGAAACAATCTCCCTCTCACCTACACACTCTAACCTGAGCCTCACTATCCTCGTAAAAACTCTTCACCGCCTTCAGCAACCCACCTCCTATTCCATACATTTGCAACATCTGCCACATTGCCCCCCTATCCACCCTGTCATACGCCTTTTCCAAATCCATAAATGCTTCAAAAACCTCTTTACCCTTATCTAAATACTGTTCACCTATATGTTTCACTGCAAACACTTGGTCTACACACCCCCTACCTTTCCTAAAGCCCCCTTGTTCATCTGCTATCCTGCTCTCCGTCTTACTCTTAATTCTTTCAATAATAACTCTACCATACACTTTATCAGGTATACTCAACAGACTTATTCCCCTCTATTTTTTGAGCTCTCTTTTGTCCCATTTGCCCTTATACAAAGGAACTATGCATGCTCTCTGCCAATCCTTAGATACTTTACCCTCTTACATACATTTGTCTGCACTCTGAAGGAGGGGTGTTAATGTTGCAGTTTTACAACTGTAATGTAAGCATGCCTCTGGCAAGACAGTGATGGAGTGAATGATGATGAAAGTTTTTCTTTTTCGGGCCACCCTGCCTTGGTGGGAAACGGCCGATGTGTTAATATATATATATATATATATATATATATATATATATATATATATATATATATATATATATATATATATATATATATCAATAACAACACTGCGACTAGCTGGGGATCGAACCCGTGTTGTTTTAGCCCGCCTCATGATGAGCGAAAATTCAACGACGCTCTAACATTCAAACATCCCAATTTTATAAAGTTCTCTTTTCTCCCCTTTTAGTAATGTATACAGGAGAAGGGGTTACTATCCCATTGCTCCCGGCATTTAGTCGCCTCCTACGACACGCATAGCTTACGGAGGAAGAAATTCTGTTCCTCTTCCCCATGGACATAAGCAGAAATAAACAAGAACAACAACTAGGAAGAAAATAGAAGAAACCCCAGAGGGGTTAGTATATATATGTTGTACATGAATGTGTAGTGTGACCTAAGTGTAAGTAGAAGTAACAAGACATACCTGTAACCTTACATGTTTATGAGACAGAAAAAGACACCAGACACACATTAAAAAGCAGTGTCATTAGAGCACGTCACACGACCTGATTATCCGGAGTGAACAATGGTACTAAGTAACCATCAAGGCGAGGGGTGACTTGATTCCCAGGGTCGTGGCTACCACCAGTATCTTGATTCCCAGGGTCGTGGCTCCCACCAGTATCTTGATTCCCAGGGTCGTGGCTACCACCAGTATCTTGATTCCCAGGGTCGTGGCTACCACCAGTATCTTGATTCCCAGGGTCGTGGCTACCACCAGTATCTTGATCTCCCACAGCGATCCCAGGGTCGTGGCTACCACCAGTATCTTGATTCCCAGGGTCGTGGCTACCACCAGTATCTTGATTCCCAGGGTCGTGGCTACCACCAGTATCTTGATTGCCAGGGTCGTGGCTCCCACCAGTATCTTGATTCCCAGGGTCGTGGCTACCACCAGTATCTTGATTCCCAGGGTCGTGGCTACCACCAGTATCTTGATTGCCAAGCGGTCTGCACCTACGACCAATGACGTGGGTGTTAACTACTGCAGCAATATTAAATAGCCTTTTAGACAAGTTGAAGTTTCAACTGACCCCAGTAATAATTACTATCAAAGTCACAAGCACACTTACAACAGTGAGATCTTCAAAGGAGTCATTAAGACCTTAAAACACTTTTTATTAATGTTATATTGGAAAAATTAATGAATATTTGTAAGTCTTGAGAAACCAATAAGGACTTCTGTGTAAAGATGGTGGTGGTGGTGGTGGTGGTGGTGGTGGTGGTGGTGGTGGTGGTGGTGTGTTAGTGAAGGCTCTATAAGTAAAGTTATGTGGTGATGACATAATTACAATAAGTTTTATTTGCTTTCTTTCATTTTGAAAGAAGCTAATCTTTCTCGTCCCCCTTCCCCCTCCCATCTCTATCTCTCTCCTCTCTCTCTCTCTCTCTCTCTCTCTCTCTCTCTCTCTCTCTCTCTCTCTCTCTCTCTGGTTCTGTAAAATGAAAAATAGTTTTTCTGTTGTCCTTGGTTATGCTGACAAGTTTGTCACCTAACTCTTGCATTACCTTAAGTGCGCACTTTTTCCCATGATCCAAGTCTCCTATCCTTTGCGACGTAAACTTTAGTTTGCTGTGAGTCTCCTCTGTAACGGAGCGTCTTCTGTGTCTCCCTGGTGCTGGCGGCACCAGCATCAGGGTAGCAAGGGTGATTTCATCAGGTCTGTTTAGCGGGGTTTTTTTTTTTGTAAACGGGCTGTGGCGAGACATTGTCTGATAATATCGATCACGGCTTCGTGTCTTGCATTATTTTTCCTCTGTGACCGTACAGACCAAATTGGTTTGCTGATGCTTTGACGCAAATACATCTGTGTTCGGTGAAAATATGGGCAGCCAGAAGAACTATATCAGTGCCAATGATCTTAGGAAGAAAGCGAGTGCCCAAGGAGGAAACTTGAACTACCAAAAGGAATTCTCGAACATATTGTGCCTGTTCTCACTGATACGAGGCGAGGCTTTTCCTGAGACATTATTGAGAGTTTATTTTCTTATCACTGAGGCTTCCCCAATAGATTGTTTGTGGTATTTTGAAAAGCTAATCTTCAAAGTGTCTCCTTCAACTTACACTATGGTCACACTACACATGCATATACATACACGTATATTTATGCCCATCCATCTAAATTTTCTTCATTTTTCGTAATAGTTATTGTTCTTATTTATTTCCTTTCATCTCCATGGGTAAGTGGAAAAAATCTTTTCTCTGTAAGCCATGCGTGTCGTAAGAGGCAGCTAAAATGCAGGGAGCAATAGGCTAGCAACTCCTGTAAAAATTGCTGAAAATAAGAAGACATTTTTTGTAAATTTGGTATGTTTGAATGTGCGTGGATGTAGAGCAGATAAGAAAGAGATTATTGCCAGTGTTGTGAATGAAAAGAAATTGGATGTCTTAGCGAAACAAAGCTGAAGTGGGTAGGGGAGTTTCAGTGGGGAGAAATAAATAAGATTAGGTCAGGAGTATCTGAGAGAGTTAGAGCTAAGGAAGGGGTAGCAATAATGTTGAAGGATCAGTTATGGCAGGAGAAGAGTGATTATAAATGCAAAAATTCAAGGATTATGAGGATTAAAATAAGGGTCGGATGCGAAAAGTGAGTTATAATAAGGGTTTATGCACCTTGAGAAGAGAGGAGTGTAGAGGAGAATGAGAAATTTTGAAGATGTTATGCAAGTGGTTAGAGAGTTTTGAACCAAGTGAGAGAGTAATTGTGGTATGCAACGTAAATGTCAAAGTAGGAGAAACCGTTATAGAAGGCGTGGTAGGTAAGTCTGGGGTTCCAGGTATAAATGATAATGGAGGGCCTTTGAGTGAGACCTTTGTATAGAAAGAGGTTCGGTAACAGGTATTACATATTTTAAGAAAAAAAAGGGATGAATAAGTTTTATATGAGATATGATATAGGGAGTAGTGACAGTATGTTGGACTATATATTGTAGGATAAAGGGTAGACTTCAGGATGTGCATGTTTATCAAGGGGCAACAGATATATCAGATATTTAGGAGTGGACGTGTCAGCAGATGGGTCTTTGAAAGATGAGGTGAATCATAGAATTGATGAGGGGAAAAAGGTGAGTGGTGCACTTAAGAGTCTGAGGAGGCAAAGAGGGGAATGTATGAGATTATAGTTATACAAATGCTCTTATATGGGTGTGAAAGATGGGTGGTGAATGTTGCAACAAGGAGAAGGCTGGAGGCAGCAGAGAATTCGTAGTTTGGAAATTAGGAAGAGGTGCTGGATTACCAAAACTGTTATCCAGAGGGCTGAGGAGGGGTTGTTGAGGTTGTTCGGACATGTAGAGAGGATAGAACAAAATAGAATGACTTCGAGAGTGTATAAATCTGTAGTGGAGGGAAGGCAGGGTAGGGGTCGGCCTAGGAAAGGTTGGAGGGAGGGGATAAAGGAGCTTTTGTGTGCGAGGGGCTTGGACTTCCAGCAAGCATGTGTGAGTGTGTTAGATAGAAGCGAATGGAGATAATGGGTTTTTGGACTTGACATGCTGTTGGAGTATGAGCAAGGTAACATTAATGAAGGGATTCAGGGAAACCGGAAGGCCAGACTTGAGTCCTGGAGATGGGAAGTACAGTGCCTGCACTCTGGGAAGGGGTGTTAATGTTACAGTTTTATAACTAGGGAGAGATATATGGAGAGAAAAACAGAGGTTAAGAGAGTGGTGAAGGAATGTAAATGGAGAGCAAATGAGAGAGTGGGTGAGATACTGTCAAGAGATTTTTCTAAGAATAATAAAAAGTTTTGGAGTGAGATTAACAAATTAAAAAAGCCTTGAAAGCAAATATATTTGACAGTTAAAAATAGGAAAGGAGAGTTATTAGATGGAGAGCTGAAGGTATCGGGAAGATGAAGGGAATATTTTGAGGAACTGTTAAATGCTGATGAAGATAGGGAAGCTGTGATTTCGTTCATTGGCCAGGGAGGTATCACATCTTTTAGGAGTGAGGAAGAGACAGATGTGAGTGGAGAAAGTGCGTGAAGCTGTGGGTAGAATGAAAAGAGGTAAAGCAACTGGGATTGATGGGATTAATACAGGAATCTTAAAAGAACGTGGGGATCTAGTTTTGGAATGGTTAGTGCTTTTATTTAATAAATGTATGAAAGAGGGAAAGGCACCTAGGGATTAGTAGAGAGCATGCATAGTTCCTTTGTATAAAGGCAAAAGGGACATAAGACAGTGTAAGAAATTTAGGGAAATAAGCCTGTTGAGTATACCTGGTATAGTGTATGATAGGCATATGATAGGGTGAATAGGGAAACAATGTGGAAGATGTTGCAAGTGTATGGAGTAGGAGGTAAGTTACTGAAGACAGTGAAGAATTTTTACGAGGATAGTGAGGCTCAAGTTAGGGTATGTAAGAGAGAGGGAGACTGTTTTCCAGTAAAGTAGGCCTTAGACAGGGATGTGTGATGTCACTGTGGTTGTTCAATATATTTATTGAAGTGAATGCTCGGATGTTGGTAAAAGATGTGGAATTAAAAGATAAAGAGTCTAACACAAAGTGGGAATTATCACATGCTTTTGGGAGATTATGAAGAGAAGTTGCACAGGTTAGTGGACGAATTTGGTTGGGTATGTAAAAGAAGAAGATTAAATGTAAACAAGGGAATGAGAGATGATGAAAGTGATGAGGATAACAAAAAATGAGGAAATGAAAGATTGGATATCTGATTGGAGGGAGGGAGTATGAATGAAGATAATGTGTTCAGATATTTGGGAGTGGACTTGTCAGTAGATGGGTCTATAAACTGATGAGAGGAAAAAGGTGAGTGGTGCAATGAGGAGTCTGTGGAGACAAAGAAAGTTTTCCATGGAAGCAAAGAGGGGAATGTATTGAGAGTATAATGGTACCAATGCTCTTATATGGGTAAGAAGCATGTGGTGAATATTGAAACAAGGAGAAGGCTGGAGGAAGTAAAAATGTCTTGTCTGAGGGCAATGTGTGGTGTGAATATTATGCAGAGAATCCATAGTCTGGATATTAGGAAGTGCTGGGTTACTAAAAATATTATCCAGAGGGCTGAAGAAGGGTTGCTGAGATGGTTGGGACATTTATAAATGATGGGACAAAATAGAATAACTTAAAGGGCGTATTAATTTATAGTGGAAGGAAGGTGGGGTCATCCTAGGAAAGGTTGGAGGGAGGGGGCCTGAGCGTGTTAGGAGCGAATGGAGGCAAATGGTTTTAATGACTTGATGTGCTGTTGGAGTGTGAACAAAGTGACATTTATGAAGGGATTCAGGGAAACTGGTTAGTGGGATTTGAGTCCTGGAAGTGGGAAGTACAGTGCCTACGCTTTGAAGGAGGGATGATATATATGTTGCAGGTTTTGAACTGTAGTATCGGCAAGACTCTTGCAAGACAGTGATGGAGTGAATGATGATGAAAGTGTTTCTTGTTTTTCGGGTCACCTGCCATGGTGGGAAATAGCGATGTATTAGAGAGATGGAAAGAGAGAGAGAGTGAGTGAGTGAGAGAGAGAGAGAGGAGACATTCCAGTGAAGAAACTTTCTGGTGCAACCTTATGATGCAACCTCAGCAATCCTTCCAAAGTCATTAAAATGACTTAACTTCAATTATGGCTTTAAGAATACTGCAACTGTCTAACACATAATAATTAAGAACACACCTGCCAATGCAGGTGTGTTCCCTGTACTGTGTGATACATTCTGTGTCGCACAGTCGTACCTCGATTGCTACGGTGTCCCGTAGCGCGATTGCTAGCGCACTCAGCTCACACACGGAGGTCCAGGGTTCGATCCCCGGTACGAGTGCAAACATAATGACGTGTTTCCTTAAGACACCTGCCGTCCCTGTTCCCCTATCAGTAAAATAGGTACTTGGGTTTTAGCCTTCTGGCGTGGGTCGCATCCTGGGAACAAAATTGACCTAACTTGCCGAAATGCTCTACATAACAAAGGGCTTTCTATATAGCAGTATGTCATCTAGGCTTTTATGCCTTGTACATGTACTTGTAGAAATAAAGATCATTATTATGAAAACACTAGCACTTTGTTTGGACAGTGCAAGTCCCACTGCAAAATATTCATCCTGCAAAATGGTTTAAGGCCAAAGTTATTATCCTTAACAACTCAAGTTAACCCTTTTTGAGTCAGTGTTAATACAGTATAATAATCACTCACTGTACAATATAAGCCAAGGCTTACGTACATTGGACCCATATATGGGTCCTTAATCTCAAACCAAGATGTTCACAAAATTGTCGCACTGCTCTTCATGATAGTGACACATCAAGACAATTAGTATCCCCAGTGCCGGAATTAGATGAAGAGAGGTCCCAGGTTATTCCCCTGTGAGGCGCCTCAGAGTCCCTCACCCTCACCACTAGAGGAAGATGGAAGGTGTTTTAAACAAAATTCAGTGAAGCTGAAGATAGCGACGGGTTTTTAAAGTTCCGCAATCACAAATATCGTTGTGATTGAAAAAAAAAAACATAAAGTGAAAAACTTTTGCGATAAACGAATTTTGTAAAACATTTTGTGGAATAAGCAGGATTTTTTAGGAAAATTAAATTGTAAGTTTACTGTTATATATTCTTTAAAATACATATATTATTTTAAAATACACATTAAGAAATAACGAAACTATAATCATAAAATACACTAAGACTAAAGAAGTTTAAATTTTTTTTTTATCCTTCCTCATAGCAAAATCATCCAAAAGTTCATCAGAATTTGTTTTTCTAAGTTTGTGACTTTTGTGACTGGTGACAGTGCACAAGGCCTTGAACTGCTACATCTTGTGACTGGTGACAGTGCACAAGGCCTTGAACTGCTACACCTTGTGACTGGTGACAGTGCACAAGGCCTTGAACTGCTACACCTTGTGACTGGTGACAGTGCACAAGGCCTTGAACTGCTACACCTTGTGACTGGTGACAGTGCACAAGGCCTTGAACTGCTACACCTTGTGACTGGTGACAGTGCACAAGGCCTTGAACTGCTACACCTTGTGACTGGTGACAGTGCACAAGGCCTTGAACTGCTACACCTTGTGACTGGTGACAGTGCACAAGGCCTTGAACTGCTACACCTTGTGACTGGTGACAGTGCACAAGGCCTTGAACTGCTACACCTTGTGACTGGTGACAGTGCACAAGGCCTTGAACTGCTACACCTTGTGACTGGTGACAGTGCACAAGGCCTTGAACTGCTACACCTTGTGACTGGTGACAGTGCACAAGGCCTTGAACTGCTACACCTTGTGACTGGTGACAGTGCACAAGGCCTTGAACTGCTACACCTTGTGACTGGTGACAGTGCACAAGCCTTGAACTGCTACACCTTGTGACTGGTGACAGTGCACAAGGCCTTGAACTGCTACACCTTGTGACTGGTGACAGTGCACAAGGCCTTGAACTGCTACACCTTGTGACTGGTGACAGTGCACAAGGCCTTGAACTGCTACACCTTGTGACTGGTGACAGTGCACAAGGCCTTGAACTGCTACACCTTGTGACTGGTGACAGTGCACAAGGCCTTGAACTGCTACACCTTGTGACTGGTGACAGTGCACAAGGCCTTGAACTGCTACACCTTGTGACTGGTGACAGTGCACAAGGCCTTGAACTGCACACCTTGTGACTGGTGACAGTGCACAAGGCCTTGAACTGCTACACCTTGTGACTGGTGACAGTGCACAAGGCCTTGAACTGCAACACCTTGTGACTGGTGACAGTGCACAAGGCCTTGAACTGCTACACCTTGTGACTGGTGACAGTGCACAAGGCCTTGAACTCTCAACACCTTGTGACTGGTGACAGTGCACAAGGCCTTGAACTGCTACACCTTGTGACTGGTGACAGTGCACAAGGCCTTGAACTGCTACACCTTGTGACTGGTGACAGTGCACAAGGCCTTGAACTGCTACACCTTGTGACTGGTGACAGTGCACAAGGCCTTGAACTGCTACACCTTGTGACTGGTGACAGTGCACAAGGCCTTGAACTGCTACACCTTGTGACTGGTGACAGTGCACAAGGCCTTGAACTGCTACACCTTGTGACTGGTGACAGTGCACAAAGCCTTGAACTGCTACACCTTGTGACTGGTGACAGTGCACAAGGCCTTGAACTGCTACACCTTGTGACTGGTGACAGTGCACAAAGCCTTGAACTGCTACACCTTGTGACTGGTGACAGTGCACAAGGCCTTGAACTGCTACACCTTGTGACTGGTGACAGTGCACAAGCCTTGAACTGCTACACCTTGTGACTGGTGACAGTGCACAAGGCCTTGAACTGCAACACCTTGTGACTGGTGACAGTGCACAAGGCCTTGAACTGCTACACCTTGTGACTGGTGACAGTGCACAAGGTCCTTGAACTGCAACACCATCCTTTACTTACATCTAAAATTTATTCCCGTACTCAGACATCAAATCCTGAACCAGCCCTCCACTGTATATTGTCCAATCTCTTTAAGCAACACCTTGTGACTGGTGACAGTGCACAAGGCCTTGAACTGCTACACCTTGTGACTGGTGACAGTGCACAAGGCCTTGAACTGCAACACCTTGTGACTGGTGACAGTGCACAAGGCCTTGAACTGCTACACCTTGTGACTGGTGACAGTGCACAAGGCCTTGAACTGCTACACCTTGTGACTGGTGACAGTGCACAAGGCCTTGAACAGCTACACCTTGTGACTGGTGACAGTGCACAAGGCCTTGAACTGCTACACCTTGTGACTGGTGACAGTGCACAAGGCCTTGAACTGCTACACCTTGTGACTGGTGACAGTGCACAAGGCCTTGAACTGCTACACCTTGTGACTGGTGACAGTGCACAAAGCCTTGAACTGCTACACCTTGTGACTGGTGACAGTGCACAAGGCCTTGAACTGCTACACCTTGTGACTGGTGACAGTGCACAAAGCCTTGAACTGCTACACCTTGTGACTGGTGACAGTGCACAAGGCCTTGAACTGCTACACCTTGTGACTGGTGACAGTGCACAAAGCCTTGAACTGCAACACCTTGTGACTGGTGACAGTGCACAAGGCCTTGAACTGCTACACCTTGTGACTGGTGACAGTGCACAAAGCCTTGAACTGCTACACCTTGTGACTGGTGACAGTGCACAAGGCCTTGAACATAAGAACATAAGAATGGAGGAACACTGCAGAAGGCCTACTGGCCCATACAAGGCAGGTCCTTATCAAAACCACCACTACCTAAAAATTTATTCCCGTACTCACGACACAAATCAAACCCAGCCCCTCCCACTCATATATTTGTCCAATCTCTTTTTAAGGCCACCCAAGGTCCTAGCCTCTATCACAGTACTCGGAAGATTGTTCCACGCATCTACAACTCTGTTCGAAAACCAGTACTTGCCTATGTCCTTTCTAAATCTAAATTTATCCAATTTAAATCCGTTATTTCTCGTTCTTACTTGGTTCGATATCCTCAGTATTTTATTAATATCTCCTTTGTTTATGCCCATCATCCACTTGTACACCTCGATGATATCTCCCCTCATTCTACGTCTCTCCAGAGAGTGGAGATTCAACGCTCTAAGTCTATCTTCATACGGGAGATTTCTTATACTGCAACACCTTGTGACTGGTGACAGTGCACAAGGCCTTGAACTGCTACACCTTGTGACTGGTGACAGTGCACAAGGCCTTGAACTGCTACACCTTGTGACTGGTGACAGTGCACAAGGCCTTGAACTGCTACACCTTGTGACTGGTGACAGTGCACAAGGCCTTGAACTGCAACACCTTGTGACTGGTGACAGTGCACAAGGCCTTGAACTGCTACACCTTGTGACTGGTGACAGTGCACAAGGCCTTGAACTGCTACACCTTGTGACTGGTGACAGTGCACAAAGCCTTGAACTGCAACACCTTGTGACTGGTGACAGTGCACAAGGCCTTGAACTGCTACACCTTGTGACTGGTGACAGTGCACAAGGCCTTGAACTGCTATACCTTGTGACTGGTGACAGTGCACAAGGCCTTGAACTGCTATACCTTCCCCATCCCTCCGTAGTTTGTTTTACAAATATATTGTTGCAAATGCTATATCTATCAGTTATCAGAGAATACTAGAAAATCATCCTAATTGATACCCCTCTAGCATTTAGTGTGTTTTGGCTTTGCAACAAATTTTGTCAGTAATAACTCTGGACTAATTCTCCACTCAATAGCGCTTTTTATCAATAGGGTTTTTGTTATATGACTGTAATTGGGTGAATAATTACCAACTATAAAAAGCTTGAGAACTTTAGTGAGCGAAAAAAAAGTTGTCTAGGGTTATCAATATATATATTGAAAAACACTGACGTTGGATTTAGTCTCACATACGTCCCCTTAACTTTTAATTATGAATATTCAGTACATGTGTACACAAACTTAGCTTATGCTCTTAGCACTTTAATTTGTATATTGTAAATTATTATTACAATCAAAACTAAACGATAAACCCACAAGAGACATGCATACTGTACAATAATATATACTTTTAGTGATAATTTGTACCAAATGGCACGACGTTGTACTCAGAAGCACTAGTAATTAGTGTGTGGTGTGTATAGCAGACGCAGCAAAACCATCGCGTCCATAAAACTGAATTGTGACCAACAGATAGGCAATAAGCGTAGCAATAAAGCGACCACTTCGCCATTAAAGCGACCAATGACTCACGAAATCGTAATAACACGATTGTAAACAAACCATGGTGCACGTGGGGTTAGAACTTATGGCCAATGAGTCATAAGGCCAGTGCGTAAGCCACTAACAATAATAACACAATAAAGCGACCACTTCCCAAAGAAACGAAATGCAACCACTTCGCCAGTAAAGCGACCAATAAAACGACTACTTCGCCAGTAAAGCGACCAATAAAACGACTACTTCGCCAGTAAAGCGACCAATAAAACGACTACTTCGCCAAATAAAATGGACAGAGTAGCCGTGAACAACATAGTGTCAGGTAAGGATATAAAAAACGCCCTTAACTGAGAGCAATCGACATATACTCCATTAAATGTAAAAAAAAAAATACTCCCAAATTACTAAATCTGGCGCCAACAACTTCTAAACGTTGACTACGACGATGCCAGCCAGAACAAGGTAACTCGAGAGTTTGATTCGTGACCTGGAGCATGGCGAGTGTCTTACGACACTGTGACCTGGAGCATGGCGAGTGCCTTACGACACTGTGACCTGGAGCATGGCGAGTGCCTTACGACACTGTGACCTGGAGCATGGCGAGTGTCTTACGACACTGTGACCTGGAGCATGGCGAGTGCCTTACGACACTACTCCAAAATGTAAACAAATCAGTCTGAATAAGATCCTGTTTTGTTTAATACCACACAGGATGAGCATGGGGGGGCAAAATAAACTAGCCACTGAGATTCACAGAGACCAAAATTTATATCTGGTATGACCAGCGAGGACATACTCCGCCACACAAGAGTCTATATGACCCGAGAAAAGGACAAAAATCTTTCAGAGGTTGGCGGAGAGGTCTTCCCCCGGCGACGACGAGGCCGCACAAGAGAGCGATGTAGCCGCTGCTGGAGTCGTTGCCGGTAAAGCCAAGTCGGCAAGTTCGACTTAAAAAGCATGAGTCACATATATTTCATTTCATTTATTTTTCTCACCCGTCCGCAGCATAAATTTTCTCTCCACATTTGAATATATATTCCAGAGATAGAAGTTCATTTAATATTTTTCTGCCGTGCTATATTTACGGGCTTAGCAAGGGAAAAAAATTAGTTTATGCCTAAATGTTCATGAATCTCATTCAGTCAAGCAAATGAAAACTAAATGGACTTTATATTTCCTCGTGTGTGTGTGTGTGTGTGTGTGTGTGTGTGTGTGTGTGTGTGTGTGTGTGTGTGTGTGTGTGTGTGTGTGTGTGTGTGTGTGTGTGTGTGTGTGTGTGTGTGTGTGTGTGTGTGTGTGTGTGTGTGTGTGTGTGTGGGCTGCAGAAAACATACTTCGTCTCCCACACTCCTGCTTCCTCTGGACTTGCTCCCCATTCTTTTTTTTTTTTTTTAACCTTTCCGTTTTTTAAACTTTATTTGTCATTTTCAATGGCTTTTGGACGCCTTTTGCCTGTGCGTGACAACCTGAGCTATTGTTCTGCAGCACCCGACAAGCTTCAACAAAAGCCAACGATCCCTCCCACCTCTAGTTCCACCCAAAAAAAAAAAAAAAAAAAAATATATTTTCGTAATTTTTCTTCTGTATCTGACCAACAATTTTTTTCCCTTTCTCCATGGACAGCTTTCCTGTCTTACACCCTTCAATGAGGGGGAAGGAAGGGTGTGCCTTCCTGCTAGTGAAGGGTTCCACATCTAACTAATGGGAGATGCCCTCCCCTTCCCTTCCTTGAATCAATCCTCATTGTTTCCCATCCCCCCAGGCGCTGGATGTTACTATAGTACTGACCACAGTAGTAAAGACACTAGTTATGACTTTATAAAACTCTATACAGAGAGTAACATGAATTGATAAAGCTCTATAGAGAGTGAAATGCGATTAGATCAAGCTCTACGCAGAGTGAAACATTACTTGATAAAAGCTCTGCAATGAGAGAAACAAAACTCGACAAAACTCTAAGCAGAGTAAAACAAAGTTTGATAAAGCTCTATAAAGAGTGAAACAAGGCTCGATAAAGCTCTACTCAGGGAAATGTTGCTACAACTGAAACTTCTGAAACCAACCTCCTTTATCCTCCAGGTGCTGTTTGACCAATTTTTTTTTTGTTTATTTGTTTCATGTCAACGTGAAAAAACACGCATTTATTCTCTGTTTATCTTCGTGTGTGTGCGTTTGTCTGTGACGCGGCGTTGACACAGCAACACTCCAGCGTTGCGGCGTTGCGAGGAAAACGATTTCTCCTCCTGCGGTGCCGTGGAAGACAGGTGTCAGACTTTCCCCAAAATTTATGACGCTGGCAGTCAAAAAATGATAAAAAAAAAATGCAGAGCGCAAGGAGTCCAAAACAAAAAAAATATATGTATATTGAATTCCGATTGTAACTCAGATGAGCAGGGAGAATATTTTTGAGGACAGGCAGTTTTTGAATTTTGAAGATAGTAGTTTCTAATTTTGTTTTATTGTTTGACTATCTGTTTGAGTGTCTGCCTAATTAACAGGTTGTTTGAGTGTCTGTTTGCCTAAATAACAGGTTATTTGAGTGTCTATTTCCATGATTAACAGGGTGCTTGAATGTCTGTTTGCCTGACTGACAGGTTGTTTGAGTGTCTGTTTGCCTGACTAACAGCCTCATTAAGTTTGTATTTTCTCGTATGATTAACTGCAGCTCATTTGCTTGTTAATTTATATGACTGACTGCCTGTTAGATTATTGTTATTACACTGGTCAACAAGAAAAGATTCGTTGTTGTTGCGGCCTCCTACCAATATGGTGGTCAGGTAGTTAACCTGCCGGCCGGCAGTACCACTGGGTACGTCATCATACCCGATGTTGGACTGCTGAGCCGGCCTTACTGACAGTGTTCGCCAGACTCTCACAGAGTGTACTCCTGACTGACAGTGTTCCCCAGACTCTCACAGTGTACTCCTGACTGAGTGTTCCCCAGACTCTCACAGTGTACTCCTGACTGAGTGTTCCCCAGACTCTCACAGAGTGTACTCCTGACTGAGTGTTCGCCAGACTCTCACAGAGTACTCCTGACTGACAGTGTTCCCCAGACTCTCACAGTGTACTCCTGACTGAGTGTTCCCCAGACTCTCACAGTGTACTCCTGACTGAGTGTTCCCCAGACTCTCACAGTGTACTCCTGACTGAGTGTTCCCCAGACTCTCACAGTGTACTCCTGACTGAGTGTTCGCCAGACTCTCACAGTGTGTACTCCTGACTGAGTGTTCCCCAGATTCTCACAGAGTACTCCTGACTTTGGAATATACTTTGCTGGTGACAAGGCCTTAGACTCTCATAAATCTACTGGCCTTTGAGAGTATTCACCAGACTGTCTCTCGGCGTAAATCTACTGGTCTTTGAGAGTGTTCACCAGACTCTTGCGGCGTACATCTACTGGCTTTTGAGTGTTCACCAGACTGCCGGAGTGGACACCTGCTGACTTAGACTTCTAGCTCAGGGACCTGTGCGTCTCTCGTCAGGGAACACCGACGTGGAAAATCAGGGTGTTGTATCTGGTGAGCGTGTCAGGTGACACGGATACTTTAGTACTGTGGAAAAGTCAGGGTGTGGTAACCTGGAGTGTCAGGTGACACGACACAAGTTAGAAAGGGTCGTGTAACTCGGTGTTGAAGTGTCAAATGACGCGGTGCAAAGGTTTCCTTAGAGACTGAGTATCATGACACAGAGAAAGGGTGTCGTGTGACACAGAGAAAGGGTGTCGTGTGACACAGAGAAAGGGTGTCGTGTGACACAGAGAAAGGGTGTCGTGTGGCACAGAGAAAGGGTGTCGTGTGACACAGAGAAAGGGTGTCGTGTGACACAGAGAAAGGGTGTCGTGTGACACAGAGAAAGGGTGTCGTGTGACACAGAAAGGGTGTCGTGTGACACAGAAAGGGTGTCGTGTGACACAGGGAAAGGGTGTCGTGTGACACAGAGAAAGGGAGTCCTGTGACACTGAGAGAAGGCGTGTCGTAACAGAGACAAGGGTGTCGTGTGACACGGAGGAGGAGGCGTGTCATGACAAATAGGGTTGGTAGTGTCATAAGACACAGGAAGGTGGCAGTGACATATGACACGGAGGCACTAGAGTTTTATGATTGCTTTTACTTATTACATTATTATAATTACTTTTACTATGGCTTTGTATATATGAAATGTGATATCGATACCAAAGATTATGTATGCAAGGTATACCAAAGATAGACTATGTTTTTAGTCAAAGTATATGACTGTTTTTATACTAATATAATTATATTAAATATTAGAAATTGTAGAGTTTGTTATCCCAAACACTCCCTTATTACAACACTAGTAACACTCCCTTATTACAACACTAGTAACACTCCCTTATTACAACACTAGTAATACTCCCTTATTACAACACTAGTAATACTCCCTTATTACAACACTAGTAACACTCCCTTATTACAACACTAGTAACACTCCCTTATTACAACACTAGTAACACTCCCTTATTACAACACTAGTAACACTCCCTTATTACAACACTAGTAACACTCCCTTATTACAACACTAGTAACACTCCCTTATTACAACACTAGTAATACTCCTTATTACAACACTAGTAATACTCCTTATTACAACACTAGTAACACTCCTTATTACAACACTAGTAACACTCCTTATTACAACACTAGTAACACTCCCTTATTACAACACTAGTAACACTCCCTTATTACAACACTAGTAACACTCCCTTATTACAACACTAGTAACACTCCCTTATTACAACACTAGTAACAGGCTCATGGAATAAATGCACTCTACCTGTGTGCAGGTAATGTTATTGTACTAGTTGTCAAAGATATTTGAAGGTATTTAGGGTATTTTTCGGGTGCTGAATTAAAAAATGTCAGTAGTTTTTTCAGGTTGGCTCTAGTTTGTGAGATATTGCATACCTACCCTCAGTTAATAGGGAACTTAGCCATAACGCGTGTATATATATGTAATAGTTTGCACAACCTGTGTAGAATGTTTACGACGGTGGAAAAATAGGCAAAGAACAAGTTTAAACTTCGGTGTGCTTATGGTGCGGACAAAGCAGAAAAACCACCACGACTATTGTTATTTCTGTATGATGAATGTGTAAGTCGTGTGGGAATATCCTGAGTCAGCAAGGAGACCTGCGCCACACAGCAAAGATGTTCCCATACCAGTGTTTACAACACTGTATGGTTTAGAAAAACACGTAAGCAAACACTAGGACATATTTATTAGAAAACGTTTCGGTCCTGGGACCTTGATCACTTCTAACATACAGAGGTTGAAAGACATTATATATAGGCGGAGAGTGAGGTGTGAGTGACGCTGGTGACCTGAAGAATGCCATGTTGGGATGAGGACGGGTAGACGATGGTCATGTGACTCCGTGGTGCTGGTAGGCTGCTCTGCCTGGTTGACTATCATGTATGCTAATGTTTTAGAAACTTTTGGTTTCCAGTGTTACGTTCTATTGTGTCGGTGACGGCGATTAGCGAGGCTTCTAGACACCGTCGGCATCTAAGGTCTTGATCGATGAGAACGAGTTGTGCCTCATCCCTGATCATCAAATGCCCCGTGGAGTCTGTGGAGACTTCACAGGGCATTTGACGCCTGTGCCTGAGGCACAACTCGTCTTACCGATCAAGACCTTAGACGCCGACGGTGTCTAGAAGCCTCGCTAATCGCCGTCACCGACACAATAGAAAGTAACACTGGAAACCACAAAATTTCTAAAACATTAGCATACATGATAGTCAACCAGGCAGAGCAGCACCTACCCAGCAACACAGGAGTCACATGACATCGTCTACCCGTTCTCATCCCAAAATGGCATTCTTCAGGTCACCAGCGTCACTCACACCTCACTCTCCGCCTATATAAAATGTCTTTCAACCTCTGTATATTAGAAGTGATCAAGATCACAGGACCGAAACGTTTTCTAATATATACGTTTTCTAATAAATATTGTTCAGATACCACAAATTACTGCGTATGAAAACGTTGTTTGTATGATTTTCTTCTTTGCTGGTCATAAGCACAGTTTTGTTGAGTGAGCAATTGCAGGAAATGTATATTGGTTACCATTGTGCAATAAAATAATTTCTAGTTTTAATGGTCCAGTCTATAAAGCCGCAATCTCTGGTCGATATAGAGACTCCATTCGAGAATCCAGTATGTTATTCAGACAAGTTCTTCCTCTTGACCCACTTCTCACACGACATTTACACACCGATGGAGAGTAAGAAATGAAGACCAAAATAAGTCAAATTTTAGAAATCCACTGAACGACGGGAGATTAAAGGATCCTCGTTGGTTGTTCGTTACCTCAGTCCACCTTTCATTTATCTGACATGTTGTACATGAATGGTATATAATACCGACATGATGAAGAATTAGACATTGATGAGGGACTGATTTCCTCATCTTTTGTATATAATTCTACGTTCTTCACATTATTTGCGAGACGTCTACAAATAAAAATATCCAGATGTTGCATATATCAAATTTTTTATTTAACATAAGTATAAATCTCCCAGAACTAAAGAAGTAAATTGAGACCATGCTCAAAGATGCAGCACCTGAAGATGATTCATCAATTTCATTATTTATAAAGAAGTGCAGAACATCACTAGCACGACTCAGTATTGTTTGGATAGAAAAGAAAAAGCTTATAGCTAGGTGAAATCAAAAAGGCTTTGAGAAGGTGCAGACACAGCTCTGCACAAAGCAGACAATAGAGCTCTGGAAAAAAACTTACAGGCCAGTAGCACTAATTTCACACATCATAAAAAGTCATTGAAAGAGTGATGAGACGCCACATTACAAAATTTATGGAAAAATATGACCTACACAACCCAACTCGACGTAGATTTAAAGTGACAAGATCATGTTTGACACAACCGCTAGACGATTATGACAAAATTACGGAGGATTTGGACAATAACCAGAAGGCAGATGTGGCCTACACATGAAATATCATACAGTGATATCCCTTAAAATAAGTTGGAAAATTAATATCCATTTTTCTAACAAATGAAGCACATGGAAAAGTTGCAAACAATGACAAATCTAGATTTAGCCAATTAAAATGTTCAGTTCCCAAAGGCACAGTTCTGGCGCCTTTACTGTTTCTTATCCTCATAGTGAACATAGATAAAATACTACACACAGCTTCCTATCATCCTTTGCGGACGATACCAAAAGAATAAAAAATATGATGGTCGCCTCAGTAGTTGCGTCGGGAAATTTGTAAACAGATTTCACCAAAATCTTCCATTGGCCTAAATAAAATAAGCCTATGTTCAGTGGTGACAAATTCCAACTGCTCAGATACAGGAAGGATGAACTAAAAAAAAAGAGCACTGGATAAAAATCAAATAAATGATAATTTCATGAAAGGAAAGGAACATGTGGAAGACGTGAGTATAATAATGTCAAATAATTATCATTTAGAGAACACAATAAAGCAAATGTTGCTAAGGATAGAAAAGTGAGAAGAGAACTTTCAAAAGAAGGGAAATAATGGCTGTTGGAAAAGCTGTAAATGCAGAGAACTCCCTTATTTGTACAACGTTTCGCCCAGCTCTGGGTAATAATGCTATTGTTGACATTCTTGCAGATCACTTGTGCTCCCTCGTTTAGATTATTAATTGTTGATGGTTTCGTTCGAGGCAGGACAGATATCAGTTTGTGGTATGTTTAATAATTTGAGGTTACACTCAATCGACAATGTACTTTGGCAACATAGGTAAGTTTTCTAAGGTTATTTTCGTACAAAATCATACATGTTTATATTAACATAAATGAAAAAAAATGTATCTTTAAACGTATAAAATAAAATTTTAGAAAGGACTTAATTTTAAACGAGTTCTTGCTAATTGACCAATTTTACCTATTCGGCAAGACGTATATATATGTAAAACAAGCGTAGGGGGAGTTGAATGATAGCTCTAGTCCTTTCGTGTTGCAATCAACACATCAGCAGCTTGCAATGTTGCAGAAATGAGTAGGAGTTCCCAGCAGATTCGCTATGAATTGTTCTTGCTAAGATTGAGTATTATAGACGATAGTCAGCCCACAAGTAAAGGTAATGGAGTGATTACGTAGCGAACTTAACATTGGTGACATAACAATTATAAAAAAATCAATCAGTCTTCGGGACATTACGTATAAAAGACCTCACATTCTGAATATAGATGTGTCTGGCACTTGTTTTAGGAAATTTCAACAAAATTAGAAAAGAAAACGGGTCTACGGCAGATTCACTTAAAACTAAAGGGAGACATGTACAGTTCATCCAAGGGCAGCCATAGTTTATCTATGCCACCATACCCTTTGGATATATGTATATATAAATACATATAGTATATATGGTGAAGACACAGCCTTAGGACTCATCCTCAATCCCTTAAAGTGTGAAATCATCACAACAAACCAGGAAATAATCAATGCGGTGCGAACAATCCTCCCAGAAGTCACTACTACCACTCCATCCAACAGTACCCTCCTGGGAGCACCGCTGGGTCACCACGCCATCGACACTGTCCTCAAGGACAAAGTGAATGATCTGAAAAGAATGGAGGAGAGAATAAGTGATCTTGATGCCCATGATGCTCTGTATCTCCTCACAAGGTGTCTTACTATGCCAAGACTCACTTACTTCTTGAGGTGCGCACCCTCTTTTGACAACCCAACACTTAACGAGTATGATGCACACCTGAGATCAAACCTTAAGAAGGCACTGAATCTGTCACTAGAGGATCGGCAATGGGAGCAGGCAACCCTCCCAGTGCGACTGGGAGGTATAGGGGTGCGCAAAACAAGGCAGGTAGCTTTACCTGCATTTCTGTCATCGTGTTTGGCCTCCTGTGGATTAGTCAAGAAGATTGTCCCTGAACGTATGAGAGGTGTGGTGGGAGCTCAGGACCCCAGGTTCATTGAAGCAGCCGAGCGATGGGACATCCTGGCAGACTCCTCCAGTAGACCAGCTCCTCCCAAAGAGCACAAACAGTCCCACTGGGACAAGCCGATCATGGAAAAAACTGCCAACACAATGCTCACCAACGCTTCAGGAAAGGACAAAGCTCGTCTCCTAGCGGTGAAGGCACCACACTCAGGAGATTTCCTTCTAGCTGTTCCCAATTCCTCTCTGGAAACTCGACTCGACCCACAGGCCATTCGGATTGGTGTTGCGCTTCGCCTAGCCGCCCCCATACTCACCGAACATAGGTGTATTTGCGGCAGGGCGACGGCCGATCAATTCGGACTTCATGGTCTCGTGTGTCACACATCAGAAGGGAAGTATGCTAGACATGAGGCGGTCAATGACATCATAAAGAGAAGCCTCGCCACAGCCCGTTGCCCAGCTCAACGGGAACCCCAAGTGCAGAGGTCTGATGGAAGTCACAAGCGTCCTGATGGAGCCACTATGCTACACTGGAAGGATGGTAAGCAGATTGCTTGGGACTACACCTGCGCTGTCACAATGGCAGACACCTACTTGCCATACTCCGTAGCTGAAGGGGGTGGAGCTGCCAGCCACAGGGAGACCCAGAAGACTCGCAAATATGAAGGCCTTTCCCCTTGCTATAACTTCATTCCAATAGGATCGGAGATCCTTGGAGCATGGGGCAAGTGTGCTCTAAAGTTTCTCAAAGAGCTGGGTGAAAAACTCATCATAAAAACAAGGGACCACAGGGCGACCAGCTTCCTCTTTCAGAGACTCAGTGTTGCGATTCAGAGGGGAAATGCCTGCAGCATTCTGGGCACGCGGCCCACTGCCGGGGAGTTTGACTAAGTATTTGACATGTAGCTCTGAGTTGTTATCTATGTTGTTTTACTCCTATTGTTTTCTTGTCAATGCATTTTGTCAATATATTTTGTCTTGAAATACAGTTTATACTAAAAGATGGGGTGGTAGGGGAAGTGAAATATTCAAATGGCTTCAAAAAGAAATCTAAATATTCTTCATTGAAGCATTTTTATCCACCTCTCTCTCTCTCTCTCTCATATATATATATATATATATATATATATATATATATATATATATATATATATATATATATATATATATATATATATATATATATATATATATATATATATATATATATTATCGAATAGTTAAAATTGGTCAATTAGCAAGGACTCATTTAAATTAAGTCTTTTCTAAAATTTCTCATTCACGTTTAAAGATATATTTTTTCATTTATGTTAATGTAAAAATTAATAATTTTGTACCAAAAGAACCTTAGAAAACTTACCTAATCTTATTATAGCAAGCGCAATTTAGCCTAATCCAACTAAAAATGTATTTAGTTGGACAAGGCTAAATTAAATTGCGCGTGTTATAATAAGGTTAGGTAAGTTTTCTAAGGTTCTTTTGGTACAAAATTATTAATGTTTACATTAACATAAATGAAAAAGATATACTATCTTGCTATTTAACCAAAATAGCAAGTTTTACCTATTCAGCACCACATAAATAATGCTTTCAAGAACATTGTGAGGAGCACACTCATTTTTACCCTGGATTCATGATTGGAATAGTAGTTAATGTATGACGTCACATTGGTGGAATTATTATAAACAGTAAATTTGAATTTTCTATCAACACTATGTATTAAAACATCTAGGAACGGCAAAGTGTTGTTTATTTCATGTTGTGTTGTGAACGTAATTGTAAGGTACTAGACCACTGAGTCTAGGCAGGAACTCATCAATGTTGTGATCTCTGGGTCACAGGCAATGAACATCATCTACGTATCTGAACCAACTAGCTTTATCTGGGAGAATGTCTTTAAGAAGTCTGGTCTCAAGAATTCCGTATACAAGTTACTGAGTAAGGGGCTTTGCGTTGGCTAAAAAACGGAAGCCTTTCTCTGATGGAAAGGAAATTGTTAAGTCTTGTCTCCAAACATTTGCAAGATGTCTTGGTGACAAAAATATTGAAAGAAAAGTAGACGAAATCGCTGTGTCAAAGCAAACAGTCATAAGACACACCGAAGAACTTTCCCCGTGATGTACTTGAGCAGCTGAAACACCTTGCCCATGCTTGTGCACTTTGCCCATGCTTGTGCACTTGCTTTAGCTTTGGACGAATCTGCTGACATATTGGAGAATCTATCGGTCTTGAGTCACTTCATGGAAAAACAAGACGATCAGACATATTTGACAAAGTCATGCCTAGAAAATCTGCAACTAGATTCCAGTAAACTCCTCAGTGTTTGTACTGACAGAGCGCCGTCAATGATAGGTGATGCAGCTGGGACTGTAACTTTGCTAGAAATCTTTCTAGGTCGTCTTCTACTAAAATATCACCGCATTATATACCAAGAGTCACTGTGAGCAGCAAGTTATGCTACCCGTTGTTAAATGTCTGAATAAAATTAGAGCAAGAGGATTAAACAGAAGAGAATTCAGAGAATATTGTGAACAAACATTTGGAATATAGTGATGTGATCCCTCATTGTGAGGAGCGCTGGCTTGCTAGACGACAGGTGCGCTGGCTTGCTAGACGACAGGTGCGCTGGCTTGCTAGACGACAGGTGCGCTGGCTTGCTAGACGACAGGTGCGCTGGCTTGCTAGACGACAGGTGCGCTGGCTTGCTAGACGACAGGTTCTCAGTAGATTTTGGAAACCGAAAAATAGTGTTCACAATTTTCTAGAAGAGAAGAATGAGCTGCTTGAGTCCTTTTATGTGATAACAAATGGCCATTTGATTTAGCATTGTTAGTTGATGTTACGAGCCATCTCAGTGATTTAAATTTGAAACTGCAGGGCAAGAACAAATTGTTTCCTACCTTAGTAAATAATATCAGTGCATTCAAGATGAAGTTAAACCTATTTAACTCTCAGTTATAAAATGAGGATTTGAGTCAGTTTCCACGTTTAAAAGAACAGAGTCAATGTGCTGAAGATAATGGCAATTTTACAGAATATATTGAAACAATCAGATTATTGCAAGAGTTATTCCAAAGTCGTTTTAGTGAATTTGCTAAAGAAGATGCATACTCACATTTATAAACCAATTTTCACTTAGTGAACAAAAAAGCCTGAAGCTGCGTACTAACATACAAATGGAACATAATGATTTGAAAACAAATTCATTATTGAAAATGAAATCTAATGACCTTCCCTCACTCCCAAATGCTTCTGACACAATTAATTTTTGGCGATCAATTACCCTGTGAACATTTTCCAGAAACAAGAAATTTTGGCCAGAGTTATATCTGTCGTTCTGGAAGAACGTACAGAGGCGAACAAGCACTTGCATCCATGAAATTTATTAAAAACAAACTGAGGTCGCGACTGATAGATTCCAATTTGAAGAATTCTCTGCAGCTCTCAATAACTAATTTAATTCCAGACATTACAAGCTTGACCAAATCAAAGAAGACTCAAAAGTCTCATTAAAGTAAGTAATGTTTATCTTGTCTTTATATTAAATCGTTCTATGTAAAAATGTTAAGTATGTCCATATTAACATATTTTTAATAAACGGGATGGGGGTACAAGTGCTATAGCAAGTCTGATCTAGAAAGTGAAAAAATTGCCGCATGGGATGCATAAAGATTGTCCACCCATGATCTAAGGTATACCTCGGACACCATTGGTGGACTTACACCCTAGTACCTACTTACACCTAGGTGGACAGGGGCAGCAGGTGCAATGAAACATGCCCAACGTTTCTACCCGTGCCGGGGATCGAACAACGGTCCCTCAGTAAGTGAGCTGAAGGCGCAACCGAGTCTCTTGGAAAACAGGGGGCTGGGCTTGCTGAATACAGGGACAGCTTTATCGCATCATTGAGGTAAAGGGGCATAGGGTTATGACATCCGAGATACACTTCTTGAATCACGCAGAGATCAAAATACATTTAGCTATAATAATAACAATGGTGTAAATGATAATAATAATAATAATGATTATATTATATATATAATAATGAGGATTATACGTATTATATAAGTGAAAATTATGATAATTAAATTATGTAAATGATAATGAGGATGATTATATTAAATAAATGATTAATGATGATTGTTCAGGAGAAAATATTAATTATTATAACTAAAGAAAATAGTGTAAATGATAATGCTGATAATGCCAGTAATTACTATTTTCTATTATTATATTCTATGAATAAGTCAATTAACGATCAAAATAAAGTCATTAACGCGAAAAATGATTGTAAGTTGATATTAATTCCTCCTCAGGACAGAGAGAAAGATTTATCCTTAACGTCTGCCATGGCATTCTGCACGAACATATTTGGGAAAATTTACGGTCATTCTGAAAACTGATATGACAGAATGCTTTTGAAAGTGTTGGTGTGAGGTATTGTGTGTGTACTCACCTAGTTGTGGTTGTAGGGGGTCGAGTCACAGCTCCTGACCGCTACTACTGGGTCACTCTTCTTGCAACATAAGCTTTATCATACCTCTTCTTAAAGCTATGTATGAATCCTGTCTCCACTACATCACTTCCCAAACTATTCCACTTCCTGACTAATCAGTGACTGAAGAAATACTTCCTAACATCCCTGTGATTCATCTGAGTCTTCAACTTCCAACTGTGTCCCCTTGTTGCTGTGTCCCATCTCTGGAACATTCTGTCTCTGTCCACCTTGTCGATTCCTCTCAGTATTTTATATGTCGTTATCATATCCTCCCTATCTCTCCTGTCCTCCAGGGTCGTCAGGTCGATTTCCCTTAACCTCTCCTCGTAGGACATACCACTTAGCTCCGGGACTAGTCTTGTTGCAAATCTTTGCACTTTCTCTAGTTTCCTTACATGCTTGGCTAGATGTGGGTTCCAAACTGGTGCTGCGTACTCCAGTATGGGCCTAACGTACACGGTGTACAGGGTCCTGAATGATTCCTTATTAAGATGTCGGAATGCTGTTCTTAGGTTTGCTAGGCGCCCGTATGCTGCAGCAGTTATTTGGTTGATGTGCGCCTCATGAGATGTGCCTGGTGTTATACTCACCCCAAGATCTTTTTCCTTGAGTGAGGTTTGTAGTCTCTGGCCCCCTAGACTGTACTCCGTCCGTCCGTGTGTGTGTGTGTGTGTGTGTGTTTTCCTTCACAGGGCGAGGAACTTAAGGGAAAGTCATCAGAAAATAACTAAACAACCAAATAATAATAATAATAATAATAATTATAATAATAATAATAATGATAATAATAATAATAATTATAATGACAATAATATTATTAATAATAATTATAATAATAAATATAGTTATAATAATAATAATTATTAATATTGTTAGTAGTAGTAGTTATAGTAGTAGTAGCAGTAGTAGTAGTTGTAGTAGTAGTAGTAGTTGTAGTAGCAGTAGTTGTAGTAGTAGTAGTTGTAGTTGTAGTAGTAGTAGTAGTAGTTGTAGTAGCAGTAGTTGTAGTAGTAGTAGTTGTAGTTGTAGTAGTAGTAGTAGTAGTTGTAGTAGCAGAAGTTGTAGTAGTAGTAGCTGTAGTAGTAGTAGCATAATAACTACAACAATATCAAGTTGTAGTAATGCTAATCCTGATTAATATATAAAGGTCATTGCTTCAGCAAGGATAATTTACCTTTAATAGTCCGTGACAGTTTCCATGGTGACAGCTGTGAGAGACCGACGCACATTGCATCATGTTAACTTAATGAGAGATACAGAGTCATGTAGTCTGTGCAATGTTTACCTATTGCATGAAATATCTTAAACCTTTGACGGTTACAAAGGGGGTTTACAGGTATGATTTACATCCCTAGTTAATTGCAGAGAGTTGCTGAATCATGCACAAAACATGGCCTTTTATATTAGGTATTAAACTTGAATTGGATAGCTTACTGATAACGAGTCAGTAACTTAATATAAAGGTCGACTGAAGGATAACTGGAGGGAAAAAACTTTCGAAGCTGTGGTGGATACTGACTCCAATGTGGAATGTTTGAGGGTATCGTCAACACCCTGGTGAAGTCTCCCAGCGTAAGAACATAATAAAGGAGGAACACTGCAGCAGTCCTACCATAGGCCCATACTTGGTAGGTTCCTGTCAAATCCAAACCCACTAAGAAATATTCGCCCAGTCTATCAAAAATATTCGCCCAACATATCAAAAATATTCGCCCAACACATCAAAAATATTCGCCCGACGCATCAAAAATATTCGCCCGACACATCAAAAATATTCGCCCAACATATCAAAAATATTCGCCCAACACATAAAAAATATTCGACCAACACATCAATAATATTCGACCAACACATCAATAATATTCGTCCAACACAGGTCAACAGGTTAGGACACACAGTGCGACCAGGATTATTAACACAGGGACAGTTAGAACAGAGCGAGCATTCAATGAGACAACATTTTGCTGAAGGAGATCCTCATCAAATCATAACTGCTTCGTAAAGCTCTTGAGCGAAACTTTTCTATACAAGGAACTTGCTGCTCTCTACGTGTCTCTTCGTTGCTCACCAGGATGCTGCATGGTATGGTCTGTCATACTCCTGTGTGATGGACTATGACAGGGATACCCATCCTGTGTGATGGACTATTATAAGGATACCCCATGCTGTGTAATGGAGTATAACAAGGATACCCAACCTGTGTGACGGAATATAACAAGGATACCCAGCCTTTGTGACGGAATATAACAAGGATACCCAACCTGTGTGACGGAATATAACAAGGATACCCAACCTGTGTGACGGAATATAACAAGGATACCCAGCCTTTGTGACGGAATATAACAAGGATACCCAGCCTTTGTGACGGAATATAACAAGGATACCCAACCTGTGTGACGGAATATAACAAGGATACCCAACCTGTGTGACGGAATATAACAAGGATACCCAGCATGTGTGACGGAATATAACAAGGATACCCAGCATGTGTGACGGAATATAACAAGGATACCCAGCATGTGTGACGGAATATAACAAGGATACCCAGCATGTGTGACGGAATATAACAAGGATACCCATTCCATGTGATGGAATATGACAAGGATATTACTTTGTAATATGTAAATTGTGTAGAAGGCAGGTTGTGTGCTGTATATATTGTTATTGATAATATATGTTTATTTTTCTAAAGGTGAGTTTGTCTGCCCTTCCTAGTAATCAAAGCTAAAGTATTGACCACTTTAACATTTGTGTAGTTCACGATGCATGGAGGCTTTGGGTGACTTATTTTTTAATAACTTCATATATACCCCTTGACAAAGTATTTTTACCCCCTCCTCCTCCATGTTAATTACGTAACAAGTACTAACAGTAGCAGCAATAACAGCAGCAGAAGTGGGAGTTCCAGCAACGGCAGTGGGAGGAGTAGCAGCAACAACGGTAAGGGCAGCAGCAGCAGCAGTGGCAGGGGCAGTGACAGAGGCAGCAGCAACGGCAGCAGTAACAACAGCAGCGGCATTGGCAGCAGCAGCAGCAACAACAACAACATCAGCAGAAGCAGAAGCGGCAGCAACAGCAGCATCAGCAGCAGCAACGGCGGCAGCAGCATCAGCAGCAGCAACGGCGGCAGCAGCATCAGCAGTAGCAACGGCGGCAGCAGCAGCAGCAGCAACGGCGGCAGCAGCATCAGCAGTAGCAACGGCGGCAGCAGCAGTAGCAACAACGACGGCAACAGCATCAGCAGTAGCAACGGCGGCAGCAGCATCAGCAGTAGCAACGGCGGCAGCAGCATCAGCAGCAGCAACGGCGGCAGCAGCATCAGCAGTAGCAACGGCGGCAGCAGCATCAGCAGTAGCAACGGCGGCAGCAGCAGCAGCAGCAACGACGGCAGCAGCATCAGCAGTAGCAACGGCGGCAGCAGCAGCAGCAGCAACGACGGCAGCAGCATCAGCAGTAGCAACGGCGGCAGCAGCATCAGCAGTAGCAACGGCGGCAGCAGCAGCAGCAGCAGCAACGGCAGCAGCAGCAGCAGCAGCAACAGCAGCAGCAGCAGCAACGGCAGCAGCAGCAGCAGCAGCAGCAGCAGCAGCAACAGCAGCAGCAGCAGCAGCAGCAGCAGCAGCAGCAGCAGCAAACAACAGCAGCAGCAGTAGCAACGGCGGCAGCAGCAGCAGCAGCAGCAACGGCAGCAGCAGCAGCAGCAGCAGCAGCAACAGCAGCAGCAGCAGCAACGGCAGCAGCAGCAGCAGCAGCAGCAACAACAGCAGCAGCAGCAGCAGTCACTGCCTGTGAGGTGGGTTCAGACACGGTCTGGTCTCCACGGGTTGCAGTGGGTCGCTCCGTCTCTTCCTGTGTCTTCACTAACTTTCAGCGATGACCCGTATGGCTCCTCACGTTTTGTTCACTTTGTTCATCGTCAGCAGCGATGATTCACTTAGCGTAACCAAGTGAACACCCTGACCCTTCACCCCCCCATCCCCTTCAAAATTTGGAACGCTTCAGTCAATGATTATGAAAATTTGACAACAAAATCAAAGAAAAACATTAAAAAAAAAATTCAACTGAATAACTGTGGGAATGTTATATATTATGGCAGTATTATTGGTAATTGAAAAATACGAGAAGAGAACGAGATGAACATCTAACTGTTGTGAAGATGATTGTAGAGCAGCATCACAGCCACCGACGGTGATGCGGTGAGGCGAACGCAGGTGAGTACACTGATGCACTATCTTCCTGACACATCACCATCCTTCAAATTAACTCTTATTATGTACCCATATCAATTTACACACCGGTTACTAAACGATCACCCACGACGGACCGAAACTGTGGGTTATATATGCACGTTCAGGAGTTTCTCCATTCTGAAATATACGTGGAAGCGAATATTGCAAGGGTCTGCTCTTCAATATTCTCGAGAGTTTTGGAAATGAATGGACATTACGTGTGCATTCACACCCAGCCGAATGAAACCTGGGGAATTTTGTCAAATCGTTGGCAAGTCATTTCTTTTCAGCAGTCGTCCATTTAGAGGCAGGAGGTCGTTCAAAAACCTCAACTCTTCTGGAAATGTTGACTTGTACTTTTATATTTACTTATCATGTTGTCTATACCTAGAGAAGATATATTAAAATAATATTGACCTTGATATCGGTCACCTGTTATGTTGACATCTGTCATGCTCATATCTGTCATGTTGATAACTGTCAGGTTGACAACTGTCATGTTGGCAACTGTCAAGTTGATAACTGTCATGTTGATAAATGTCATGTCAATAGCTGTCATGTTTATAACTCATGTTGATACCTGTCAATTTGATAACTGTTATGTTGACATCTGTCACGTTAATAACTGCCATGTTGACAACTGTCATGTTGATAACTATCATATTGATAGCAGCCATATTAATAATTGTCATGTTAATACCTGTCATGCTAACACCCGTAATGCTAACAGTTGTCATGCTGACACCCGTAATGCTAACAGTTGTCATGCTGACACCTGTTATTATTGGCACCTGTCTTGATGATGCCTGTTATTATTGGCACCTGTCTTGCTGACACCTGCCATGCTGAAACCTGTCACGCTGACACCCGCAAAGCTGACATTTGCCATACTGATATACGTAAACTACCTGTCATGCTGATACCCGTAATGCTGATGCCCGAAATACGGACATGTGTCGTGCTGACACCTGTCATGCTGATACCGGTAATGCTGATAGCCGTTGCGCTGACGCCTGTGAATCGGGCGCCTCCTGTGCTGAATACATACCAGGTTTGATAAATAGTTATGAAAACCGTCAAGGTGAAGAATTGAGACACTTATGCAACATATGGGAATCTTTACTGAAGAAACGTTTCGCCACACAGTGGCTTCATCAGTCCAATACAAAGCAAGAAGGTGTAAGGAGAGGAGGAGTTTGAGGTAATCAGTCCCTCGGCCTGGAGTCGATGTGTTCAGTCCATCACTCTTGTAGGAAATACAGCATATGGCCAGAGAAGTTGTTTATATACTGTAGTCAGGTGAGTCGAAGCAGGAGGCGGCTTCGACTCACCTGACTACAAGAGTGATGGACTGAACACGTCGATTCCAGGCTGAGGGACTGATTACCTCAAACTCCTCCTCTCCTTACACCTTCTTGCTTTGTATTGGACTGATGAAGCCACTGTGTGGTGAAACGTTTCTTCAATAAAGATTCCCATATGTTGCATAAGTGTCTCAATTCTACATACCAGGTTATCACCCGTCTAAAACTAACACCTGTCACACGCTTCCTCTAACACCTGTCACACGCTTCCTCTAACACCTGTCACACGCTTCCTCTAACACCTGTCACACGCTTCCTCTAACACCTGTCACACGCTTCCTCTAACACCTGTCACACGCTTCCTCTAACACCTGTCACACGTTTCCTCTAACACCTGTCACACGCTTTCTCTAACACCTGTCACACGTTTCCTCTAACACCTGTCACACGTTTCCTCTAACACCTGTCACACGCTTCCTCTAACACCTGTCACACGCTTCCTCTAACACCTGTCACACGTTTCCTCTAACACCTGTCACACGTTTCCTCTAACACCTGTCACACGCTTTCTCTAACACCTGTCACACGTTTCCTCTAACACCTGTCACACGCTTCCTCTAACACCTGTCACACGCTTCCTCTAACACCTGTCACACGTTTCCTCTAACACCTGTCACACGTTTCCTCTAACACCTGTCACACGCTTCCTCTAACACCTGTCACACGCTTCCTCTAACACCAGTCACACGTTTCCTCTAACACCTGTCACACGTTTCCTCTAACACCTGTCACACGCTTCATCTAACACCTGTCACACGCTTCCTTTAACACCTGTCACACGTTTCCTCTAACACCTGTCACACGCTTCCTCTAACACCTGTCACACGCTTCCTTTAACACCTGTCACACGTTTCCTCTAACACCTGTCACACGCTTCCTCTAACACCTGTCACACGTTTCCTCTAACACCTGTCACACGTTTCCTCTAACACCTGTCACACGCTTTCTCTAACACCTGTCACACGTTTCCTCTAACACCTGTCACACGCTTCCTCTAACACCTGTCACACGCTTCCTCTAACACCTGTCACACGCTTCCTTTAACACCTGTCACACGTTTCCTCTAACACCTGTCACACGCTTCCTCTAACACCTGTCACACGTTTCCTCTAACACCTGTCACACGCTTCCTCTAACACCTGTCACACGCTTCCTCTAACACCTGTCACACGCTTTCTCTAACACCTGTCACACGCTTCCTCTAACGTCTGCCGCACGCTGGTGACAGGTGTAAGAGAGGGGGGGATACTATTTACTATTCTCGTAATACCAGAAAGCAAGAGCTAAACCCGTATGGGTATGGGAAATACCCAAGAAAAGGCACGAAATACCGCGCCTCTTGCGCTCCTGCGGAATATCAAGCCGCGCACTGCGCCCCACACGTGTTTAGCGCTTGACCAAACACCCGTACACGAAACACCTGTATCATTCTACCATACGTATTTCATACGAAATACCTGTACGATAACATTATTAGAAATACCTGTAATATGATAGCATACAGAGCACTTGTACAATCAGGTCATACGAAACACCTGTAACATATATGGAACATCTGTAACATGATACCTGAAACACCTGTAATATGACACCTGAAACACCTGTAACATATATGGAACACCTGTAACATGATACCTGAAACACCTGTAATATGACACCTGAAACACCTGTAACATTTATGAAACACCTGTAACATGATACATGAAACACCTGTAACATATCATACAAGTGACATGATATGACATGACATGACACCTGAAACACCTGTAACATTTATGAAACACTTGTAACATGATACATTAAACACCTGTAACATGATATATGAAACACCTGTAACATATCATACAAGTGACATGATATCTTACAAGTGACATGATATTACACCAGTAACATGATATCACACCAGTAACATGATACCACACCAATGACGTGATATCACACCAGTGACATGATATCACACCAGTAACCTATCACACCAGTAACATGATATCACAAAAGTAACATGATATCACACCAGTGACATATCACACCAGTAGCATATCACACCAGTAACATGATATCAAACCGGTGACATTATATCACATCAGCAACATGATATCAAACCGGTGACATGATATCACACCAGAAACGTGATATACAAATGACATGATATCACACCAGTGACATGATATCGCACCAGTGACACGATATCATACCAATGACATGACATCATACCAGTAAACTGAGAGACACTGTAAGGGTCAATTAATTGGATTAAAATATCGATAAAGAATTTTTGTGACAGCTCACACAAGCAATTCTACATCCAGTGACTGTTAGTGGTACTGGTAGTGCGTGGTGGTGGTACCGGTAGTGTGTGGAGGTGGTACTGGTAGTGTGTGGTGGTGGTACTGGTAGTGTGGTGGTGGTACCGGTAGTGTGTGGAGGTGGTACTGGTAGTGTGTGGTGGTGGTACTGGTAGTGTGGTGGTGGTACCGGTAGTGTGTGGAGGTGGTACTGGTAGTGTGTGGAGGTAGTACTGGTAGTGTGTGGTGGTGGTACCGGTAGTGTGTGGAGGTAGTACTGGTAGTGTGTGGTGGTGGTACCGGTAGTGTGTGGTGGTGGTACCGGTAGTGTGTGGTGGTGGTACCGGTAGTGTGTGGAGGTAGTACTGGTAGTGTGTGGTGGTGGTACCGGTAGTGTGTGGAGGTGGTACTGGTAGTGTGTGGTGGTGGTACTGGTAGTGTGTGGAGGTGGTACTGGTAGTGTGTGGAGGAGGTACTGGTAGTGTGTGGTGGTGGTACCGGTAATGTGTGGTGGTGGTACTGGTAGTGTGTGGTGGTGGTACTGGTAGTGTGTGGTGGTGGTACTGGTAGTGTGTGGTGGTGGTACCGGTAGTGTGTGGAGGTGGTACTGGTAGTGTGTGGTGGTGGTACTGGTAGTGTGTGGTGGTGGTACTGGTAATGTGTGGTGGTGGTACAGGTAGTGTGTGGAGGTGGTACTGGTAGTGTGTGGTGGTGGTACTGGTAGTGTGTGGTGGTGGTACCGGTAGTGTGTGGAGGTGGTACTGGTAGTGTGTGGAGGTAGTACTGGTAGTGTGTGGAGGTGGTACCGGTAGTGTGTAGAGGTAGTACTGGTAGGGGTGGTGGTGGTACCGGTAGTGTGGTGGTGGTACCGGTAGGTGTGGAGGTGGTACCGGTAGTGTGTGGTGGTGGTACCGGTAGTGTGTGGAGGTGGTACCGGTAGTGTGTGGAGGTAGTACTGGTAATGTGTGGTGGTGGTACCGGTAGTGTGTGGTGGTGGTACCGGTAGTGTGTGGAGGTGGAACCGGTAGTGAGTGGAGGTGGTACCGGTAGTGTGTGGAGGTGGTACCGGTAGTGTGTGGAGGTAGTACTGGTAGTGTGTGGTGGTGGTACCGGTAGTGTGTGGAGGTGGTACCGGTAGTGTGTGGAGGTAGTACTGGTAGTGTGTGGTGGTGGTACCGGTAGTGTGTGGTGGTGGTACCGGTAGTGTGTGGAGGTGGTACCGGTAGTGTGTGGAGGTGGTACCGGTAGTGTGTGGAGGTAGTACTGGTAGTGTGTGGTGGTGGTTCTGGTAGTGTGTGGTGGTGGTACCGGTAGTGTGTGGAGGTGGTACTGGTAGTTTAGTGGTGGTACTGGTAGTGTGTGGTGGTACTGGTAGTGTGTGATGGTGGTACTGGTAGTGTGTGGTGGTGGGACTGGTAGTGTGTGGAGGTGGTACTGGTAGTGTGTGGTGGTGGTACTGGTAGTGTGTGGTGGTGGTACTGGTAGTGTGTGGTGGTGGTACTGGTAGTGTGTGGTGGTGGTGGTACTGGTAGTGTGTGGTGGTGGTACTGGTAGTGTGTGGTGGTGGTACTGGTAGTGTGTGGTGGTGGTGGTACTGGTAGTGTGTGGTGGTGGTACTGGTAGTTTAGTGGTGGTACTGGTAGTGTGTGGAGGTGGTACTGGTAGTTTAGTGGTGGTACTGGTAGTGTGTGGTGGTACTGGTAGTGTGTGATAGTGGTACTGGTAGTGTGTGGTGGTGGGACTGGTAGTGTGTGGTGGTGGGACTGGTAGTGTGTGGTTGTGGTACTGGTAGTGTGGTGGTGGTACTGGTAGTGTGTGGTGGTACTGGTAGTGTGTGATGGTTGTACTGGTAGTGTGTAGTGGGGGTACTGGTAGTGTGTGGTGGTACTGGTAGTGTGTGGTGGTGTTATTGGTAATACTGTTGGTGGTTATTGGTAGTACTGGTAGTGTGTATGTGGTGGTGGTACTGGTATTGTCTGGTGGTACTGGTAGTATGTGGCAGTTCTGGTAGTGTGTGGTAGTACTGATAGTATGTGGTGTTACTGGAAGTGTATGGTGATGGTACGGATAGTGTGGTGGTGGTACTGGTAGTGTACGGTTGTGGTACTGTAGTGTTTGATGGTACTGGTAGTGTGTGGTGGTGGTACAGGTAGTGTGTAGAGGTACTGGTAGTATGTGGCGGTGGTACAGGTAGTGTGTGGTGGTGCTGGTAGTGTGTGGCGATGGTATCGGTAGTGTGTGGTGGTACTGGTAGTGTGTGGCGGCGGTACTGGTACTGTAAGTAGTGGTGGTACTAGTAGTGTGTGGCTGTGGTAATGGTAGAGTGTGTAGTGGTGGTACTGGTAGTGTGGTGGTGGTACTGGTACTGCTAGTGTGTGGCGGTGGTACTGGAATTGTGTGTACCGGAGGTACTGGTAGTATGTAGCTGTGGTACTGGTAGTGTGTGGTGGTGGTACTGGTAGTGTGTGGTGGTACTACTGGTAGTGTGTGGTGGTGGTACTGGTAGTGTGTTACGGTGGTACTGGTAGTGTGTTACGGTGGTACTGGTAGTGTGTGGCGGTGGTACTGGTAGTGTGTGGCGGTGATTCTGGTAGTGAGTGGTTATGGTACTGGTAGTGTGTGGGGGTGGTGGTACTGGTAGTGTATGATGGTGGTACTGGTAGTGTGTGGTGGTGGTGGTACTGGTAGTATGTAGTCATGGTAATGGTAGTGTGTTGTGGTGGTACTGGTAGTGTTTGGCGGTGGTACTGGTAGTGCGTGGCGGTGGTACTGGTAGCATATAGAGGTGGAAATGATAGTGTGGTGTTGGTACTGGTAGTCTGTGGTGGTGGCTCTGGTAGTGTGTTGTGGTGGTACTGGTAGTGTGTGTGTTGTGGTGGTACTGGTTGTGTGTGTAGGGGTAGTACTAGAACAGCGAGTGTGGTACTGGTAGTATTTGGATGTAATGTTTGTGAGGTGGTGGTGGTATTGATAGTGTGTGGTAGTAATATGGTAGTGGCTGTTGATAGTACTAGCAGTGTGTGTGTGGTGGTGGTATTGTTAGTGTTTGGTGGTAATACTAGTAGTTTCTGTTGGTAGTTCTGATAGTGGCTATTGGTAATACTAGTAGTGTCTGTTGGTAATACTGGTAGTGTCTGTTGGTAGTACTGGTAGTGTCTGTTGGTAGTATTAGTAGTGTGTAGTGTCTGTTAGTGGTGTGTAGTGATAATACTGGTTGTGACTGATGGTAGTAGTGGTTGTGACTGATGGTAGTAGTGGTTGTGACTGATGGTAGTAGTGGTTGTGACTGATGGTAGTAGTGGTTGTGACTGATGGTAGTAGTGGTTGTGACTGATGGTAGTGGTGGTTGTGACTGATGGTAGTAGTGGTTGTGACTGATGGTAGTAGTGGTTGTGACTGATGGTAGTAGTGGTTGTGACTGATGGTAGTGGTGGTTGTGACTGATGGTAGTAGTGGTTGTGACTGATGGTAGTAGTGGTTGTGACTAATGGTAGTAGTGGTTGTGACTGATGGTAGTGGTGGTTGTGACTAATGGTAGTAGTGGTTGTGACTGATGGTAGTGGTGGTTGTGACTAATGGTAGTAGTGGTTGTGACTGATGGTAGTGGTGGTTGTGACTAATGGTAGTAGTGGTTGTGACTGATGGTAGTGGTGGTTGTGACTAATGGTAGTAGTGGTTGTGACTGATGGTAGTGGTGGTTGTGACTGATGGTAGTAGTGGTTGTGACTGATGGTAGTGGTGGTTGTGACTGATGGTAGTAGTGGTTGTGACTGATGGTAGTAGTGGTTGTGACTAATGGTTGTAGTGGTTGTGACTGATGGTAGTGGTGGTTGTGACTAATGGTAGTAGTGGTTGTGACTGATGGTAGTGGTGGTTGTGACTAATGGTAGTAGTGGTTGTGACTGATGGTAGTGGTGGTTGTGACTAATGGTAGTAGTGGTTGTGACTGATGGTAGTGGTGGTTGTGACTAATGGTAGTAGTGGTTGTGACTGATGGTAGTGGTGGTTGTGACTAATGGTAGTAGTGGTTGTGACTGATGGTAGTGGTGGTTGTGACTGATGGTAGTAGTGGTTGTGACTGATGGTAGTGGTGGTTGTGACTAATGGTAGTAGTGGTGTGACTGATGGTAGTGGTGGTTGTGACTAATGGTAGTAGTGGTTGTGACTGATGGTAGTGGTGGTTGTGACTAATGGTAGTAGTGGTTGTGACTGATGGTAGTGGTGGTTGTGACTGATGGTAGTAGTGGTTGTGACTGATGGTAGTGGTGGTTGTGACTAATGGTAGTAGTGGTTGTGACTGATGGTAGTGGTGGTTGTGACTGCATTGTGCATCTCAAATATGGATAATTAAGCAATGTTGGTAGTGGCTCTCTCGTGTACCAAACGCTTTAAGGGTATGTATTCGCTACTCTTCTGTAAATCGAGATTGGTTACATACCCGGCTTTCCTGGCCAAGTCCACACACTTGACTATAGGCCATATATATCTTCATATCATACTCTGGTTTATGTACTAGTGAATAGGAAGAAGCCCAGCGACTGGGCAATTCTTTAATAAATAATTTCTGTAAGAAAAAATATCTTTCCGCATCATTTGTAACATGACTTTTTAGAAAGAGTATTTAATGGGTCTAGCTTCTACATTAACGTCATTCACACCTATGGTGCATAATTTACGAGTGTCAGAGTATAATTCTTTAAATTTATCTAGCAGTCCTAGGATGTCTTGAGCCTGTGCTCAAGATGCTAGTCATTAGGATTTAAAGGTTTTAAAGTAACAGTGAATTTGTCAAACGTTTCTGCATGTCTCTGGCTTCGTCCAGAGAATCCGACTCTAGTGTCGGATCTGTGGGAATATTCAGATGAGGATGAAGATTTAGGTGATATAATTTGGCCTGGATGATATGAAATACCTCACTATCATATGTCTTAGCCACAAAGCAGATTAGTTACTTATAATCGGAGATATTAAAAAACTTTTCTCAACGAATTGTCGTATCGTCTTAAGAATTACTTGTGATCATCAACTGATATATATTCAGTGGAACCAATGAGTCAACTCTTTCTCGCTACTGATAAGAGTCCCTCACTGACAGTGCACTCACTTCAAATGGACTTAACTGAAAGGCTTCCAGTACAGTCTGATGGTGTAACTCGATGGAAGCTGTCATGCCAGTCATGCCAGTCTGTGGGAAAATTCAATGTATGGTTTAAGCGTGTTAAGGTCCCATATGATTAAGGATGATATGCCCATAGGAATTTTTTCCTTTTATCTCGTGATTGATGATAACTTCCCTGAAGTTCTGTACCTAAAAATAGGAACCCTGGTTCCATTGGAGAGACCGAGGCAAAAAACTCACCAAAGCATTTAATATTACTTTGGTACATATAAAGGGTACCTTTAAGTGGCTGCCTGAATATTTTATTATGCTATAAAGTTTCCATTTATAACTCTAGGAAGCCTCATCCGATTAGCATCAAATTTGCAATGGTGGTGTTGTACTAGGTAAAGACTAGTGCAACTAATGGCACGTGCAGGTGGCCTTCAGCACTTTTGTATCCTACATATCTATATTAAATGAGCTTTTTACTGAAGAGTTGGTGCCAATTTGCCAAATTTATTTTCAAAATTGTTTTTTTTGTCCATGAAGTATCTTAATTATGCACCATTTTGAGAGACTTCGCTCGTTAATGGTTGATCCATCTTATGCGAAGGTTGACATCAAAAACTTATGCTGTGAATGTAGAAATTTCCCAGAATGCTAATATAGTTCTATAACTTAGAATTGTGTGATTATTTTTGCGTAAATCCCAATTTTTGCGTAAATACCAATGTTTTGTGTAAATACCAATTTTATTAAACAATTTGAGATACTGGTTCTCTCTCAGTAGTGGAGAATGCCTTTTCTGATCGGCTGCAAACTTTCAACTATTTTTTTTTTTACTTAAGAGACCTCGGATTGATCTTAGCCCTTTTATGCGCAACCTTGTCAATTTATTTATGGAGTTAATCTATTTGGAAATGTTAGATCTTGTGCAACAACAAGTGAAGGATTATTTTGGTCAGCTGGACACTTGACAGTGTTTCAAGGTCTATTTTTTAGTTGCCTTTGTAGCCTCAAATTTAACAACTTTAAGAATAATTTTTTTTGTGGAGTGTCATACTTCTTAACCGGTAAGAAAGTGGGCTACAAAATTGAAGAATTCAACAGACCTTTTAAACGTCTGGTACCCGCATCGTGTTATTATATAAGCAATTCCATTTAACCATCTAAGAGATAGTAATTTTTATCTAAAATGATGACGGGGACAATGACAATGATGATAACGATAATAACGATGATGATGAGGATAATGACATTAATGAGGTTGAATGCCAATAACAACAACAATTTTGCTTCCTTTTCTGTCTGATGATGGCATAACATAAAGCTGAAACCTTCAGATCAATAATATCAATCACAATATTGTGGCTGGAATACTTCACTAAAATCCCCCACTTAACAGAGGACTCTTACGACGACGTTTCGGTTCATTTGAGATTTGACAAGTTGTTCAGGACTGAAACATCGTCACAAAGTTTCTCTCCTTCACAACACCACCAAGATCTGACCATTTGCAAATTATACCTTTTATTAACAATATTGTACTGTCTCCGCCCATCTACCGCGCACCGTTTCCAATGTTGTGTCATGTACCACCTCTACCACTGCACCGTGTACCGTCTCCACCGTTGTTCAGTGTACCTTCTCAACCACTGCACCGTGTATCGTCTTCACCGTTGTTCAGTGCACCACATTTACCACTGCACCGTGTACCGTCTTCACCGTTGTTCAGTGCACCACCTGTACCACTGCACCGTGTACCGTCTTCACCGTTGTTCAGTGCACCACATTTACCACTGCACCGTGTACCGTCTTCACCGTTGTTCAGTGCACCACCTGTACCACTGCACCGTGTACCGTCTTCACCGTTGTTCAGTGCACAACATTTACAACAGCACCGTGTACCGTCTTCACCGTTGTTCAGTGCACCACCTGTACCACTGCACCGTGTACCGTCTTCACCGTTGTTCAGTGCACCACCTGTACCACTGCACCGTGTACCGTCTTCACCGTTGTTCAGTGCACAACATTTACCACTGCACCGTGTACCGTCTTCACCGTTGTTCAGTGCACCACCTATACCACTGCACCGTGTACCGTCTTCACCGTTGTTCAGTGCACCACCTATACCACTGCACCGTGTACCGTCTTCACCGTTGTTCAGTGCACCACCTATACCACTGCACCGTGTACCGTCTTCACCGTTGTTCAGTGCACCACCTGTACCACTGCACCGTGTACCGTCTTCACCGTTGTTCAGTGCACCACATTTACCACTGCACCGTGTACCGTCTTCACCGTTGTTCAGTGCACCACCTATACCACTGCACCGTGTACCGTCTTCACCGTTGTTCAGTGCACCACCTATACCACTGCACCGTGTACCGTCTTCACCGTTGTTCAGTGCACCACCTGTACCACTGCACCGTGTACCGTCTTCACCGTTGTTCAGTGCACCACATTTACCACTGCACCCTGTACCGTCTTCACCGTTGTTCAGTGCACCACCTATACCACTGCACCGTGTACCGTCTTCACCGTTGTTCAGTGCACCACCTGTACCACTGCACCGTGTACCGTCTTCACCGTTGTTCAGTGCACCACCTGTACCACTGCACCGTGTACCGTCTTCACCGTTGTTCAGTGTACCACCTGTACCACTGCACCGTGTACCGTCTTCACCGTTGTTCAGTGCACCACATTTACCACTGCACCGTGTACCGTCTTCACCGTTGTTCAGTGCACCACCTGTACCACTGCACCGTGTACCGTCTTCACCGTTGTTCAGTGCACCACCTGTACCACTGCACCGTGTACCGTCTTCACCGTTGTTCAGTGCACCACCTGTACCACTGCACCGTGTACCGTCTTCACCGTTGTTCAGTGCACCACCTGTACCACTGAACCGTGTACCGTCTTCACCGTTGTTCAGTGCACCACATTTACACTGCACCGTGTACCGTCTTCACCGTTGTTCAGTGCACCACCTATACCACTGCACCGTGTACCGTCTTCACCGTTGTTCAGTGCACCACCTATAGCACTGCACCGTGTACCGTCTTCACCGTTGTTCAGTGCACCACATTTACCACTGCACCGTGTACCGTCTTCACCGTTGTTCAGTGCACCACCTGTACCACTGCACCGTGTACCGTCTTCACCGTTGTTCAGTGCACCACATTTACACTGCACCGTGTACCGTCTTCACCGTTGTTCAGTGCACCACCTATACCACTGCACCGTGTACCGTCTTCACCGTTGTTCAGTGCACCACCTATACCACTGCACCGTGTACCGTCTTCACCGTTGTTCAGTGCACCACCTGTACCACTGCACCGTGTACCGTCTTCACCGTTGTTCAGTGCACCACCTGTACCACTGCACCGTGTACCGTCTTCACCGTTGTTCAGTGTACCTTCTCAACTAGTCGATAACGCTGCTTTGCGCGAAGGTAAACATATACCGATTTGGGCAAATTGCATTCCCCAGCGCATTCCTCAACGCATTCCTCAGCGCATTCCTCAGCGCATTCCTCAGCGCATTCCTACAGGATCGTCTATTCCCTACAGCGTATTCCCTATATTGTGGCTATGATAGTAAATTAAATAATAGACTTTAAAGAGATGGCCGGTTTGACAGGTTGAAATCCTATCGACTACACGAGGGTGTAACATAAATGACATTCTGTTGACAATAGTGAAGGACAGACACGCGTTACAAAACAAGTTATTACTGAGACAGTGTTTCACTCAATGTAAAGCTTTATCAAAAGCTCATAAAAGCTGCATTCTGCCTGTACTCCACCTGTCAACACTATCGCAATACCCACCACACTGATGTAAATAACCTCCCAGCGTGTATATATATATATATATATATATATATATATATATATATATATATATATATATATGTATATATATATATATATATATATATATATATATATATATATGTATATATATATATATATCACACACAACCCGCACATATAAAAGAGGAGCTTGACGACGTTTCGGCCCGACTTGGACCATTTACAAAGTCGGGCCGAAACGTCGTCGTAAGCTCCTCTCTTTATATGTGCGGGTTGTGTGTTATTGTTCCAGTCACGGTATTGTGACTTTTTTGTTTTATATATATATATATATATATATATATATATATATATATATATATATATATATATATATATATATATATATATACATATATATATATATATATATATATATATATATATATATATATATATATATATATATATACGTATTCGATACCGCCCGTGTCCCACCAAGGGTGACTGTTACAAAATGACGCGATATCTATTAGAAATAGACATCTCCAGTGAACACTAGAAAGGAATGCCCTTCTAGCATCCAGCCTGTTACTGGGCTTTTGCAACAAAGTCAGTATCCTGGTCCAGTTATCCGACATATTACCAAAATCATTGGATCCCAACTGAGAGGATACTAACCAAATAAATATATATTTAAAATGTTTACTATCAAAGTATCTAGGTTATTAAAGTAAATCAAATTAAATATAAATATGTTAAAGATATTAATTAGGAGATTATCTACTACACTTCTCTCATAAACAATATTATAGTGCTGAAGGCACATATATCTTAATGGCTCTTATGTACCATCTGGTACAAGGTCAGCAAATATACAATAATAATAGGATATATATAAATATGTGTAAGTGTGTATGTGTGTGCTCCAAGTAATTCGTTAAGACTCGACTCAATCAGTGACAGACTGAACGTCTTCTCATAAGCTAGCTTCTCTAACAAACTGACAATCAGAACAACTTGATTGAACAGTAAAATGACCAATTCGCAGAACAGCAATAAAACAAGCAACAGCAACACAGCGTCAGGAACAAGGAGATAGAAAATCGACCCTAACTGGGGACCATCAATAGATCCTCCAGAATAGTCACAAAACTCCCTTATTACTGAATCTAGATTCAGCATAAAATCCCCGACTGTGACGGTGCACAGACGCCTTAGCGAATTAGGTCAAGAGCTGTAGCAAGAGACCTGAGTTATCTCAGAGTGTCAATGTGACACACAACCCAGAACAAATGTCGAACATCACTGTCTAGACTATTCTCTGTGAACAGAGTTACACAGAGTCCAGAGAAGTATGTGTCGTCTCACCACCGAACACATACTCTACCAAACAGAGTCTAAATGACGAGGAAACAAGCAGAGACAAGAGCGAGGTGTTGTCTCAACGATGGTCAGGAGAGCAGAGAGGACGAGGAAGGAGAAGCAGTCTCCAACTCAGGTGTGGTCACGCCACCGACTGACTCCCAGCAACTAGAAGCCGGCAGTATAACAAGCAAAGTGCAGTAAGCGGTAGTTTGCCAACTTCCGGGCTGCTACTCAACACTCCAACAAAGAGCACAATATTGTAATGTGTAACATCCTACCTAATAAAATAGCTAAGTCAAATAATAATATAAAGCAAGATATGAACAGTTTAGCTATTATCGACAATATCAGCAATATAAAATTATAAGAAATGAAAATATACATCAAATTTATATATGTACATTGTGGCCCATTTCTGGGGTCGCAATAGTGACCTAAAAAGACAAACGAAAGTTTATCTTTTTAACTTAGTAATTTATACGGACATTAGACCGAGCTGCCCAGGACCTATAATAGGAAAGATTTCGGGACAAATACTGTATTATATTCCGTCAGAGGTTGCCAACTGCAACCCAACCAAACTCCTTCCCACGGCCCAGAAGCTTTAGCAGTAGATCTATTATTAACCCCTTCCCCCTCAAAGCCACATCATCTATGGACTCAAATTAAGTTGTAATGAACAACTGGGTAGCTAAATTTCTCTCAGTATTTTATATGGTTATCATGTCCCCTTTATCTCTCCTGTCTTCCAGTGTCATCAGGTTGATTTTCCTTAACGTCTTCTCCGAGACTATTCTTGTTACAAACTTTTACACTTTCTCTAATTTCTTGACGGGTTTGACCAGGTATGGGTTCCATACTGGTGCTGCATACTCCAACATGGGCCTGACGTACAGTGTACAGTACGATGATGTGTTGAACACATCATCGGGAGCTTGCAAAGTTTACCTGAACGAATCTACCTAAACATCCTACTCATTTCTGCAGCACTGCAAGCTCTTGATGATTTGTTGATTGCAACATGAAAGATCTAGAGCTATTATTCAACTCCCTGGTTATTTTGCATATACATATATATATATATATATATATATATATATATATATATATATATATATATATATATATATATATATATATATATATCATACATAAACATGGAGTTTACCTGGAGAGGGTTCCGGGGGTCAAAGCCCCCGAGGCCCGGTCTGTGACTGGACCTCATGGTGGATCAGGGCCTGATCAACCAGGCTGTTACTGTTGACCGCACGCAACCCGACGTACGAACCACAGCCCGGCTGGCCAGGTACTGACTTTGGGTGCCTGTCCAGTGCCTGCTTGAAAACAACTAGGGATCTATTGGTAATCCCCCTTATGTATGCTGGAGGCAGTTGAACAGTCTTTGGCCCCTGACACTTATTGTGATGTCTCCTATAGTTCTAGTGGCACCCCTGCTTTTCATTGGGGGGATGTTGCATCGTCTGCCGAGTCTTTTGCTTTCATAGGGAGTGATTTTCGTGTGCAAGTTTGGTACTAATCCCTCTAAGATTTTCCAAGTGTATAATCATGTATCTCTCCCGCCTGCATTCTAGGGAGTACAGGTTGAGGAACTTCAAGCGTTCCCAGTAATTGAGGTGGTTTATCGCAGTTATGCGTGTGAAGGTTCTCTGTACATTTTCCAGTTCAGCAATTTCACTTGCTCTGGTTCGAGTAGGTTCGAGTCTCCGTCGGCCAGAGATCAGTGTTTGTGAATATTTCGCCTGCTCTTGCGAATTCCTAGCATATATATATATATATATATATATATATATATATATATATATATATATATATATATATATATATATATATATATATATATATATATATATATATATATATATATATATATATATATATATACATATATAAATTCTTCTTTGTGCATATACAGTGTTGCTGTCCATGCACATGACGGGAAATATACTCTTGTGTTTTTGTACAAGCAATACGTGGATAATTTTGATAACTCTTCCACTTTTAAGCGAAATTTGAGTTTTTTTTTTAACTTATGAAGATTACACAATTTCAAGAACATTTATTATCCATTAATTAACCCACATTTACCCAACAAGGTTACGTAGTGTACTAAAATACTCTACTGAAATACTGAATTAAAACTGTGTATTAGAATTTTGTATAAAATAACAATGTCACACTCATTTCTTCCATAGAACTCTTATGACCTGGTGATCACCACTCTTATATGACCTGGTGGTCGACTCACTTGTTTGACCTGGTGGTCGACTCACTTGTTTGACCTGGTGGTCGACTCACTTGTTTGACCTGGTGGTTGGCTCACTTGTTTGACCTGGTGGTCGACTCACTTGTTTGACCTGGTGGTTGGCTCACTTTTTTGACCTGGTGGTCGACTCACTTGTTTGACCTGGTGGTCGACTCATTTGTTTGACCTGGTGGTCGACTCACTTGTTTGACCAGGTGGTCGACTCACTTGTTTGACCTGGTGGTCGACTCACTTGTTTGACCTGGTGGTCGACTCACTTGTTTGACCTGGTGGTTGGTTCACTCGTTTGACCTGGTGGTCGACTCACTTGTTTGACCTGGTAGTTGGCTCACTTGTTTGACCTGGTGGTCGACTCACAAGTTTGACCTTGTGGTTGGCTCACTTGTTTGACCTGGTGGTCGACTCACTTGTTTGACCTGGTAGTTGGCTCACTTGTTTGACCTGGTCGTCGACTCACTTGTTTGACCTGGTGGTCGACTCACTTGTTTGACCTGGTGGTCATCTCACTTGTTTGACCTGGTGGTCGACTCACTTATTTGACCTGGTGGTCGACTCACTCGTTTGACCTGGTGGTCGACTCACTTGTTTGACCTGGTGGTCGACTCTCTTGTTTGACCTGGTGGTCGACTCTCTTGTTTGACCTGGTGGTCGACTCTCTCATACACGACCTGGTGGTGACTGGTGTGAGTCGACCGCCAGGTCATACAAAGAGAGTCGCATTGTATATATTCACTTAAAACAACCCTTCATATATTCTTATGTTAAGAATCTTCATATATCATTAAATTAAGTACGCTCATATATTCGCGAGTTAATTACCTTCGTATATCCTCGAGTTAATTACTTTCATATATTACCAAAGTAATTACCTTCTAACTTGGTCGTAACGACCCGGCAGAGTAGTATGCGGGCTCCGTGGAGTGCGCCATCACGTATTAATATCCTACTTAGGTCATGCAATGGAATGGGGAGTCGTGAGGGAAGGCAATCTTGATCCAAGGAAGGGGAGTCACCCTTTACCCTATCTGGGATTCAACTTAATTGAGTGGAATTTTCCAGGAGGTGTGTGACCTCCTGTGCTTACAGTGACCCCTAACCACTACGACGATGATGATAATGTTACTACCACTACTACTGCTACTGCTACTACTACCACTGCTACTACTACTACTACTACTACTACTACTACCACTGCTAGTGCTACTACTACACCTACTACTACTTATATTACTTATACTACTGCTGCTACTACTACTACTGCTGCTACTACTGCTACTACTACTACTACTACTACTGCTAATAATAATAATAATAATAATAATAATAATAATAATAATAACAACAACAACAACAACTATAATAATAATAATAATAATAATAATAATAATAATAATAATAATAATAATAATAATAATAATAATAATAATAATAATAATAATAATAATAATATCAATAATAATAATAATAACCACAGCAACAATAATACATAGATCATACCTCATCAGCTAGCTGTGTCATCGTAAGATGGTGCAAGAGGTTTAAGTGGGTGTAAGTAGGTATCAGTGGGATTAATTGTAGATAGGTGTAAATATACGTGTCATCAGGTATACTGAACAGCGAGTATCAGACTTGGAAAATGCGCGACGAACTCTCGTATGGTCCTATACTTAGGATACTTAATGAGGAGACGTTTCGCCCAGTGGTCGAAATGTTTTAATAATAAAACGTGCGAAAGGTTGCACGTGTGTGTTTATCTCAGGGTAAGAGACCTAGGTAGTCATAGAGGTTAAACTTGTATCATACTGGGTGTATCACACTGGGTGTATCACACTGGTTGTATCACACTGGTTGTATCACACTGGGTGTATCACACTGGTTGTATCACACTGGTTGTATCACACTGGGTGTATCACACTGGTTGTATCACACTGGTTGTATCACACTGGGTGTATCACACTGGTTGTATCACACTGGTTGTATCACACTGGGTGTATCACACTGGTTGTATCACACTGGTTGTATCACACTGGGTGTATCACACTGGTTGTATCACACTGGTTGTATCACACTGGGTGTATCACACTGGTTGTATCACACTGGTTGTATCACACTGGGTGTATCACACTGGGTGTATCACACTGGGTGTATCACACTGGTTGTATCACACTGGTTGTATCACACTGGTTGTATCACACTGGGTGTATCACACTGGTTGTATCACACTGGTTGTATCACACTGGTTGTATCACACTGGGTGTATCACACTGGGTGTATCACACTGGTTGTATCACACTGGTTGTATCACACTGGGTGTATCACACTGGTTGTATCACACTGGGTGTATCACACTGGTTGTATCACACTGGGTGTATCACACTGGTTGTATCACACTGGTTGTATCACACTGGTTGTATCACACTGGTTGTATCACACTGGTTGTATCACACTGGGTGTATCACACTGGTTGTATCACACTGGTTGTATCACACTGGGTGTATCACACTGGGTGTATCACACTGGTTGTATCACACTGGTTGTATCACACTGGTTGTATCACACTGGTTGTATCACACTGGTTGTATCACACTGGGTGTATCCCACTGGTTGTATCCCACTGGTTATATCACACTGGTTGTATCACACTGGTTGTATCCCACTGGTTGTATCACACTGGTTGTATCACACTGGTTGTATCACACTGGTTGTATCACACTGGTTGTATCACACTGGTTGTATCACACTGGTTGTATCACACTGGTTGTATCACACTGGTTGTATCACACTGGTTGTATCACACTGGTTGTATCACACTGGTTGTATCACACTGGGTGTATCACACTGGTTGTATCACAATGGTTGTATCACACTGGTTGTATCACACTGGTTGTATCACACTGGTTGTATCACACTGGTTGTATCACACTGGTTGTATCACACTGGTTGTATCACACTGGTTGTATCACACTGGTTGTATCACACTGGGTGTATCACACTGGTTGTATCACACTGGTTGTATCACACTGGTTGTATCACACTGGTGGTATCACACTGGTTGTATCACACTGGTTGTATCACACTGGTTGTATCACACTGGGTGTATCACACTGGTTGTATCACACTGGTTGTATCACACTGGTTGTATCACACTGGTGGTATCACACTGGTTGTATCACACTGGTTGTATCACACTGGTTGTATCACACTGGTTGTATCACACTGGGTGTATCACACTGGGTGTATCACACTGGTTGTATCACACTGGTTGTATCACACTGGTTGTATCACACTGGTTGTATCACACTGGTTGTATCACACTGGTTGTATCACACTGGGTGTATCACACTGGTTGTATCACACTGGTTGTATCACACTGGTTGTATCACACTGGTGGTATCACACTGGGTGTATCACACTGGTTGTATCACACTGGTTGTATCACACTGGTTGTATCACACTGGTGGTATCACACTGGGTGTATCACACTGGTTGTATCACACTGGTTGTATCACACTGGTGGTATCACACTGGGTGTATCACACTGGGTGTATCACACTGGTTGTATCACACTGGGTGTATCACACTGGTTGTATCACACTGGTTGTATCACACTGGGTGTATCACACTGGGTGTATCATACTGGTTGTATCACACTGGGTGTATCACACTGGGTGTATCACACTGGGTGTATCACACTGGTTGTATCACACTGGCTGTTGCAGAGTCAGCCTTGTGTTAACGCTTCGCTCTATAGAGTTCTTCATTAAGTCTATCACGTTTATCATAGATGTGATACAGCTCTGTTAAGTTTAACATAGATGTGATAAAGCTCTGTTAAATTTATTATAGGTGTGATACAGCTCTCTTAACATGGGAGTGATGAAGCTGTATTAAGTTTAACATGGCTGTCATAAGTTTCTTTTAAGGGCGAAACGTCGTCTTGTATAAAGGCTCTTTTACGTTTATTATATTTGCAATGTTAGTGCTGGGTTAGGTTAGGTAAGATTTGCCAGGAAACAGGACAGTTGTTTCCTAACACGGATGTTAGTCATGTGATGACCCGTCACTGGAGCTTTTGGACATCTGACTGAGGCCTGCCGCTGGCTTTTCTGTTCATCCCTTTTAAAATTAATATTGTTAGAATTATGTTATTGTTACTATGACTCAGTTATTCGGGAATGAATTATTATTTTATTCAAGAGATAAAAATGGATTTAGCGGTCAAGGATAATTATATATGACGTGTTTTTTGGTTAATTATGTTCTTTAATTTGGTTTAAAGATTATCGACCAAAGAAAGTAGCACTTAAGGTTACATGTAACCTGTTTACCACCTGTCAAGAACTCTGTAATTCTTAAAATAGGGGCTAAATGCACTCTTAGTATATGTACACACACACACACATACAGATATATATATATATATATATATATATATATATATATATATATATATATATATATATATATATATGGAACAACTAATAGGCAATCTTGACACCCATGATGCCTTGTACCTTCTCACAAAATGCTTGAGTCTGCCCAGGTTGACATATTTCCTAAGATGTGCTCCTTCATATGATAACCCTATACTGCACGAATATGACAGTATCCTGAGGCACATCTTTAATAAAGTACTTAACCTTACTCTAGAAGATGGGCAGTGGGACCAAGCTACACTCCCAGTCAGACTACGAGGCATTGGTGTCCGCAAGTCATCTCAGATTGCTCTACCTGCTTTCCTGTCTTCATGCATTGCATCCAGAGGACTTGTAGCAGCAATTCTTCCTGAACATCTTAGGGACAAGATTGGAATCCATGACCAAAAGTTCGTCGACGGAGCCAGGATCTGGGATAATCTAACAGGCTCTGAAACCAGGCCTGCTCCCCCCAACAACTACAAACAGTCGCAATGGGATGGCGCAATAGTAGAGAATATAGCCTCAGCAATGCTTCAGAGTGTGTCAGGGAAGGATAGAGCCCGCCTCCTTGCAGTGAGAGCTCTTCATGCAGGGGACTTTCTGTTGGCTGTTCCCAACTCCAGCCTTGGCACACGCCTCGACCCACAGACCATCAGCATTGGTGTTGCCCTTCGACTTGCCGCCCCTATTCTCACCGAACACAGGTGTATTTGTGGCAATGAAGCAGCAGACCGATTCGGGTACCATGGTCTTGTGTGTCGTAAATCAGAGGGAAAGATTGCAAGACATGAAGAAGTTAATAACATTATCAAGAGGAGCCTCACAACAGCCGGATGCCCAGCAGTAAGGAAGCCACCCCCAACTATGCAGATCTGATGGCAGCCAAAAGCGTTCAGATGGTATCACCCTTCAAGCCTGGACAGATGGCAAGCAGGTAGTGTGGGACTACACATGTGCATCTACCTTAGCTGATACCTATCTCCAATACACCAGGGAGGAAGTAGGGGCAGCTGCCAGCTTCAGGGAGTCCCAAAAGTCGAGAAAATATGGAGAACTTGTCCATCATTATATGTTTGTTCCCATAGGCTCGGAGACACTTGGCTCATGGGAAAAGAGTGTATCTAAGTTCCTGAAGGAGCTGGGCAAAAGACTCAACAGGGTAACTAGGGATCCCAGGGCAGCTAGTTTTCTGTTCCAGTGACTCAGCGCTGCTGTTCAGAGGGGTAATGCATGCTGTATTTTGGTCACGCGCCCCAGCTCTGAGGAGCTGGATGAGATTTTAGCATAATAATCAGTGACAAATATGTAACAATATGTACTAGATATATATCTCTCACACCTCGTGTACTGTCTATGCCATTTTTATATCAACAATGTATCTCTTAAATCTTTTGTAACATATTATATATATATATATAATATATATATATATATATATATATATATATATATATATATATATATATATATATATATATATATATATATATATATATATATATATATATATATATGCTAGCATTGCCAACTTAACCCATTCTGTAATGATCTAGACAAACAAGAGAAGTGTATATGAGTCCTTGATGGGAAAATGAAATTAATGTATATCATTCAGGCTAAATAATTCTAGTGAAATTTAAGCTGCCTTTATAGATAAATTGTGTATATTACGTTTTATACTCGTAGACCGCCTACCACTGAAAAAGGGTTACCCCTAAACAAACGAGGAAACACATTCACCCTCATTTATTCAGCCACTCTCCTGCCAGAAACGTGCTGACATCACTCTTCAGACTGTCCACTGGTCTACAACATACTCACTCCTCCTTCCGAGTGCAGGCACTGTATTTCGAACCTCTGGCTAACCAGTTTCCTGGTTAGCCAGATTTCCTGGTGAGCTGACAATCCAGCAGCACGTCATGAAATCCATTCGCTTCCAATCACTTTGATCTAGCTCGTTTACACAAAAATTGTTAGATGTCCAAGCCCCTAGCACTCAAAATCTCATTTACTTCCTCCATCAAACCCTTCCTAGGACGACCCCTTCCCCTCCTTTTCAGTTTTAAATACCCTCCTTTGTATTGCTCCAGCATCAGAATTATATTTATAGAAACCCGGCACCTTCTAATCTCCACTCTTTGAATTTTCTGCATAATATTCACACCATAAATTGTCCTCAGGCACATCTCCACTGCCTCCAGCTTTCTTCTCGCTGCAATATTTAAAACCCATGCTTCGCACCCATGTGACAGTGTTGGTTCCGCTATTCCCTCTGAGTTTCTTTTTTTTTCCTTAAGTGACAAACTTTTTGTATTCACAGATGTCTCAACGCAAAGCCCACTTTTTCCCCTCGTCTATTCTATACTTCGCCTCATCTCTCACAGAACCATCCGCTCCCAGATATCTGAACACATTCGCTTCCTCCATAATCCTTACCTTCAATCTGATATCCAATCTTTCATTGCCTAGATTTTTGTTACTCTCATCACAATATTCTTTTCTGTGATCACTTTCAATTTCCCGCTTTACGCACACACACACATATATATATTCTCCCTGAACATCTTAGGGACAAGATTGGAGTCCAGGACCAAAAGTTCATTGACGTAGCCAGGATCTGGAATAATCTAACAGGCTCTGAAACCAGACCTGCTCCCCCCAACAACTACAAACAGTCGCACTGGGATGGCCCAATAGTGGAGAATATAGCCTCAACAATGCTTCAGAGTGTGTCAGGAAAGGATAGAGCCCGCCTCCTGGCAGTGAAAGCTCCTCATGCAGGGGACTTTCTGTTGGCTGTTCCCAACTCCAGTCTTGGCACACGCCTCGACCCAAAAACCATCCACATTGGTGTTGCCTTTCGACTTGCCGCCCCTATTCTCGCCGAACACAGGTGAAGCAGCAGACCGATTCGGGTACCATGGTCTTGTGTGCCGTAAATCCGAGAGAAACATTGCAAGACATGAGGAGGTTAATAACATTATCAAGAGAAGCCTCACAACAGCCGGATGCCCAGCAGTAAGGGAGCCACCCCAACTATGCAGATCTGATGGCAGCCAAAAACGTCCAGATGGTATCACCCTTCAAGCCTGGACAGATTGCAAGCACGTGGTGTGGGACTACACATGTACATCTACCTATGCTGATACCTATCTCCAATACACCAGGGAGGAAGGAGGGGCAGCTGCCACCTTCAGGGAGTCCCAAAAGTCGAGAAAATATGGAGAACGTGCCCATCATTATATGTTTGTTCCCATAGGCTCGGAGACCCTTGGCTCATGGGGAAAGAGTGTATCTAAGTTCCTGAAGGAGCTGGGCAAAAGACTCATCAGGGTAACTAGGGATCCCAAGGCAGCTAGTTTTCTGTTCTAGCGATCCAGCGCTGCTGTTCAGAGGGGTAATGCCTACTGTATTTTGGAGATTTTCACTTTATAATCAGTAACAAACATGTAACAATAACAATAATAATATAATAATAATATTTTTATTTACTACAAGTACATGTACAAGGTATACATGCCTAGCTGACATCAATGACATACAACTATATAAAAAGCCTCTTGTTATGCAGACCATTTCGGGCAAATTAGGTCAGTTTTGTCCCAGGATGCGACCCATACCAGTCGACTAACACCCAGGTACCCATTTCACTGATGGGTGAACATAGACAACCTAATCGGCACGACATATATGTATATATATATATACATATATATATATATATATATATATATATATATATATATATATATATATATATATATATATATATATATATATATATATATATATATATATATATATATATATATATATATATATATATATATATATATATATATATATATGCATATATATATATATATATATATATATATATATATATATAATAGACAACCACTATGAAAAATAGAAGAATTCAAGCGCTTTCGACTACTCACATTGATAATGTGAGTAGTCACGAACGCTTGGAATTCTTCTATTTTCATAGTGGTTGTCTTGCATATTTTGATATCACCTGTTTACTGTGATCTTTTGCATATATATATATATATATATATATATATATATATATATATATATATATGTCGTTCCGATTAGGTAAAACGCGATTTTGGCTTAAATAGCAACGCTCACCTTGCCATATAAGACAAGTGAAAATTTGTGTATGCAATAATTTCACCAAAATCATTCTGAACATAACGAAAAAAATATATTTCATTGTGTTTGTTTATTATTAAATTAATGTTAACGTATCTAAAATATATTTAGTTGGGCTAGGCTAAATTAAATTGCGCTTGTTGTAATAAGGTTAGGTAGGTTTTCAAAGTTTCTCTTGGTACAAAATTATTAATTCTTACATTAACATAAATGAAAAAAATATATCTTTAAACGTATAAGAGAAAATTTTAGAAAGGACTTAATTTTGATGAGTTCTTGCTAATTGACCAGTTTTACCTAATCGGCACGACATATATATATATATATATACATATATGTGTGTATATATATGTATGTATGTGTGTGTGTACTCACCTATTTGTGGTAGCATGGGTAAATTCACAGCTCCTCGTCCAGCCTCTCTGTTGGCCGCTACTCTCCTGCCTTCATGAGCCCTGTCATTCCTGTTCTTAAAGCTATATATGGATTCTGCCTCTACCATTTCACTGTGTATGTCGATCCTTTTCCATACCATTCTAAAGCTAAAGAAGTATTTTCAGACATCCCTGTAACTCATTTCTAGATGAGTCATCGTGTATTTGAGACCCGCCTCTTAGAGTCTCCTTGTCCATCTTGTTAATTCCTCTCAGTATTTTATAAGTCTTAATCTTTTCACCTCTGGTCTTTCTGTCCTCTAGTATCGTCAGGTTCAGCTCTGGTTTTTCTGTCCTCTAGTATCGTCAGGTTCACCTCTGGGATTAGTTTCGTGGCAAACCTTTGCATTTTTTTTTAGCTTCTTTATGTTCATGATTATATGTAGGTTCCATATTACCGTGTACAGAGTCGTGTCTCTCAGTTGATATTCCTGATAGTTACCTTTAAATTTTTCAGACTGGCGTTTGCTGCAGAGGTAATTCAGTTGATGTGTGCCTCAGGTGAAGTGCTTGCAACTATGCTCACCCCGAGGTCCTTGTGTTTCAGAAAGGTTTACAGCCTTTGTCTCCCGAGCCTGTACACTGTTTCCGGACGTCTTTGCCGTTCTCCGATTTTCATAACTTTGCATTTGCTAAGGTTAAATTCCAGTAGCCACTTGTCAGACTAATCCTGCAGCTTGTTCAGATCCATTTGTAGTCTTTTCTGGTCTACCCTTGTTGTATTCGCTTCATTAGTTTCGCATAATCTGCGAACAGTGACACCTCTGATTCCATATCCTCTGTCATGTTGCTCACGTACACAAAAAAACAATACTAGTCAATTACCGACCCTCGTGGAACGCCAATCGTCACCCTCTCCTATTTCGGCACCTCCTCCCAGACAGTAACTCGTTCCTTCCTTCCAGTTAATTATTTTCTGATCCATTGTAGTGTTTTCCCTGTAATTCCTACCTGCTCATCTAGATTTTGTGCCAATCTTTTGTGGGGTTACTGTATTCTATTCCTTTTTGCAATCCAAAAATATATAGGCCACCTATCCCTCTCTCTCATGTCTAACTTTCGTTTCCTTGTCATTGAACTCTAGCAGATTTGTGAAACAGGATTTACCATCTCTGAAACTCTGCTGCTTCCTGTCTGTTCCTTATATTTTAATATTAAGACTACATTCACTCTTTCCCAGACGTCTGGAAGCTGCCCTGCTTCAGTTGATAGGTGTGGAAGCTGCCCTGCTTCAGTTGATAGGTCTGGAAGCTGCCCTGTTTCAGTTGATAGGTCTGGACGCTGCGCTGTTTCAATTGATAGGTCTGGAAGCTGCCCTGTTTCAGTTGATAGGTCTGGAAGCTGCCCTGTTTCAGTTGATAGGTCTGGAAGCTGCCCTGTTTGAGTTAATAGGTCTGGAAGCTGCCCTGTTTCAGTTGATATGTTGGAGATTGCTGCTAGTGGTTCACATAGTTCCTCTGCTCCTCATAGAACCCAAGGAGAGATTTTGTTTGGTTCCATTGCCTTCAAAGTATTTAGTTCACTCAGTATTTTCCTCACCTCTCCTCCTGTTGTCTGGACTGCGTCCAGTACTCATTGGTGCACTGTCTTTCTTTGACTCTTTGGCAACGTTCCTGACTGAGCTGAGAATACCTCACAGACTTCCTGGTCATTCTTAGTAAACTTTCCTCCTTCCTTCTTCAGCCTTTTTACCTGGTGCCTCACTATTGTCTTCTTTCTGATGTGGTTGTACATCAACTTTGGCTTAGATTTGGCTTTTCATACTATGTCATTCTCAAATTGCGGTTTTTATCTCTCTTATTACCCATGGATATTCATTTATGGCTCTCCTGCTTCTTTTCCTATTCTCTGGCATTCTTTTCTTTCTGTATGTCTCTTAAGTTTTTGAGTTCTTAACTTTTACTTCCCTGCGCCTCTGCGTGAACCATGGGCTCATTCTGTTCTTGCCTGTGCTACTTCTTCTTCTGGGTACTTATCGGCACTTATCAGCTACATACTCCATTATTTCATTTGCTGTCTTTCCCTCTAGCTCCCTTTCCCATGGCACTCTGCCTAGAAATTTCCGCATACCATCATAGTCTCCCCATCAAAAGTCAGGTTTGTCTCCTTCATACTCTTTATTCTTCACTACGTTCACTTCTACAAGGCATTCGAACCTTAGCACTGAGTGGTCGCTAGTCACTTAGGGTGAACTCAAGGTTCAGCCTCCATGGTTCATCATCTCTCTCTCCCTAGTTATGTCTCTGACATGTTGACACATAAAGTTTTCCACCACCACCTCCAACAACATAGCAGCTCTCTATGTTTCCGGTCCTTCATGTGGCTTCAGTCCTTCCCAGACTATTTCCTTATACCTGAAGTCTCCTCTGATCAGTAGTTTTGTATTGCTCACCGCCCGTGTTTGTGTGTGTGTGAATGTGCTCACCTATTTGCTCACCTATTTGTGGTTGCAGGGGTCGAGTCATAGCTCCTGGCCCCGCCTCTTCACTGATTGCTACTAGGTCCTCTCTCTCCCTGCTCCATGAGCTTTATCAAACCTAGTCTTAAAACTATGTATGGTTCCTGCCTCCACTATGTCGCTTTCCAAGCTATTCCACTTCCTGACAACTCTATGACTGAAGAAATACTTCCTAACATCCCTTTGACTCATAGGAGTCTTCAACTTCCAATTGTGACCCCTTGTTTCTGTGTCCCCTCTCTGGAACATCTTGTCTCTGTTCACCTTATCTATTCCTCGTGTGAATGTGTGTGTGTGTGTGTGTGTGTGTGAATGTGTGTGTGTGTGTGTGTGTGTGTGTGAATGTGTGTGTGTCTGTGTGTGTGTGAATTGTGTGTGTGTGTGTGTGTGTGTGTGAATGTGTGTGTGTGTGTGTGTGTGTGTGAATGTGTGTGTGTGTGTGTGTGTGTGAATGTGTGTGTGTGTGTGAATGTGTGTGTGTGTGTGTGTGTGTGTGTGTGTGTGAATGTGTGTGTGTGTGAATGTGTGTGTGTGTGTGTGTGAATGTGTGTGTGTGTGTGTGTGTGAATGTGTGTGTGTGTGTGTGAATGTGTGTGTGTGTGAATGTGTGTGTGTGTGTGTGTGTGTGTGAATGTGTGTGTGTGAATATGTGTGTGTGTGTGTGTGTGTGTGAATGTGTGTGTGTGTGTGTGTGTGTGTGTGAATGTGTGTGTGTGAATGTGTGTGTGTGTGTGTGTGAATGTGTGTGTGTGTGTGTGTATGTGTGTTTGTGTGTGTGTGTGTGTGTGTGTGTGTGTGTGTGTGTACTCACCTAATTGTGGTTGCAGGGGTCGAGACTCAGCTCCTGGCCCCGCCTCTTCGCTGTCTGCTACTGGGTCTCCGCTCTCCCTGCTCCATGAGCTTTATCATACCTTGTCTTAAAACTATGTATTGTTCCTGCCTCCACTATATCTTTCTCTAGACTATTCCACTTCCTGACTACTCTGTGGCTGAAGAAATGCTTCCTGACATCCCTTTGACTCATCTGAGTCTTCAGCTTCCAGTTGTGTCCCCTTGTTTCTGTGTTCCCTCTCTGAAACATCCTGTCACTGTCTACCTTGTCAATTCCCCGCAGTATTTTGTATGTCGTTATCATGTCTCCTCTGACCCTTCTTTCCTCCAGTGTTGTTAGTCCTATTTCCCTCAATCTTTCTTCATAAGTCAGACCCCTGAGTTGTGGAACTAACCTTGTCGCAAACCTTTGCACTTTCTCTAGTTTCTTTACTTGCTTGACCAGGTGTGGGTTCCAGACTGGTGCTGCATATTCTAGTATGGGCCTGACGTACACGGTATACAGTGTCTTGAACGATTCCTTGTTAAGGTAACGGAACGCTAATCTTAGGTTTGCCAGTCGCCCATATGCTGCCGCAGTTATCTGGTTGATGTGTGCCTCCGGAGACGTGCTTGGCGTTATACTCACTCCAAGGTCTTTCTCCTTTGCCGAGGTTTGTAGCCTTTGTCCGCCTAGCCTGTACTCTGTCAGCGGTCTTCTTTGCCCTTCTCCGATCCTCATGACTTTGCATTTGGAGGGATTGAATTCGAGAAGCCAATTGCTAGACCAGATGTCGAGCTTGTCCAGGTCTGTTTGCAGCCCTGCCTGTGTGTGTGTGTGTGTGTGTGTGTGAATGGGTTCACCTCCCGTGCAAATCATGAGGACTCGTAACCTCCGAAAAGTTAAAAAAATTAAATTGCTGCAGTGAATATCTTAGAGTTATCCTTTGCGTTGTTGGAACAATTTTCTTCTCTTACCAACATGTATACACTGGATCAATATTTTAAAATAAATTATCAAGATCTTCCAGTTCAACAGAAGCCAGATAGGAACCCAGAATGCAGCAGGCATTTACCATCTGCATGGCCGTAAGTCCCTATATTGGTTGAATTTAGATTCTTCCCTGTGATCAGTAGTATATTATTCTTTCAGGGATGGATTGGGATCTTATCTATACATTTTGTCTGGATATCGGGATAATATAGATTGGGGTTTTCTCTCAGCTGAACACTTAGTTGTAGCGAAACTCGTTTTTGATGAAGTTGATGGCTTGTATCTTGCTTGATAACCTTTGGAACTTGTAAAGTTTAGAACATTTTTTGCTGCAAATACACTGGTATTCAGTGTATTTAAGAGCAACATGGCATACAACCACTGTAATGCGGAGGGTAGATAGACCGAGACGTACATGCGCCTAGTGCCAAAACAGGAACTATTAAGAAGAAATGTCCAGAGCGATGCGCACTCATGGCTGCCAGAAGGTAATTTCAGTGTCAGACGTTGTGGCCTTGACCATATCTTCATAAACATCTGTGTCATGGGGCCGTCCTAGCTAGATTGAATAGAATTTGCTTTATTAGTTCAATTGATGCCATAGAGGAGTGTAAGAAGGCTGACAAGGCAATCTAGGAGGATGTCCCCATTCCCAGTCACCCCAGTCTGACCACTAGTGAGGTTTGCATTCATTGTTTCTCAGTAAATTAGAACTTTATGAGTATTTCTGATATGGATTTGAGATTGTTGGCGGCTGGTAAGCTTCGAGAGGAATAAGAATCTGGTGAGTAAACAAAGGCATCAAGTGCATTAATGAGTTCGGAAAAAGAAGATTAAGGAGAGCATGCTTGGCTAGATCAATGGTCAGTGATCTTTCTGTGTAGGAAACTACTTCACATTTTTTAAACGTTTAGGAAGTCTTAAAAAGAGCACACAAATTTTCTTCGGATAATTAACCCGGAGGGTTAGTACCCGGAATAACCCATTAAAGTCAGTGGGGACTATCTGTCTTTTTTTTTTTTTTGAGGGGGTCCTTTAATCCTCTCCCTCGGGATGCGACTACACAATAGTCGGCTGTTACCTATGTACCTACTTGCTGCTAGGTGAACAGGAGCAGCAGGTGATTCTTATCCAGCCATACTGAACATGAAGCCGTATTGACAACCACGAGCACATAACGATGACATGTAAGAATTGTCTCATTTTATCAAGCCGATACGATGGTTCCAGTTTGTCTCACTTTTGGATATAGTAATCGCCAGGATGACAGATCATACCAAACTTGTTCATATCAGACAAGTATAATGTTAATGGTATACAATACCGACTAGTTGATAAACAACACACCTGTGCAACACTTGCACTGTCTTCAGTGTTGCATCCTCCTGCCTCGACTGAGGATCCCTGCAGTGCTGGTGACAGGTGTCAGCAACACAGACACCCAGGCACTGCACTTGGCTCTCATTCATCAACTTATAAGAATCATTTATCATTATTATGCTGGAACCAGACTGTGGTGGATACGTGGGCATGGAGGCCGCCAACAGCAACAGCCTCTTTGAAGAGGTAATCAATTGAAAGGACATTCCCGAGGCCAGGCTCCGGGGGTTGAGAAACCTCTCTAAACTGGTCACAGGTATATTGAAGATGAACAAATTGAACTTTCTAAACATAATTCTGGAAGGAAAACAACCTGGTCAAGACTATGTGCGCACCACCTGGTCAAGTCTATGTGTTCACCACCTGGTCAGATCTATGTGTACATCACCTGGTCAAGTCTGTGTGTGCATCACTTGATGAAGCCTGTGTGTGTACACCACCTGGATGAGCTAGTGTACACCACCTGGTTGAGCTAGTGTACACCACCTGGTTGAGCTAGTGTACACCACCTGGTTGAGCTAGTGTACACCACCTGGTTGAACTAGTGAACACCACCTGGTTGAGCTAGTGTACACTACCTGGTTAAGCTAGTGTACACCACCTGGTTGAACTAGTGAACACCACCTGGTTGAGCTAGTGTACTCCACCTGGTTGAGCTAGTATGAACACCACCTGGTTGAGATAGTATGACCACCACCTGGTTGAGATAGTATAAACACCACCTGGTTGAGATAGTATGAACACCACCTGGTTGAGTTCGTGTGTACAGCACCTGGTTGAGTTAGTGTGTACACCACCTGGTCAGACCTCTGTGTACACCACTTGGTCGAGTTTGTGTACAACTTTGGTACTCCATGTACACCTCCTGTGCAATATCCGGTCTTAGTGTCAGTAACATGGCCCTCCAGCTCCTGCTTCAGCTTGCTGAGTGCCACTGACCCCGTGTTAACCGAGTGCCAAGAGTGCCACTACCCCAGTGTCACCTCTTCCTTCACTCAGCGCTCTTCAGTCTCTCTTATTGTCTCCCTTCCTCTAGGCTTTTCTTGTCTCTCCTCTCTTCCTTCTCCTCCTCATCTCTCTCCTCTCTTCCCTCTTCCCCTCATCTCTCTCTCCTCTCTTCCGTCTCCCCCTCATCTCTCTTCTCTTTCCCCCTCATCTCTCTTCCCTCTCCTCTCTTCCCTCTTCTCTCTCCTCTCTTCCCTCTTCTCTCAGTCTTACTCTTCACTACCAAATTTCATTACACGTGTTCTCTGGGCGTCACCCATTACATTATCACCCCTTTCTACACGGAGGATCGAGCCTCCATCACTCCTTATACAGTGAGTGAGTCCACCGGGTTCAACACCTCACGATATTCTTTGTGCGTTGCCAGATACACGACCATGAAGAGGCAGGCAGTGAAAGGCTCTTGATTTGAGGAATTGGGGCTGCTTCTGCTCCTTCCTCGGAGTGAACCCAGGATTCAGCACTACCACATGAAAATAATGTCATCAGTGAATTCCATCAACACAAGTCATCAATAATAATAATAATAATAATATTATTATTATTATTGATGACGTGTTGATAGCATTCATTGATGACATGTGTTGATGGCATTCATTGATGACATATATTCTCTTTTCCACACAAGAAAAACATTTTCATCTAAACTCGCAAACACAAATATCAAAAAAGATAAACACGTTACAATGGGAATAATTCTACTCATATTGTTTATGAGCTTCATAAAATATACCAACACTTCAGTAAAGTAAATACGTCATATATTATTCATATTAATCAGACGTTAACATACACAGCAACTTTCCAAATTTGCTTAACCCACGCCACTTCTCGTCAATTAATTAACCTGTTTAATAACAATAAAAAATTTACACATGCAAAGATGAGTATAATTAACCTCTCTCAGAGTTTCTGTATAAAATAGCTGATGCTGTTTTATATTGTTGTTTCACCGAGCGAGGTTCTTTGCACACAATATATATATATATATATATATATATATATATATATATATATATATATATATATATATATATATATATATATATATATATATATATATATACAGTATGTTGTTTAGAATTCGCAGAACAGGCGAAATATTCACAAACAATAATCTCAGGTCGAAGGAGACTCGAACCTACGAACCTTGGAACAAGGCATACAGTACTCTACCACCGTTCCCACTGGTCCAACACCTTAAGTAGCTGAGACATTGAGGAAATCACGTATGAAAGGCCCCTCGAAGCAAGTGATCATGCTGTCCTGAGCTTCGAATACACAGTAGTTACAATGTAGAGTGAAGCAGGACGAGTAGGAAGTGAGAATCCATACTATAAAATAAGGGAATACACAGAGATGAGAAATTACCTGCATGAGGTTCAGTGGGAAAGAGAACTGGAGGGGAAATACAGTAAATATAATAAAAGAATATGACAACAAAATACAAGGATGCAGAGAAAAGGTTCGTACCCAAGGGCAACAGAAACAAAAGGAAGACCAGAATGAGCCCTTGGTTCACCCAAAGGTGTAGAGAATCCAAAACTAAGTTCGCAAGAGAATGGAAAAAGTATATAAGATAAAGGACCCAGGAAAATAAGGAGATTTGTTGAAGAGCCAGAAACGAATAAGGAGGGAGGCCCAGAGACAATACGAAAATGACAAAGCATCGAAAGCCAAATCTGACCCGACTCTGTTGTAAAGCCACGTCAGGAGGAAAACAACAGTCAAGGACCAGGTAAGCAGGCTGAGGAAGGAAGAAACGACAAGAAACGACCGAGAGGTATGTGAAGAGCTCTACACGAAAACTAAGGAAGTATTTTCTGTGGAGACAGAAAGGACTCCAGAAAGCCGGAATGGTGGGGGTACACCAACAAGTCCTGAACACAATACATACAACCCAGCAGGAGGTGAAGAGGCTGCTAAGTGAACTAAATACCTTAAAGGTGGTGGGAGAGAACACCATTTCTCCGTGGGTCCTGAGAGACGGAGCAGGGGCGCTGTGTGTGCCACTAACAACAATCTTCAATACATCTATTGAAACAGCGCGGCTACCTAAGATGTGGAAGGCAGCAAATGTAGTTCCAGTTTTTAAGAAAGGAGACAGACAGGCAGCATTAAACTACAGACCAGTGTCACTGACACGTATAGTATGCAAAGACATGGAGAAGATTATCAGGAGATGAGTAGTGGAACACCAAAAAGGAATGAGCTTATACATGATAACCAGCACAGTTTCAGGGACGGGAAATGCTGTGCCACAAACCTACTGGAGATTTACGACAAGATGACGGAAGAAAGGCAAGAAATAGAGGGGTGGGTAGATTACATTTTCTTGGACTGTAAGCAGGCTTTTGACATAGTTCCACACAAGAGATTAGTGCAAAAGCTAGAAGAGCAGGTAGGAATAACAGGAAAGGTACTACAATGGATCAGAGAATACCTGACAGGAAGGAAACAATGAGTGATGGTAAGTGAAGAGGTGTCAGAGTGAGTGCCTGTGACGAGCGGGATTCTACAAGGGTCAGTCCTAGGGCCGGTGCTGTTTCTGGTATATGCGAATGACATGACAGAAGGAATAGATTCAGATGTGTTCCTGTCTGCAGACAATGTGAAGCTAATGCGAAAAAATCAAACGGATGAGGATCAGGGAACCGGACAGGCTGCAAGCCTGGTCCAGCAACTGGCTCCTGGAGCTTAACCCCACCAAGTGCAAAATCATGAAGATTGGGGAAGATCAAATAAGACTGCAAACGTCACTCAAGGAAAAGGATCTTGGGTTGATTTGCACATCTCCTGAGGCGCAAATCAACAAATAACTGCTGGAGCACATGAGCGCCAGGCAAACCTAAGAATAGTGTTTCGACATCTTAGTAAGGAATCATTCAAGACTATATACCCCGTGTACATCAGGCCCACATTGGAGTATGCAGCACCAGTATGGAACCCACACCTGGTCAAATACGTTAAGAAATAAGAAGAAGTTCAAAGGTTTGCAAACACACTAATAAACAGAAACAACTTCAGTGAATGTGTCGGAACTGCAGCACACAAATAGCTAGTTGACAAGCATATTTATGTTTATTAAAATCCTCACTGCACATAAAGATCATGATTTTACAGAACACAATTTACAAATCACATCATCAGATTTAATTACAATATTGCTCATTTGTCATACTGATCTTGTCACTCATTAACTCTACACTTATTTACATTTATTCATGATACTCCTATTTACATATTTGCTACTTCATTATATGTAATTTTTCTCTGCACTCCATAAACACTCCATAAACACCGAGTGGTATATGCCTCTCAGTGTATGACCCTCGTGTAGTTTAATGCTTTTAAAACTAATTTAGCGACCATCCATCTCAAAGGAGTATTCCTCTCTGTGTAAATACACTAAGGGTCCACGTTTTAGTGATTAAAAAAAAATTTTGACTGGTGCTCAGTAATAGGTTAGATGTGTCTTTAATTATCCTTTGAGTATCCGATAGATTTTAAATCTCATTAGCCAGCCCTCCAAACATTCCTTCAATATACACCGAAAGATGCATGTTTCTTTGTGTTTATTCACAGAGAAATTGTTTTAAAACTTATTTTCGGGTTTAAATTATTTTTAACTGGTGTACAAGAGACAGGCAGCCTTAATAACCCTCTTGTACTCAATAGGTTTAAAAAACCTATAAACAACCATTACTTTTGATTAGGATATATACACAGAGAGGTGTATGTCTCGCTGTGTATATACACAGAGAGGTGTATGTCTCGCTGTGTATATACACTGAGAGTTTACTCTAATCCCTCATATTATGGATTAAAGAATTTTTGCCTCAATGATCCTCGTATACTCGATAGGCTTTAAACTCAAGTAAATAACAATATTATATCACCTGGCACTGACTGAACCTCAGTGCCGAGGTGGTGGCATTTTGTAAAGATAAAAAGAATCCCCTAACCCCACTCAGTGGAGCCATTAGTCCAGTGACCGAGGCCTTCCACAGGCTTTCTGATTCTCTCCGCAAATAAAAACAAAAATCACATAATAAGAAGCGACATCAGCGTAAGGTTGAAGGCGTTCTGAAAAGGCATACTCAGATTATTTCATGAATAATAATATCACACTATTTTAATAAATAAAATTGACAAATTGGCACCCAGACATCCAGTTTCAGTCCCGACCTTCCTTCATGTAAGACTGACCAGTGTTAAGAGTTTCAAGACGATCACAAGCTTTCTCTTCTAGACGATCAGAAGTTTTCTTTAGTTATGGCAATTAAACCACAATCAGGAATTCCATGTGAAATTTACCAAAGGTCACCTGAGCACGCCCGTAGTGGCATGAATCTCGTACCAAAGGTCACCTGAGCACGCCAGTAGTGGCATGAATCTCGTCCCTAATTACAAAACACCAGCGCTGAAAATTTGAAACTGGAAATTTTGAACACAAACTTTGGAGGAAAAAAGAAACATTGAAGCAACCTGTTATAATCACTGGTGAGAGCTAAACTCGCAGGGGTCATACAGGGCATAGGGAATGGAGAGACAGTCAGGTTTAATCCGAGGATGGGGAGGTTAATCGACCAGTGCGTATTTTCAGCACAACTTCATTTCTTTATAATATCCAAGGATAAGTAATCTGACTGCAGTTTTTGCTTTTTGTCTTCATGAATATGTAAGATGACTGGTGAACCTCACACACATCCACTACATTCATTACACATTTATCCTAACTGAGTCTTGAGAGTTTCCAGTCGTGTAATATTCTGTTTAGACGGCGTCATGTGGGACGACGCTACGAGGGTCAAAGATCCCCAGAACTATTAACAGCTGACAGTTGCCACGTCTCTCAGAGATGAGGGATCACGTACGAAGAACTTATGTTAGAAATCAAATCGAAATGAGAGGTAGCAAGAACATGCATACGAATTTATTATATAATTTAGGTAGAATAAAAGCCACCTGGAAGAGTATATCTACCGAGCTATTATACCTACATATATCTTCATACATCTACCATAACATCCCTCTTCATCGCCAAAAGTTATCATTTGCCCACTAAAAAAAAATGTAATACATAGATGGATGTGGCTTTTTAATTTGCAACACATCATTTGAAACCACCTTGTCAAGTGTTGCCAGGAAAAGCATTCCAGCTGCACCACAGTTTAAACAAAAGCTTTCCCTAAATCACAAGCCACCTTTTCCAAGTTTACAATTAATATTGTATCAGCCTTTTAAGACTTCATAGGAGCCTTCCGGGCTCCTGTGAAGCCTTCATAGGAGCCTGGTTATTTTATATATATATATATATATATATATATATATATATATATATATATATATATATATATATATATATATATATATATATATATATATATATATATATATATATATAATAAATATATATATATACTGTGGTTCCAGACACCTGCGAGGTCTTGAAAAATAAGGGGATAAAAGAAATCGAAAGTGGATTACAACCTGGGAGGAAACACAATATATCATGCTAAGCAAAAAAATATGGGAGTGAACATAGCACAGAAGATATGGTCAGATGTACATAACATGGGCAGTGATGTATGTGCGAATAAACTGCCTTCAGAGTCCGATTCACCAGCACAAAACCCACACCTCAGCAGTCATATTGATAAGATAGAGAAGACTCGAGGTATACAAGCAGATAAACTTGAAAGCTGAAGGGTGAGAATTATATTAAGAGAATAAAAGAATTGAGCCCAACGACCTCAGAAAAAGAAAGCGACTGTTCAACAAGTCTGGTTTGTTTGAAATAAGAGGAGAATAATCGAGGGACATAGATGGAAGGTGACAATACAGAGCAGCCACTCGATACACAGTTTCAAGAGTAGTCATGATAGGGCCCACGAGGCGGCCAGGAACCAATAAAGCCTGTCGAATGTAGGTTAAGAGGCTAGGCCAGTAGCTGAGACGCGAGGAGTACATACACACCTACCTGGAGGGCATTCCGGGGAACGACGTCCCCGCGGCCCGGTCTATGACCAGGCCTCCCGGTGGATCAGGGCCTGATCAACGAGGCTGTTACTGCTGGCTGCACGTAGTCCAACGTACGAACCACAGCCCGGCTGATCTGGCACTGACTTTAGGTATCTGTCCAGCAGCTCCCTCTTGAAGGCAACCAGAGGTCTACTGGTAATGCCCCTTATGGCTGGTGGGAGGCTGTTGAACAGTCTTGGGCCCCGGGCACTTATTGTGTTTTCTCTTAGTGTACCAGTGGCGCCCCTACTTTTCACTGGGGGTACGTTGCACCGTCTGCCAAGTCTTTTGCTTTCGTATGGAGTGATTTCTGTGTGCAAATTAGGGACCAGTCCCTCCAGAATCTTCCAGGTGTAGATTATGATATATCTCTCTCGCCTGCGCTCCAGTGAATATAAGTCTAGTGCTTCCAGGCGTTCCCAGTAGTTAAGGTGTTTGATGGAACTTATACGTGCAGTAAAGGTTCTCTGTACATTCTCTGGATCTGCAATTTCACCTGCCTTGAATGGGGATGTTAATGTACAGCAGTATTCTAGCCTAGAGAGAACAAGTGATTTAAAAAGGATCATCATTGGCTTAGCATCTTTTGTCTTGAATGTTCTCATTATCCATCCTATCAGTTTCCTCGCAGATGTAATAGTGGCATTGTTGTGGTCCTTGAAGGTAAGATCTTCGGACATTACCACACCCAGGTCCTTCACATTACTTTACCGCTCTATTGTGTGATTGGAGTTTGTAATATACTCAGTCCTAGCTATTATTTCCTCCAGTTTTCCGTAACGGAGTAGTTGGAATTTGTCTTCATTGAACATCATATTGTTCTCTGTTGCCCATTGGAAAACTTGGTTTATATCTTCTTGGAGATTTGCTGTGTCCTCAATGGATAACACTCTCATGCAGATCCTAGTATCATCTGCAAAGGATGATACAGTGCTGTGGTTTACATCTCTGTCTATGTCTGATATGAGAATGAGGAACAGGATAAGTGCGAGTACTGTGCCTTGTGGGACAGAGCTCTTCACTATGGCAGCTTCCGATTTAACTCTGTTTACCACTACTCTTTGTGTTCTATTTGTTAGGAAGTTGAAGATCCATCTGCCTACTTTGCCAGTTATCCCTTTAGCACTAATTTTGTGTGCTATTACACCATGGTCGCACTTGTCAAAGGCTTTTGCAAGATTTGTGTATACTACATCTGCATTCTGTTTGTTTTCCAGAGCATCTAAGACCATATCATTGTGGTCTAGCAGTTGCGAGAGGCAGGACACACCTACTCACACACACACACACACACACACGCCAGAAGCTGTGAATCGATCCCTGCAACCGCAATTAGGTGAGTTCACGCACACACACACAGCGAGGCGAGGCCAGGAGCTATAACTCGACCCCTGTAACTACAAATAGGTAAGTACAAAAAGTAAAGTGTACACACACACACACACTCTCTCCCCTGCAAAACAGTTCACATCTCTCAGAAAACAGGACAAGAATGCTCGTTCAAGTAAGATTTATGGAGGAAATTTTTGGTGTCATTCCTCTTAGCATTCGTCTTAAGAATTGTTTTTCTTTGCATTCTTCTTAGAAAAGTTTAGAGTTTTGGAGCATAAAGTACAGGCGGGGGGCATAGCGCACCTGTTTTATGCCTCAGGATTAAAGTCTGCTTGTATCCATCAGCTGACCTCATTTGAACTTTTCGTATTGAGGCTGAAGTAATGAGGTGTGTGTGTATGTACTCACCTAGTTGTGGTTGCAGGGGTCGGGTCACAGCTCCTGGCCCCGCCTCTTCACTGGTCGGTACGTGGTCACTACCCGCTCCATGAGCTTTATCATATCTCTCCATGTGTGTGTGCGTGTGTGTGTGTGTGTGTGTGTACGTATATGTGAGTGTGTGTATATATATGTGTGTGTGTGTATGTGTGTACTCACCTGTTTCTGGTTCCGGAAGTCCAGTCTCAGCTCCTGTCCCTCCCTCTTAACTTTCCTTTAACGGGCTAACTCCGTCACAACCTCGTGGGGCCCCTATCGTAACTTCGTGTTCTTAAAACTATAGTATATGAAGAGTACTTTTATCACTTCCTTATCTAGGTCATTCCACCTCCTGGCCAACCAAAAGCTAAAGAAATACTTCCTGACATCACGGTTACTCATTTCCACCTCCGACGATGCCCTTGTGTACCGGTTTCCGCCTCTCGCACAGTCTATTCTTGTACAATTTATCCAGTCCTCTGAATATTGTGTACTCCATTATTACGTCTTCCCTTGGTCCTTCTATTTTGCAATGTCGACAGGTTCAGTTCCTCTCAATATTGAGGATGCTTCCTTAAATATGTTCTAGGTAGGCCACGTTCTCGCCTCACACACTGAGTGTCCGTGGTTCTCTACCCGGCCGGGTGGAAACATTGGGAGTGTTTCGTTACACCTGCTGTCCCCGTTCACCTAGCAACTAAGTAGGTACCTGGGTGTTAGCCGACTGGTGTGGGTCGCATCCTGGGTGACAAGACTGAAGGACCACAATGGAAATAAGACAGACAGTCCTCGATGACGCGCTGACTGTCTTGGGTTATCCTGGGTGGCTAACCCTCCGGGATAAATATCCGAACAAATTCTCATCTTATTAAAGAGCTGCAATATCAGTAGACATCTGCCGTTCATTAAGGAAGATTTAATGATGCTATGGGAAAATTTCACCTCGACAGTTTTTCCTTCAAAATTTTAGCTTGGAAGTTTAAATACCGATTTGCCTCCAGGTTTACCTTAGGTGTACTCAAAATATAAACTTGTTACTAAAACTTGTTACGAAAGTGACCTTTTTAATGAAGCAAGGTTGGTTTATTTATAGGATTTAAAGCCTACTGACTACTAAATGTTCATTAAGGCTGCAAGCTACTTATTCACACCTCTCAAGAATACTTTTATCTCTAAAATAGAGATTAAAGAAAACTATATATATATATATATATATATATATATATATATATATATATATATATATATATATATATATATATATATATATATATATATATATATATATATATATAAACACACATATATGTATACTATATATATATATATATATATATATATATATATATATATATATATATATATATATATATATATATGTATGTATGTATGTATGTATGTATGTATGTATGTATGTATGTATGTATGTATGTATGTATGTATGTATGTATGTATGTATAAAAAAACAACATTCAAACAGCCTCAGGGAGGACCTCGAGCTTTCCCTGAAGCAAGTTTATTCTTTTCTCCGAGGATGAGGGTCCCCAACTCAGTTCCAGAGGTTGTACCTCCCTAAATTATATATATATATATATATATATATATATATATATATATATATATATGTGTGTGTGTGTGTGTATGTATATATAGGATGGGGTCCACCTCTGGTGTAAATTGTGGGACCCATAGCCTCGGAGAAGTGGAGAAAAAGGCTTCAAGGAAGAATATTTAGATTTCTTTCTGAAGCCATTTGAATATTCCACTTCCCCTACCACCCCATCTTTTATATATAAACTTTATTTCAAGACAAAATACATTGACAAGAATACAATAGGGAGTAAAACAACATAGATAACAACTCAGAGCTACATGTCAAATACTTCGTCTAGCTCCCCGGCAGTGGGCCACGTGCCCAGAACGCTGCAGGAATTTCCCCTCTGGATCGCCACACTGAGTCTCTGAAAGAGGAAGCTGGTCGCCCTGTGGTCCCTGGTTTCTATGATGAGTTTCTCACCCAGCTCTTTGAGAAACTTTAGAGCACACTTGCCCCATGCTCCAAGGGTCTCCGACCCTATTGGGATGAAGTTATAGCAAGGGGAAAGGCCTTCATATTTGCGAGTCTTCTGGGTCTCCCTGTGGCTAGCAGCTCCACCCCCTTCGGCTACGGAGTATGGCAAGTAGGTGTCTGCCATTGTGGCAGCACAGGTGTAGTCCCAAGCAATCTGCTTACCATCTTTCCAGGGTAGCATAGTGGCTCCATCAGGACGCTTTTGACTTCCATCAGACCTCTGCACTTGGGGTTCCCGTTGAGCTGGGCAACGGGTCGTGGCGAGGCTTCTCTTTATGATGTCATTGACCTCCTCATGTCTAGCATACTTCCCTTCTGATGTGTGACATACGAGACCATGAAGTCCGAATTGATCAGCCGTCGCCCTGCCGCAAATACACCTATGTTCGGTGAGTATGGGGGCGGCTAGGCGAAGAGCAACACCAATCCGAATGGCCTGTGGGTCGAGTCGAATCCCCAGAGAGGAATTGGGAACAGCTAGAAGGAAATCTGAGTGTGGTGCCTTCACCGCTAGGAGACGAGCTTTGTCCTTTCCTGAAGCGTTGGTGAGCATTGTGTTGGCAATTTTTTCCATGATCGGTTTGTCCCAGTGGGACTGTTTGTGCTCTTTGGGAGGAGCTGGTCTACTGGAGGAGTCTGCCAGGATGTCCCATCGCACGGCTGCTTCAATGAACCTGGGGTCCTGAGCTCCCACCACACCTCTCAAGCGTTCGGCGACAATCTTCTTGACTAATCCACAGGAGGCCAAACACGATGACAGAAATGCAGGTAAAGCTACCTGCGTTGCTTTGCGCACTCCAATACCTCCCAGTCGCACTGGGAGGGTTGCCTGCTCCCATTGCCGATCATCTAGTGACAGATTCAGTGCCTTCTTAAAGGTTGATCTCAGGTGTGCGTCATACTCGTTAAGTGTTGGGTTGTCAAAAGAGGGTGCACACCTCAAGAAGTAAGTGAGTCTTGGCATAATAAGACACCTTGTGTCTTACTATATATATATATATATATATATATATATATATATAAGCAATAAACTGCGGCTGGCCGGGGATCGAACCGTGGGAATTAGGACAAAACCCCGACGTTCTAACCACTGAGCCATCAGTTCTACAAACATCATGTACCTTGTAGCACTAGGCAAGTTTCATGATGTGAGTGCATACGTGGCTCAGAACATGATGTTTGTAGGATTGACGGCCCAATGGTTAAAAAGTGATTTTTTACTTGCTTCCCACGAAGGGGGCGAAAATAACGCGGGTTCGATCCCCAGCTAGTCGCAGTTTGTTTTTACTTAAAAATCACTTGATCGTGGTTGCATTAATAAGTAAATATATGTTGCAAGTTTGCTTTAATGTCCAACACAAGGAGGAACGGTTAAAATCATAACTTCAGTTTTTAAAGGGGTGGACTGGTAAGCCGGTGGAAGGCCTCGGTCAGATGACCAAAGGCTCCAGTGGCGGGTCATCTTATGAATGAGACCCGTGTCAGGAAACAATTGTCCTGTTTTCTGATGAATCTTACCTAACCTGTGAGAGAGACAGCCCAGGAAGCCTGTCTGTGAGGCGCTTGTTACCCAACATAAATCTTACCTAACATCTATATGAGGGATCAGTGTTTTTGTCTGGTGGTGACAAAAATACTGTGTAGTCTTTATGACGCAAGTGATGTAGATAGGTATTTAAACCCCATTAGTTAACCCAGATGATGGCACGCAAAAACATTCTTAAACCTTTGTATGTTAAATATACTAGAATTACATAACACGTTCTTAAAAGCTGTTCAATGTTACTTAGAGAAAAGTTTATACTGATTTTAGCCTGTGTACGATCCAGTTCTTTTTTCAAATAAAGATATTGCTTTTTCAGGGGATAGTTTTTGATTGCCTCATTTGATTAGCTCTATGTCTTCCATGCTCATAACACGTTAATGCAACTTTTGAGAGGTTTCAAACTAAATGTGCTTGTGTATTTTAGGATATTGGTCCTTTTGGTCTCTTCTGAAGGTCTGAATTAGAGTTGGACTCTGAATGTCCCAATTTACAATTATTATTGAGGAAATTTGTATTTTAGTGTCCATATGATGACTTATGATTCGCTCTTCTGATTCCCTTCAAATGTCCAACACTAATATTTAGCTGTATTATTAAGTCCTGCCGCACTCTGCACTATTCCAGTCTCACGCACAGGAGACTGGCATCTTAGAATACAGGAATAGTATCTTCCTCGGGTCGCCCAGCGACAAAAGTACATCTACTTATTAATATTATTATTTTCAAGGGTCATCGTTATAAAAAAAAAAAAAAGGCTGAATAGAATTCCTCCCAAAAATTGTAAATTAGATAGGCAAATGCGAGGCTTCAGGGTCCAATAACAGTCTGGACCATCGCTTTACTATAAATATACACAATTGTTGCAAGTTTTAGGTGGATTCGAAGTGGCGTCCTCGTTACTGCACGGAACACGCACATAGCGGAAAGAATAGAAATATTTAAAAAAAAAAAATCATTGAGCAACTGAACACATCGTAGAGACGCTTAATGCAGTCAATAAATTTGTAGTGATCAGTAATAAAAATATTTTGTTCACAGGCGGTGTTATGGATTTGTTTTAATGGTTTTGTGAAATTGTGGTAGGGGAGGATTTTTTTTTTTGGCTTGGTCAGGTCGCATTTTGCCTGAGCATCAATAGGCAGTGAAGCTTTAGTCCTCAAAATAGGGAACTGACCAGACGCTCAGTGTATTATGTATACACTATGAGATATGCACAAGCAGTGTATAAATGTATTCTAGCCTGTGTATATACATACACCACCAGGTGTATATATGTGCACTATTTTGCGTACACACAAACTATCATGTGTTCACATACACTGCTAGGAGTATACATATACACTACGAGGTGTATACACATACACCACAAGGTGTATACATATACACAACAAGGTGCATATACATATTCGACGAGGTGTATACATATACACCACGATGTGTATACATACATATTACAAAGTGTTTACACACGTTACCAGGTGAACACAGTTAAACTACAAGGTGTATACACATACACTACGAGATGCGTACACATACATTACGAGATGTATACACATACACTACGAGGTGTATACACATACATTACGATGTGTATACACATACACTACGAGGTGTATACACACCCTATGAGGTGTATACACATACATTACGAGGTGTATACACATACACTACGAGGTGTATACACACACTATGAGGTGTATACACATACACTACGAGATGCGTACACATACATTACGAGGTGTATACACATACACTACGAGGTGTATACACATACACTACGAGGTGTATACACATACACTACGAGGTGTATACACATACACTACGAGGTGTATACACATACACTACGAGGTGTATACACATACACTACGAGGTGTATACACATACACTACGAGGTGTATACACATACACTACGAGGTGTATACACATACACTACGAGGTGTATACACACACTATGAGGTGTATACACATACATTACGAGGTGTATACACATACACTACGAGGTGTATACACATACACTACGAGGTGTATACGCATACACTACGAGGTGTATACACATACACTACGAGGTGTATACACATACACTACGAGGTGTATACACATACACTACGAGGTGTATACGCATACACTACGAGGTGTATACACATACACTACGAGGTGTATACGCATACACTACGAGGTGTATACGCATACACTACGAGGCGTATACGCATACACTACGAGGTGTATACGCATACACTACGAGGTGTATACGCATACACTACGAGGTGTATACGCATACACTACGAGGTGTATACGCATACACTACGAGGTGTATACACATACACTACGAGGTGTATACACATACACTACGAGGTGTATACACATACACTACGAGGTGTATACACATACACTACGAGGTGTATATGCATACACTATCAGGTGTGTGCACATGCATTACGAGGTGTATACTGTATACACATACACTATGGGACATATACACTACCAGATGCATGCACATACATTTTCAGGTAAATACACATCCACTGCCAGAGGTATACACATATACTACCAGATGTATACCCATACTTCCAGGTATATACACATATACTACTAGATATACTCACATTACCTTGTGTATACACTAATATGTGTATAAACATGCTACCAGGTGTATGCACATATGCTACCAGGTATATACACGTACATTAACAGGTGTATACACATAACAGCAGTTGTACACACATACAACAGATGTATACACATATGCTACCGGCGTATGCATATACACTTCCAAGTCTACACACATGTGCTTCCAGGTATACACATACACTGCCCGGTGTATATACATACGCTACCAGGTGCTTACACAAATACTACCAGGCACATATAGATACATTACTTTCTAGAACATTGTAGGTTCTACAGATCAGGTTGGGTAATATGTCTTCGACCCCGTTTGACCAACTCTACATGTTAGTAATTGCTAAGAATATTGATCTGCTAAGACACGGAAGGAAAATGTTATTTATTGAAGTGAGAAAGGCCAAACAAAAGTTCTTAACATTTTACCACTCGAGTGTCAAGATCATCTATTAGATTACATATACGTATAAGGGGTTGAGAATAATGAAACGGTAAATTGAATGTTTACATGCTAGGAAACTAAACAATCTCATACCACATAGTGGCTGGTCTCAACATGGTAATCCGGATTTCGCTATTAACCTATCGACTCTAAACATCAACTCTCAGAGTCACTTATTCAGAGCGAAGCTTGCGTGAGGTGATGTGGTTTATGCATTCGTTGCCGTACATATTCGTATGCAAGTCCGCAATTTTTTTCCCAGCTCTTTTGCATGCCTGGTGGTCCCATTCAGCTACTACACCACATTTATGTAATCTTGGCTTTCTACCTCTTCTTCCTCTCTTGGCACCTCTCCCGTGAGTCTGTCTGTAACGTACGCTGCCCATGTTAGAGGTAAAAAAATATCTAACAATGAAAGCCTATTACCTCACACCATACAAAGTTGTCAGAATATTCCCATGCACCGTCATAGACAACCCACACTTCCACACTATTCTGTGACACTAATCTTTCTTAGCATTCATACAGACATACTGTATGAGGTTTATTTCTTCCTTGTCCTTTCCTGGTTGACAGGTGACAGTGTCAACACAACAAGAGTGCCTCTAGCATAATAATCTCTATATAAGTTACTAGCCGTTAAGTCTGGCAATGAACAATTTACTGACTCTACCTGGAACTTTGTTCCACTTATCTACAACCCTACTGCCAAACCAGTACTTCGCTATACTCTTTCTAAATCCAAATTTATTCATTTTGAATCCATTACTGTGAGTCTTGTCTTGCTTAGATATTTACAGCACTTTATTTATATTCTTTATGTTTTTTATTTATTCACTTCGGTCATATTCCCCAAAATATGCGTCTTTTCAGAGAATGTAAATTCAGTGCCTTCACCCTGTCTTCATAAGAGAAACTTCTGATATATGGGATCAACTTCGGCATCCTGCTTTTCATATTTTCGAGCGCATTTATGTCAGTTCTGTAATATGGAAAACAAAGCTAAGCTGCATAATCTAAATGAGTCTTACCAAAGGTTGAAACAACTTTCGAACGTCTATTATTTATACTTCTTGATATGAAACCAAGAATTCTACTTCTTCATGGCTACACGGTAACCTTTTTACAAACCAGAGAAGAATATTTTAATATCTAAAACAGGGATTAAATAAACTCTCGCTATATATACACTGAGAGAAATACACCTCTCAATGTAAATATGCCGTGCCACATGCATTTCTTAAGCTCTATAAAAAAATGTGATTTTTAGCTAATCTGTGAAAGGCCATATTGGGTGGAAATGAAATGATGATCCCGACAAATTATGGATAAAAGATACGCTAGCACCGATCAAGACATTTATTAGGGGAAACGTTCGCCACTAATGGCTTCTTCAGTCCTAATACAGAGACAACTAAGAGACGAGGGCGTCAGGTGGCTAGCTGTGTAAAGGTAGTATAGCAGTAGTACAGCTGTAGTGAGATGGGTTGGATTGGGGAGGGACCTGTCAGCAGTGGAATAACATATTAAAGTTAGCATATTGGATAATTTCAAGAGACTGAAAAATGGAAACAAAAGTAGGTCGGTAGACCTACGGCAGTGGTGGCTCCCAACCTTTTAAAATTCCCCAAGAAGTTAACTTTAGTATACTACTCACCACTGCTGACTGGTCCTTCTCAAACCCTATCCATCTCGCCATTATTTATACTTGTTTCTTAGTTGTCATTCTGGTAGGGCTGAAGAAACCACTTGTGGGTGTCGTTATAATTTTCTCCAGGACAAAAATCCTGATACTGGACTTAATCTTTCGACAACCCGTTTTAAACTGTGGCTTCTTGTTTTTTTCGTCAGGAGACAGGACAAGTTTTTCCTGACGCTGGTCTTAGTCACATGATAATCCACCACTGCAGCTTTTGGTCATCTGACCGAGGCCTTCCACTATCTTACTGGTCCGCCTCCTTAAAAATTATGTCTATTAACTGTGGCAAAAAAAAATTTCCTCAATAAATATCTTGATCAATGCATACTTACGTTCACCTACAAAGCCTATATAAAATATTGCATAATATTAACTTTGTTTGTATTGATTTAAAGTTAAATTTTCACACTTCCACATACTCGTTTAATTATTAGCTGCAAAAATTACAAATTAATGAGGGGGTATGATTCTGCCCGAGGTAACGTCATGGATATTACACTGAAAATCGGTAGAGCAGTTAAGAGGTATTAATTAATTCCTAACACCCCTCCACAAATTCAGAAAATGAAGCTTTACTCAAGGTTTTCCTTTTAAAAACATTTTATTTTTTCAGTCTCCAGCACAAATACCTGGAGGGATTAGTGTCGTGAGTTTGGTCAAGTTTTCTCAGCGCTCACCCACCTATACGGGTTCAGTATTATATAATAAATATAATAATATTAAGAATAATAATTATAATAACAACAACAACAATAATAATAATAATAAAAGTAATAGTTAATAATAATAATAATAATAATAAGTTATAATAATAATAACAAGTGTGCATGTTATCGTAGGAGGTAGTCAAGTAACGCATAAACCTGCATACAGAATCAGAATTTTTATTTTCAAAACATTGTACAGTAACTAGACGTGTTCCGGTCGCTGTTCAATCCGGGAAAGGCATCCGCGAGTTCCTGTCCCCCGTGAATTGGAATAGAGCAAAGTGTGGCATAAGTTGATTCAAGATCTGTTGAAAATTGAATATAAAATACAAATTATAGTAGTTAATATTCTAGTAAATATCTTCTAAGACATCATGTGGACATAATTCTGGAGGAAATATCGCAGATCTGCTAGACAGACTGACAGTCTCTTTAAATGCATCGAAAGTCTTGAGAAAATGGGCAGTTAAACTGAGTTCATGGAGTATATATGGCTTTGAGGGAGGAGTCAGTAGGATTATAGTTGGTGTCTCTGACGAAAAACCTGTACAGATGTACTTTTCTATTAAAAGCTCCATAGCGCAGCAGAAAAGTGTTGTACCTGTCAATCCCAAGATCACGTTCAAGCCCCTCGTCTGTATATATATATATATATATATATATATATATATATATTTTTTTTTCAACAAGTCGGCCATCTCCCACCGAGGCAGGGTGACCCAAAAAGAAAGAAAATCTCCAAAAAGAAAATGCTTTCATCATCATTCAACACTTTCACCACACTCATACATAATCACTGTCTTTGCAGAGGAGCTCAGATACGACAGCTGAGAATAGTCCCTCCCAGCTGTCACTATCCCAGACTCCTCCTTTAAAGTGCAGGCATTGTACTTCCCATATATATATATATATATATATATATATATATTCAGCAGGACTCGATACTGCTACTCAGAGACGGGCAAGATTCCCAAGCATTGCTCTTATCCACTCAGCCACAAATGCCTCAAAAGCTGGGCAGCCTGGTTTACAAGCCATGTTTCTTTCCCAGCCCGGGCACGTCAGTGAGCCTCAAGCATGGATTCAAGCTATTTCAATCTAACGCTGCCTGGGAATCTTGCCCGTCTCTCAGTAGCAGTATAGAGTCCTGCTGATTACGATCTTTCTCTGTATATACCCGCTTGTTTCTGCGTGGTGCATTGATATCCATACATGTAAATCATCGCGCCACCACATTATCCGCATGAGAGGCATTCAGGTTCGATCCCAGGAAAGGGGACGGCGAATTAGTCCAGTTCCTTGGATCAAGAGCCCCTCACCGGCATCAGGGCATTCCACTGGGCGAGGAGTTTTGATTGCAGAAAAATAAAATTATTTAGGCAATGAAGTATAGTTTATCCCTTTCGATTACTTACGTCATCTGACGTCATTTATTGTCATCTTGTAATTCATCTTACGTCTCATAACTTATCTTACGTCTCGTAACTTATCTTACGTCTCGTAAGTTATCTTACGTCTCGTAACTTATCTTACGTCTCGTAACTCATCTTACGTCAGATATCGTCATCTTACGTAGTATAACGTCATCTTACGTCGTGTAACGTAATGTTATATATTATAAAGCTATTTTACATCCTCATATTATTTACGCCAACTTAAATCTCTACATCGCATTTCATTTACGGTTTTTTTGCTTCGCCTTCCTTCTCATTACTTAATTTTTTATCTTATTATATCTTAGGCCACGTTAGATGGCGAAAGAATAGGCACGTAGCTGAAAGAATAATAGGTAGGCAAGAAAACGAACGATAGGTAAGAGAGTGAAGAGATATGTAAATAAGTGGAGGAGATATACGACAGCAAATGGAAGAGAGATAGGTAAACAGGTGTTAAAGAGATAGGTAAGTATGAAATTACTGGCTCTCTTTCTTCATTAACATTTAAAAGTTCCTCAAAATATTCCCTCCATCTACCCAATACCTTCAGCTCCCCATCTACTATTTCTCTCCAACTCTGTTTTTAACTGACAAATCCATTCGTTCCCTGGGCTTTCTTAACCTGTTTATCTCACACCATTTTTTTTTCTTATTCTCAGCAAAATTTGTTGACAGTGCCTCTCCCATTCTATCATTTGCTCTCCTTTTGCACTCACCACTCTACACATTTCTTTTACTCTCCATATACTCTGCTCTTCTTATATCACTTCTGCTTTGTAAAAACCTCTCATAAGCTACCTTTTTCTCTTTTATCTCACCCTTTACCTCATTATTCCACCAATCCTCTTTCCTCCTGCACCCACCCTCCTATAGCCACAAACTTCTGCCCCACATTCTAGCTCTGCATTTTTAAAACTATCCCATTCCCTATTCAAACCCCCCACTCCCCATACTTGCACTAGCCCACCTTTCTGCCAATAGTTGCTTATATCTCACCCTAACTTCCTCCTCCCTTAGATTATAAACTTCTAACTTTCTCTTACTTGCTGTTGCTATTTGTTGCTAACTGTAGCTACAACTACATAATGTGTCTGGTTTAAAGTTTAAAACAAATGAAAAGTGCAATTCACTAATTATCGCACGGACAACAATATCTTAAAATACACCAGCACTTAAAGTTTGGAGCCGCTCCGAACCTACACAGCCCAAAATCAATGCAGACTTTTCTCTAAAAAAGTCATATTCGGTTTGAAGCCGATTAGAAGTGGCATTCTCCAGTACTGCACGAAGGTTTTGAACAAAGTCTGCAAATTAAACTGGCACATACGATGATTTCTTTGAGGTAACACCAGCGCTGAAAGTTTGAAGCCAAACATAAAATCTTCAGCTATTGCTGGGAATCTAAGATTCCAGGTTTATTAACTATATTACTAAATTTACAAATGTGCTACTATAGAGCCTAGCCTTATTGCGTATTATCCTCTCAATAAGATGAACCAGCTATTAAATACAAAAGCCGTAGCAAAAACATTTAATCTGCATACTAACATAACGATTACTTTAATCCTTAACAAACGAAATGAAATCTCAGGGAATATACAATTAGAAGTACTTGGATGATAGTGTAATGAATACTGATTAATTGAGGGAACGAGTAGGGCTTGAATCCATGGCAAATGAGTTCTATAACTCTCAGGCCAGTGCGCTAACCACTCGGCCAGCTGGCCCGAGTGGAAAATTAATAGTCACTTGGACAAAAATGATATGCTGGTGAGAGCATATGAGAATAGCATCATGAGACCAGACATCATGAGACCAGATATCATGAGACCAGACATCATGAGACCAGACATCATGAGACCAGACATCATGAGAACAAACATCGTTAGAACAGATATCATGGAAACTGACATCATGAGAAAATGTATAGTTACAATAGATATCATGAAAGCAAACATCATAAGAACAGACATCCTGAGAACAGACATCCCTGGAACAGACATCGTGAGAACAAACATCATGAGGACAGACTTCATGAGAACTGACTTCGTGAGAACAGTCATGAGAACAAACATGATGAAAACAGACATGATGACAAGAGACATGATGAGAACAGACAATGACAACAGACATCATTCAATCACATTATGAGGACAGACTCCATGAGAACAGAGAAGCAACATAATTGATGAGTCAACTACACTTTACATTCTCACGCCGTATAAAGTCTGTTCTTCATATGTTCTCTACTGTCTTGAGGAAACATGTAAACCAAACTAAACACTGAGACTTATAAAGTTTACCATAAACCTAATTTGTTCCAATTTGTTGGTACAGTATTCATATACCTTTCCAGCTCCAACGTTACGACAGATTTTCGTGAAGTTTACGTCAAGGTTACGTCGCCCATTGACTATGCGCCCAGCATTTTTTTTTTTAAATACAGAGAAATATTTCCACTTTCGTTAAAATCTCAGCGCTGAATCACCCAAGAAAGTTTATAACAGTCCCCGATTTACATATTAATAAAATTAATTTATTCTCATTTTTAATTTCTTCCTGCGTTTTCGTACGCGGTGTTCCCTAAGAATAGACATTAACGTGTCCTCAATATCCGTAACTCTTGACAGGGTCCGTAGACAAGGTGGTATAACCCTGACGCAGTCTTGGGTAAGTTACAATGATTATACTCATAACCATAATTTTTAAAGGGGTGGACCAGTAAGCCAGCGGAAGTCCTCGGTCAGATGACCAAAAGCTCCAGCTGCGGGTCATCATATGACTAAGACCTTTGTCAGCAAACACCTATCCTGTTTCCTGACAGACCTTACCTAACATAACCTGGGTAAGATGTTGGAGCAGCTGGGTTAATTAAACTCTGGCTATTTTCCTTCCCTAGTGACACTGATCTTACAAAGTCTGTTCTTACTCTTAGCACATCTCTCACACTCGACCCATGCAAGTATCTCTCACACTCGACCCCTGCAGTGATCTTTTACACTCGACCCCTGCAAGGATCTTTCACACTCGACCCCTGCAGTGATCTTTTCTTTACATAACAGAAAGCAAGCCAGGTGAGCTATGAAAGGCTGTCTACCTACCGTTAAGGAGTTAGACATTGATTTCAAGGGAGACATTAGAGTAGGAGACAGATACATGATAAGAGAGATACATGAGAGAAAGAGATACATGATAATATACATCTGGAAAGTACTCGAGGGCCTGGTCCCAAATCTGCATACTGCCATAACAACATACTGGAGTGAGAGATATGGGAGGAACAGAAAAATTAACCCAGTGAGGAGCAGGGGTGCGGTGGGCACAATAAACGAACACTGTATCAACATCCGGGATCCCAGACTATTAAACATCTTACAAGAAAATATCAGAAACACGGCTAGAACAAGTGTAGAAGTCTTCAAGAGGAAACTGGACAAGTATCTTCACCAGGTGCCATATCAACCAGGCTGTGATGGATATGTGGGGCAGCGGAACTCCAGTAGCAACAGCCTGGTTGACCAGGCAAGCACCAGACGAGCCTGACCCATGGCCGGGCTCCAAGAGTAGTGAAACTCTCGAAACTTTTCAAAGGTACATCAAAGGAGCTCGGTTATATGCTTAGCGATAACCTATCATTTAAATTCTCAAATATCAAGTGATTTGTGTGACTAAGACAGTTTAAATTGGGCATTTTGGAAAAAAACATCAATTGTTAGGAAGAAAAAGTAGCCTAACCTAGATTTTGAGACAAATTTTAGGTTAAGCCAGAGTGGTACGTTTATTTTTGGGTTACCAAAAAAGAAGCTTTATTTTCATAGGCTCATAGCATATCTGTGTCCACTGCTCCATTCCATAACTCAATTAATATTGCAGAGTTACCACGAACAAGTGGTATTTTTTTTTTTTTTTTTTTTTTTTTTTTATATTTTATTAATCAAAACAGTGACAATACAAATTGAAACATAACAATACAACACCAAATACTTCATAATTCAATACAATATAATTATCTTAAGACTACTGTATTAAAATAACCTAAGGTTGTCATCAAACTAAACAAAAAAGAAACCACCTAAATATGTAAGTGCCATGATGCGGACACTTACCCTACAGAAATATGAATACATTGGACAATATGTACATAAACACTGAACACAGCTGCCTGCATAATAAATCAAAACAAATACAATACTTGTGGCATATGTACAATCACCTAACAATTATAACATCATTCATGTTTTTATTATTATAATACTATGGCATCAAACCATGTTAATAACCCATTAAGGACATCTAAATGCTAACGATACTAATCACAATTAAGACAAACAATATACGGTTCACAGCTTTCACCATCAACCTAAATAGAAAACTAAACGCAACAATGTAGGTTCCGTGAAGCTTTACCCTACACCGTATATAAACAACAAATTAAACATGTTATGGCACACCTGTAACCTGACGTCCAATGGACTGAGACACGCACATTCACGCCAATTCACGCTGAGGCCAAAATAGCACAAAACACGCTCTTGAGTACAAAAACACCCAACCTTACCCTAAACACCTTTCTTCCCTAGTACTCCAACCTATAACCATTAAGCCAGTAATTACGTGCGACCAACAAAGGTACAACATAATGATCGTCCTAAGTCGCATAAGTCCAAGACCTGTTTAGACATGTGATTGCAAAAACTTGCATCATCACCACACAATACAATATATGTCCACCTGTCCTCCTACCACTGTCTGCTGGACGACACGTGTTGACGCCCTATCAGGTGACACCGGAGAGAAAGTACATAACCCTAGCTATGTCACCCGCCGTCACCCCTGTCCCGACACTCCTGACCATACCCCCCTTTTCCGACCAGCCCTTTAATGAGGTACCTCCCCCTCCCCTCACTCCCCAACAGAATACCTATAGTCAAGTCCCTATAACCCTGAGAGAAAGCTTTACACCATGTCCCCGCATATATAACCTGATTTCTACACTTAGACCTATATATACCTGCTGCCAACGCTCGGATACGCTGTGCTCCGGGAGCCTCCCGCATTACCCACACAATATGTATATACTCAACCACCAAGTAAACTACCGCCCTACCCACGTCCTCAGAAAAAGCCCCCACGTCCAAACACAAAGCCCTCAGGGTCATCAAGCCCCCCGCTCCCACCCTCCGTAAAACCCCACTAAACCACTCCCTGACCCCCACCAACTTATCACAGAAATACAGAGAATGATACGCCGTGTCCAGGACCCCACATGATCCACACAACCCATCCCTAATAATGCCCATTCTATAAATACCCAATAAAAACCTATAACCTGTTTCACGCACTCTTGGTGGTATTCGCAACTTCTTCATCCAACGCCACGTTAACTTCCAATTATACATAGGATAAATACCTGCACCCTGCACCACACCTCCCCTTCCCCCCACTCTATCCAACACACCTACTTTAACCCTCCCAGGCTCCCTAACTACAAGGAGGAACCTCAACATAGCCTCACATCTCAACAGATCCCTACCCCGCCACCACCTACGTACCTCCTGCATGACCCCATTCACCCTCCTGCCCCCTGGACCCCCACCTACCACATATTCTTGCTTAACAAAAATACTTTGAAGCCTGTTACGTAGCGTTATCAATCCCAACCCCAACCCAGTAGTCACCACCTCCCTACCTAACCAATGCCTCCCATGACTCCAAATATAACGAAAAACCCTCCCAAGCAACCTCTCTACATCACACTCCCGGAGAGGATAAACAGCAGCAACAAACCATATTTTGCTATATACTAAAACATTTACCACCACCGCCCTTTGTAACAGTGTTACTTCTGTAGACCTAATGCCTCCCAACCTATCTATAGCTCTGTCCACCACCGCCACCGAATTCAATTCTCTTGCCAATTCCCTATCATGACTGAAAATCACCCCGCAAATTTTAATCCTATCGACGCACTTCCAACCGCTCCTACTGTCCAACGTCCCTCCCACCCATGCACCTACTTCCAACAAACTTGACTTACCTCTATTCACCCTCATACCCGTCGCTTCCCCAAAAATACCCACAATCCTATTCACATGTAATAAGCCCTCACTACTACCCACCAGGACGGTTGTATCATCGACATAACCCACTATGCCCGACTCACAACCCCTACCCACCTCCCCATCCCAAACCCTTCCCTAACCAGTCTATAGAAAGGATCCTGCATACACTAAACAGGATTTGCGACAGAGGACAACCCTGCCGCAAACCCCTTTCATAACTCACCTGAACCCCCAGCTTCCCATTTACCTGGACCCTTGCCAAAGCCCGGTCATATAAAGTCCTAACCCACCCCACGATTTCTTCCCCAAACCCCAACCCTAACAAAACCCCATACAAAAATTCCCTATCTACACTATCATATGCAGTCTCCCAATCTAAACCTAGCCCCCCTCCTCCCCTCTTGTTATCCACAAACTCCCTAATCCTTCTATGCCCAGTCCTTATGCTTCGCCCCGGCACACCATGTTGCCCATCATCTAAAACCTTCTCCAACACCCTCTTTATTCGATTCGCCAGAATTTTCGCAAAGATCTTATAATCCGAGCATAACAACGTTATAGCTCTATAGCCCTTCATCCTATCACCGTCCTTCCCCTTCGGTACCATCACTACCACCCCTGTCCTTTGCTCTTCCTCCAAATATCCCCTATCCTTCATTTGATTAAAGATCTGCACTAAAACATCCTTTAACACCTCCCAATGTAACACGTAAAATCTCCCGGTAAACCATCCACCCCAGGTGCCTTTCCCAACCTTAATCCCTGCACTGCCTGCCATACTTCCGCCTCTGTTATACATCCTCCTAACCCTTCCTATCCTCCTCCCCAGACGTTCCTGTATCCCTCCAAAATGATCCTTCGACTTGCCTCACTCCCAACCACTCTCCTAAACTTTTGCTGAAACCAACATCCCGCATACCCACACATGCCATCAGTTGTTCTTAACACCTGCCCTTTCTGATACCCTCCCATGTCTTCTTCAACCTTCAACGACGAGATAATCATACCCTTCCTCCTTTTCCTAAACCTCTTCAAAACAGTGCCCGAGGGCCTATCTCCCCATAAAACCTCATCCAATTGACACCTGACCCGGACCGCATGAAATCTCTCATTTTGTATGTCCCTTAACCTCCCACGTAGCATACTAATTTCTGCCTGATGCCCCCTCCTCCCCTCCCCTACATAACAAGACCTTAGCTGACTTTCTAAATAACGTTGCAGACCATACCTATAACCTGCCTCCTCCACTCCGGCCCTCCTATAATAATCCTCACCGCCTCCTTCGCCTGTGAAGACCACCACCTCACCTCATCCCTCATCCCTCTGCCCCTTCCCCACACCCTTCCCCACCAGTCCGCAAAAGCATCCCTATCCCCATCCCTCTGTAACAAACGAACATTCAATTTCCAATGACCCGGATATATCTTGACCGCCCCAACCCAGCTCAACACCGCCACTACACCACGGTGATCAGAGAACCCAACATCTAGAAGACGCACTTCTCCTACACTTATACCTGACGCTACATAAACCCTATCTAGTCGTGCCGCATATCCTCTCCTAAAAAAAGTATGCTCCACCAAAGCATCCCTTCCAACAACCACATCCTTGACTCCCACCGCCCCCAACACATCCCTCAAAACTGCTAGTTCACAACCCGAGCCCCGAGGCTCTACGTCACGCTTCCGAATAATACAGTTCCAATCACCTGCTATTATTACCACCTCAGGTAAGCCCCTTAAAGCATAAACTAAAAAATCGCGCACAAAAGCTTCCTTCACACTCCGTACATTGGTAGCAGGCATATAAACCCCAATAAAACTAACAGGTATGTCTCCCCATACCCCATCAACCCTCACAATCCTCCCATCCCCTACCTCCTCCCAAGACCTCATACTAAAAGGGCTGGTCTCCCTAATTCCCACCAACACCCCACCCTTGAGATTCACTGTACTCCCCGTGTATAAATTATAACCCTTTAGCAACAATTCCCTACCACACTTAAAATTGTGTTCCTGTAAGAAGCATACGTCAATCCCTTCTCTCCTTAAAGTTGCTTCCACCCATAACCTTTTAACCTCTGCCCGAAGGCCATTAACGTTCATACAGAGACACTTGAAGGTTTCATTGGAGGCTTCCCATGATGCTTCACCAATCTAGACCCACCTAGCTTCTTCCCTAGTCCTCCCCCACCATTACCCCTCCCCTCCGCCCGTGACTTTACCCTTAACCCCGCCTTTCCCGCCCTTAGCCACATCCACCCATAATTTCTTGCCGGTTCTCTGAGCTGGCGTCAACACGTCATCCTCCACTGATCCACTGGATCTCTTGCGGGATCCCTCCGCTACCTCCATAACCTCACCTGCCTCCTCACCACTCACATCCGACACGCCCCTATGTACCTCAGCCTCAACCACACACACCTGCACCTGATCATCCATACCATCACCTGCCTCCATACTTACACGCCCATTCAGCACTTCACCTGGCGTTGCCACCATCTCCGGTAAGGTACCCAGCACATAGTCGTCTACCACCGGCTCCGGGCTATCTAGCATCTTCTGTAAATCATCCAAAAGAGGTCCAGATAAGTCAACCAATACGTCATCCTCCCTCTGCACCTCACGATCCAGGGAGCCACGATCCTCATCCGGCTGCGTCACCGGTGGCAGTGATACAACCACCTCCGCCTCTTCCTCCACGACGTCACTCCACTTGCCAGTACTAATCAGCTCACCCGTCGCTGCTGGCTCCTGTTGATGTACAGCCTCATCCTGCAATGTCGTCTCCCCTTGTCCCTGCGTCGTTGCACCATGTTGTCGCTGGGTTGGTATCCCCCGTCGATCACACGCCAGTGCCATATGCCCCGGTTGCCCACATAGCCTACACGTTCGCACCTGCCCCACGTACGTAACATAGACTTGAGTACGGAATTCTGGCATGAGAACATACGAAGGTATTGGTCTCCTCAATGTCATCTTGAGACTGACCGACCCTTCCGGCATACCAGCATAGGCCCCCTGGGTCCACCTCCCGATGTTAGCGGCATGTATCACTCCATATGCCTGAAAGACCCTCTTCACATCAACAGCATCGGCTTCAAATGGCAAATTACGTACTCTGATCCAAACATACGTAGCCGACACGTCCCTTAACCTCACCTCCAAGCCTTCACGAACGACCATTCGCTTGTCCTGGTAAGCGTCAACCACTCGTTCATATGCTCCACTTGTCACAAATTTCACAAATACCCTAGAGGCTCCATTTAGTGCTACTCCATATAAATCTTCCGTGGGTATTCCATAAGCGTCCCGAATTATGGCAGGCAATAATACTTCTGCATTGGACGGGTAGATAGCTCCCACCAGCACTTCAATACACACAGTGTTTATCCGCCTCCGGTACGTCGCCGCCATATTGAAACTAAAGGTTGTGGCCACTGTCCACCAGAGACCCTTGCCAGCACACCTGCTCACGACCAAGGTCGGGCAGCGAATGAAGTGGTATTTAATCAATAACAACACTGCGACTAGTCGAGGATTCGAACCCATGTTGTTATTGATATATATATATATATATATATATATATATATATATATATAATGTGTGTGTGTTTGTGCTGGCAAAGCCAATTTGTCGTAAAACTTTGTTCAATAAAAACGCCTTTGCAACCAGTGTCTCTATGAGTAAGACACGCGTCAGGAAAAACTTGTCCTGTTTCCTGACAAACCTTACCAAACCAGCGTCTTACCATACTGTCGACGCCTCGCCATTATGCTGTAATGTCTTGCTACACATCACCATAACACCTCAACAGCGCTCGTGGTGATACTTTATGAACGTGCGTCGTATTAACTTAGCGTCGTAGAAACACTTAAAACAGTTGGTTTGGAAAAACACGTAAGCAAACACCAAGACATATTTATTGGAAAACGTTTCGGTCCTGGGTCCTAGTGTTTGCTTTCGTGTTTTTCCTAAAGCAACTTGTCTATATCTATTACCAGGGTTTATACCACACTTAGTGTTCGTAGGGATACCGATGCTGCCTGATTACCGTCCGTGTTACTTCATTATTGTCAATTAAGTATGCGTAAAGGCTAAGGAAATTTGTTTTAATGCATATTTTAGCGCTTCATGACCATTTGCAGCTTTGACTTCGCTGAGGGATTAAGTACAATGTGAATTTATATAAAAAAAAAAAACAATTAATTTACGCTAACCTAAAATAGTAAATATTAATGTTTCGTCGAGGCTTAGATCGTGCAGGAATCAACGCACTGTAATACGTGCAGGAATCAACGCACTGTAATACGTGCAGGAATCAACGCACTGTAATACGTGCAGGAATCAACGCACTGTAATACGTGCAGGAATCAACGCACTGTAATACGTGCAGGAATCAACGCACTGTAATACGTGCAGGAATCAACGCACTGTAATACGTGCAGGAATCAACGCACTGTAATACGTGCAGGAATCAACGCACTGTAATACGTGCAGGAATCAACGCACTGTAATACGTGCAGGAATCAACGCACTGTAATACGTGCAGGAATCAACGCACTGTAATACGTGCAGGAATCAACGCACTGTAATACGTGCAGGAATCAACGCACTGTAATACGTGCAGGAATCAACGCACTGTAATACGTGCAGGAATCAACGCACTGTAATACGTGCAGGAATCAACGCACTGTAATACGTGCAGGAATCAACGCACTGTAATACGTGCAGGAATCAACGCACTGTAATACGTGCAGGAATCAACGCACTGTAATACGTGCAGGAATCAACGCACTGTAATACGTGCAGGAATCAACGCACTGTAATACGTGCAGGAATCAACGCACTGTAATACGTGCAGGAATCAACGCACTGTAATACGTGCAGGAATCAACGCACTGTAATACGTGCATGAATCAACGCACTGTAATACGTGCAGGAATCAACGTACTGCAATACGGTAAAAACGCACGTCCTATATTTACAGGACAGATTGCAAGTAACACCTATTTTAACAACATCATACTTACAATGCATTCAAAAACGCACTTATTTTGTAGGATATATTGCAGGTAAAACCTGTTTTAACATCATCGTACTTATAATGAGTTCAATCTCGCACGTCCTATTTTGCAATAGAGATTGCAGGCAAGTAACACCTATTTTAACATCATCATATTTATCATGTCATAACAACAATTCCAGCTCAGTGGTCCTAGAGAAACTTTCTTGAGTTATCCTCGTCTTCCATGAATGGAGAATTTTTCTGATTTAAAAATAGTTTTTAACATATAACCTGGCAAATGATTACATACAATTTGAGTTTCAAGAAGATTACCTGGAGTTTACCTGGAGAGGGTTTCGGGTGTCAACGCCCCCGCGGCTCGGTCTGAGACCAGGCCTCATGGTGGACCAGGGTCTGATCAACCAGGCTGTTACAGCCGGCCGCACGCAAACTGACGTACGAACCACAGCCCGGTTGGTCAGGTACAATAGATTTCTATATAATTTTGTAAAGTCAAACAAAATTATCTGAGAAAAGTTTCGCTGATACAGATTAATTAAACCAAACTTATTCAGTGAAGTTCCTGAGGCTGGAGTAAATTACAAGAGTTGGTGTTGAAAGTTAATAGAAGATAATCTGGTGAAGACATAAAAGATAGCTTGAACATGATATAACACATAGTTTGGTCACGACATAAGGATAGTTTGGTCACGACATAAGGATAGTTTGGTCATGACATAAGGATAGTTTGGTCATGACATAAGGATAGTTTGGTCATGACATAAGGATAGTTTGGTCAAGACATAAGGATAGTTTGGTCATGACTTAAGGATAGTTTGGTCATGACATAAGGATAGTTTGGTCATGACATAAGGATAGTTTGGTCATGACATAAGGATAGTTTGGTCATGACATAAGGATAGTTTGGTCATGACATAAGGATAGTTTGGTCATGACATAAGGATAGTTTGGTCATGACATAAGGATAGTTTGGTCATGACATAAGGATAGTTTGGTCATGACATAAGGATAGTTTGGTCATGACATAAGGATAGTTTGGTCATGACATAAGGATAGTTTGGTCATGACATAAGGATAGTTTGGTCATGACATAAGGATAGTTTGGTCATGACATAAGGATAGTTTGGTCATGACATAAGGATAGTTTGGTCATGACATAAGGATAGTTTGGTCACGACATAAGGATAGTTTGGTCATGACATAAGGATAGTTTGGTCATGACATAAGGATAGTTTGGTCATGACATAAGGATAGTTTGGTCATGACATAAGGATAGTTTGGTCACGACATAAGGATAGTTTGGTCATGACATAAGGATAGTTTGGTCATGACATAAGGATAGTTTGGTCACGACATAAGGATAGTTTGGTCATGACATAAGGATAGTTTGGTCATGACATAAGGATAGTTTGGTCATGACATAAGGATAGTTTGGTCATGACATAAGGATAGTTTGGTCACGACATAAGGATAGTTTGGTCATGACATAAGGATAGTTTGGTCATGACATAAGGAAAGCGTGATCATGACATTCGGATATCGTGGTCATGACATGAAGATAGATTGGTCATGACATAAGGATAGTTTGATCATGACATAAGTGATAGCCTGATCATTATCATGGCAATATTAAATACCATGCCTTTACGAAGTATTGTAAAGTGTCTATATATTTAGCTGAGTAATTTTAAAAGTAGGAAGTTTCTCTGGATATCAAGTGTGAAACTGTTTACTGGCAGTTACTGGCTGCCACAGAGTTCTGGGTGACGTATTCTTACCCCTCCCTCAGCTGTGAACACTCCCTCCCCAGACAACGACGGGGGTAATGTGTTGGACTTTCATGATTCACACAGTAGCTTCCACCGTGTGTTCACCTCTATCATACACAACTGGGTCTCGCTGAGCACTACGATGCTAGTATTCGTGGGTAAGAGTGTGGATGGATCTATTTCTCACTAGACACTGTATACCACGGCCGCCTTGCAGATTCACTTTCCCTATGTGAGTTAAAAGTAGTTTGTACTTGCACAGATTTTCTTAGCTTGGTAGAAGCATTGAAAACTGTGGGGACTTCAGAAAATTAACTAGAAATTCCTTTTGTCGTCTGTTATGGATACAGATTTGAGTATTCAATATTTTACACTTCGCATATTTTACATTTGACAAAAGATTATTTTTTTATTTATTTCTTTACTTGATATTACGAATTAGGCTTACCGAATCGGAATAACTGAACTAAAAGTTTGCAGTAAGAATTGTTCACCACTGTCTGAAATAGGCTCTTACCACGAGTGTAAATGTTAATTTCATTTGCAGTAATTTTAAGGCGTAAGTCATGATATAAGAGACGACTTGGTCAAGACAAGACAAGACATAATGCTGCTAATTAGCGTTCGTCTCTGGTAACACTATCAGCGGCCCCACCAACGCTTTCTAAGACTTACTCCAGCTTGCTTCTCTTCATGCTGTCAGTGTGGGAGTTTATTTATATATTTATGATTATATGTTTTTTTTCTTCTTAAAACACCGTCTTCTCCCACAGAGGTAAGGTGACCCCCCCCCAAAAAAAAAAAAAAAAAAAAAAAACCTTTCAATCACTCGCGCCATGACCTTCTTGCCAGAGGTGTGCCGACTTTACAGTTCACATGACCCTCCAAACTGCACTATCCCCACCACCTACTTCAGAGTGCAGGCACTGCCCAAAAAATGTCTTGCAAAACCCACTTATTATCTATTGTATTTAGTAAACTATAAATTATCACCTAGCACCACCGAGAAGCTAAAGTAAATATTGGCCAATATATACAGTGATTCAATAAAGCATGAAACAAACAATAATCTCATCCAATAACAAATTGAACAAGCTTTTATAGAGTCTCGCACTATTAAACTTTTATGAAGACATCTAAGTACCACTTAATAAAGCTCTACGCATAGAGAAACGTTCTTCCTATACTCTTTGTTTTGTAAAATGCACCTATTTTGTACATCGGGTTTCCTGGGGCCCGTGGGTCACATGTGGCCCACCGCACGATTTTATGCGGCCCGCAACAACTTGAAATATTTATAAATATTAAAACTAATAAACCCTCATTTTCATTCACTTAAAGTTAGAAATTTTGTTGCTAGTAACAATTTATGTCATTATTTTTTTTTAATTTTAGGTCTAATCTTTTTTTTTAAATTATGGAAAGAAAACAGTGAAGAGTGGCAGGTGATAAACCCTTGTGTTGTATGCTGCAGTATGCCGCAGTATGCCGCAGTATTGAAGGAGTACAATGTACCAGTTTCTTTTTTTTACGCAGAAGCTGAAAATGAAGCTTTAACCCGGGCCAATTACAAAGCTAATCCGTTAGCTAAAAGAGGAAAGCCATTCGCCGATGGAGATCTGATCAAAGAGTGTATGATGGAAGCTGTGGCAGAGTTATGGCCAGAAAAAAGCGAATCCTCAGTTTTGCGATAAATATGCTTGCTCATAGAACTGGGGATATAGGAAGCAATATATTTCATCAAAGTGCAGACAGAGCTAGAAATTTTCATTTTTATTGTCTCGCACTTGATGAATTGAATGTAAGTGATACATCAGGACTAGTAATCATCCATAGCGTCGACAATGAATAATGTCACACAAAAATTAGCATCAATACACAGCATACACAACACAGGAACCAGAGAAGACATCTTCAAAGAATTGCAAAAAGCTGTATTGGAATATAAGCTGGAGTGGAATAAACTGCAATGCGTGACAAATGATGGAGGAAAGAACATGTCTGGGGTGAAGAAAGGTTTGGTTGGACAAATCACAAAAGCTTGTGAAGATGGTGGATTCTCAGAGCCCAGGTTTCTGAATTGCGTTATCCATCAGCAAGCATTGTGAGGAAAATATGTGGATATATCTTGTGTTCTGAAACCTGTTGTTTTGAGCAGTGAATTTTATTCAATCTCACGGGCTTAATCATCACCAGTTTTGGGATTTTTCTGAAAGAAACTGATTCTGAGTTCGTTGACTTTCGTTATTATACAGCAGTTCAATGGCTTAGTTGTGGAAAGTTTCTATCACGGTTCTTTCAGTTCAGAAAAGAAATTGATTTATTTCTCACAGAGAAGAATCGATCTAAACCCCTTTTATCAAACGCTAACTGGCTTGGAAATTGTTTTTTTTTTTTTGCAGACGCGACAAGCCATATGAATTAAATGAATATGAAGTTGCAAGGTGAAACATATTTCAATTGTGATCTATTTCACGCATATCAAGGCATTCAGGGCAAAATTATACTATTTAAAGGACAGGTGAAAGTTTCTAACTTGTTTCATTTAAACAAGTTATACAAATGCAAACAACCACGGGAGGAGTTAAATAATAGATCTAGGCCTTTCGTGTTCCAATCAACACATTATCAGAAGTTTACAATGTTGCAGGAAAAAGGAGGAATTCCAAGCAAATACATTCAGAGGAAGCTTGTTTGCACGAATGAGGTATGGGGCAGGAGGCGATAAGTGCTCCAGGCATACCAATTCCCAGTGCTTAATGTCCCGTGCCAGAAGACAGCCAGTCCACAAGCACTGATACTGTGGTCAATACCTGACGAACGTAACATTAGTGACATGAAAATGATCAAAAATTCGGTCAGACTTCAATATGCTGAATAAGACCTAACATTCTAACTATATATATAGTATCTAGTAACAGTCTTAGGAATTTTTCCATACATCTAGAAAACGGGTCCACAGCTAATTTAATTCAAATTCAAATTCTTTATTTCTGATAATACAAAGTGGGGTTTACATAACTAATGGTATTAGGTCATATTATAAAATACTTATTACAAGAAGGCCACTAGTATGCCTAGGTATGCCTAGGCATTTCAGGCAGACCTATACTAGATCTTACTCTATATTGACACAATAATTATACTGGTATTAAGTTTAGGTAATTGTAGTGATTAACTAGATTTACAAAATTGAGGTGGTTCAAAATATTTAAGAACTTAACAATTAGTTTATCTATTAATGGAAATGGTGTCGTATTGGCATGATACAGTTTCTATATTGGAGTGTCTTAGGCAAACTTATGACAAGCTTAAGAATTATGAAGCAATTGTTGTATTCAAAATTTTGTTTACAGTCATGTGTAAATTAAGGGGAGTAACAGATATCAATAAGTGTATTTTGCTTTGGATATGTGCAAGATAAAGTAGTTTTTATGTGGTTAGCTACATGTTGGGTGCGTAAGAGAGATAAGATGTTTTTTAACGGTGCTTTTGAAAATGGAGGTTGTGTCTGCAGTTCTAGAGTTTTCAGGCAGGGAGTTCCAGATTTTAGGCCCTTTTATGTACATTGAATTTTTATATAGATTTAGCCGGACACGGGGAATGTCAGAGATGTTTGTGTCTGGTATTATGTCTATGGGTCCTGTCACAACTATCAAGAAAGTGTTTTAGCTCAGGGTTAATATTGGAATTTATGGTTCTATAGATGTAGATTGCAGAGTAGTAAGTGTGGATGTTCTGAACAGTGAGTAAGTTTAGGTCTTTGAAGAGTGGGGGGGGGGGGGGGTTGCCTGGCATTGGAGTTCGTGATAATTCTTACTGCGGCTTTTTGTTGGGTTATTATTGGCTTTAGGTGGGTAATTACTGTTGATCCCCATGCACAAATGGCATATGCGAGGTAGGGATAGATGAGTGAATAGTATAGTGTGTAAAGGGGAGACATTTGTAGTTTATCCAAATGGAAGACGGCCATGGTTTGTGTATCCCACAAGATTCTGAGGCAGATGCAGGTCTAACTATCAAAACCAGGCCCTAATTCCTCGGTGTGGCACTACAATACTTAAGACATTCTTTGGCGTTCATATTAGGAATCCGGTTTTAGGCTATGCATGATAGCCTTAACTATAAATGAGTCTAACTTGAATAAGCCATCACTATTATATATCAAGTTGTATAATTGCCGATTCTCCAATATTCTGCTCAAGCCAAGTAGAACAAGGGACGATGATGACTCTGGCTTCCGACCAATTTGCCGAGTTATTGCAGACTTTAAGTTGGCTGAAAATCGCATTTGATTCCTGGGCAATTCGTATCGAATATTTGTGTTGTAATATCCTAACATCTAGAGGTTTGTCAGTCTGTCCCACTTAAGATAAGTTGCACCCATTACAACCAATTCTGAACACACCAGCAACACGTTGAGGAGAATTCTTTATCAGGATGCTTTTAACAGTGCGTGAATTCTTAAAAACGACTTGTATGTTAAGTTCTTTAGGAACATTTGGTAAGACAGATAAATTCTCATTGTATGGGAGGACCAGCACATTCTTGATCTGATGTGTCATCCTAGGTTCAATCCTATGATAAGTTTTTCTAGCTGCCAGCAACGCTGATTCCACGAACTCCTTAGAGTACCGCAGTTTCACGGCATTATCAAATATTTTCCTAATTTCTTAATCCAGAAACATAGTGAGAAAGACACTCCTTTTTACTCGTGTCTCATGGTTGGAATAGTAGTGACCTTCCTATACCTGGAGAGGGTTTCGGGGGTCAACGCCCCCGCGGCCCGGTCTGAGACCAGGCCTCATGGTGGATCAGGGTCTGATCAACCAGGCTGTTGCTGCTGGCCACACGCAAACTGACATATGAACCACAGTCCGGCTAGTCAGGTACTGACTTTAGGTGCCTGTCCAGTGTCTATTGGTAATCCCCCTCATGTATGCTGGGAGGCAGTTCAACAGTCTTGGGCCCCTGACACTTATTTGTGTTGTCTCTGTGTACTCGTGGCGCCCATGTTTTTCATTGGGGGAATGTTGCATCTCCTGCATAGTCAGTGAGCTTGAGGCTCACTGACGTGCCCGGGCTGGGAAAGAAACATGGCTTGTGAACCAGGCTACCCAGCTTATGTGGCATTTGTGTCCGAATGGATAAGAGAATCCTGGGAATCTTGTCTCTCTCAGTAGCAGTATAGAGTCCTGCTGACTGCGATCTTCCTCTCTCTCTCTCTCTCTCTATATATATATATATATATATATATATATATATATATATATATATATATATATATATATATATATATATATATATATATTTATAATGTGCCGAATAGGTAAAACTTGTTATTTTGGCTTAAATAGCAACGCTCTTCTTGCCGAATAAGGCAAGCAAAAATTTGTTTATGCAATAATTTCGCAAAAATAATTCTGAACCTAACGAAAAAATATATTTCATTGTTTATTATTCAATTATTGTAAACTTATCTAAAACATATTTAGTTGGATTACTACAAATTAAATTGCGCTTGTTATAATAAGGCTAGGTAAGTTTTCTAAGGTTCTTTTGGTACAAAATTATTCATTTTTACATTAACATGAATGAAAAAAAATATTTCTTTAAACGTATAAGAGAAAATTTTAGAAAGGACTTAATTTTAAATGAGTTTTGCTACTTGACCATTTTACCTATTCGGCACGACATATAAATATATATATATATATATATATATATATATATATATATATATATATATATATATATATCCTTATTTATGCAAATAAACATTTATAAACTTTAAAAAACATAGTGAGTTGAGCATGGCTGGTGGGGAACACATGACAGGCGCACGAAGAAGATATGAGAGGACGTCGTATCAGGGAGTCTCACGGGAAAGCCGATACTGATAGCGGAAGATATGCTAGTAAAATGTCCCCATTTCTGGCGGAAAGACGGAACTTTGTGGAAGTCAGCAGTGTGTTGACCTGATGTATCACAGTGACTTGAGAGTCATGGTAACCTGATATATCATAGTGACCTGATTCAATGGGGCCTGACAGTCAAAGTGACTTATCTTGGTGACCTTAAAAAAAACATGATAACCTGACATGTAATGGTAGTTGGTATATTTTGGTGGCCTGGAAGTCATGGGGCTTGACATGTAGTATCATAGTGACCCGATAGTCAGTGACCTGACAACCATGGTGACTTAACCACGGTGACCTGACAATTATGGTGACCTGACAGCCATGGCGACCTGACAACGACGGTGACCTGACAAAGACGGTGACCTGACAAAGACGGTGACCTGACAACTAGTGACCTGAAATACGCTTTTGACTGCTTAACGTAAATAAAAGTCCTGGCTCCTAAAGGGTAAACGACTTGCCTAGTCTAAGGGCATTTATATTATTTAAAATAGAAAAAGAAACCACTCTAGGGCCAGCATGTACCTTCACATTTAAATGTGGAGACAATATTAAATTTATTATAAGGAAAGACACAAAACCTCACCTATATATATATATATATATATATATATATATATATATTATATATATATATATATTTATAAAGAGGGAGGCTCCATGACACCCCCTACCCCACCCCATCCTTTATGCAGGCTGTACTAGTACTCTCTCAAAACTTAAACAAGCCTCTGCACACTAGGGCCTTACAGGTAAACATGCTAACACTTAAACCAAAAAACTAACCTATAGTATAAACTTACAAAAAAAATCACCATCCCTACAAAACCAAACCGTGACGTCTTACTACATCTTGCTCCAGCTGCTGCGCTCCACGTACTGACTCACACCTCTCCTGCTCCAGCTGCTGCGCTCTACGTACTGACTCACACCTCTCCTGCTCCAGCTGCTGCGCTCCACGTACTGACTCACACCTCTCCTGCTCCTGTCCTGGCCTGGCTACTCTTCAGGACTAATACGCGTACGGTTCAGAACAAATCTCGGAAAGTGACATTATATATGGAGCGTTTTTTTTTTTTTATACAATATTCACCAACACACTACGTAATAAATACACTACGTAATAAATACACTACGTAATAAATACACTACGTAATAAATACACTACGTAATACCTGACAACCACTTTGACTTGACAATCATTCCCTTTCAAGTGTTGGATCATGATGCTAGTGAAGGACTCTTGATCCAAGGAACTGAAGCTATCCTATTCTTTCTCGGAACAAATCTGAAACTTCCCATTCCCCAGCCGATGTATATAACGTGTATAGATTATTTCTATTTGTATAATAATGTATGCTGTATACTTTCGATATGTATTCAAAATACACACACACACACACACACACACACACACACACACATGATAACGACATACAAAATACTGCGGGGAATCGACAAGGTAGACAGTGACAGGATGTTCCAGAGAGGGAACACAGAAACAAGGGGACACAACTGGAAGCTGAAGACTCAGATGAGTCAAAGGGATGTTAGGAAGCATTTCTTCAGCCACAGAGTAGTCAGGAAGTGGAATAGTCTAGAGAAAGATATAGTGGAGGCAGGAACCATACATAGTTTTAAGACAAGGTATGATAAAGCTCATGGAGTAGGGAGAGCAGATACCCAGTAGCGGGCAGCGCAGTGGCGGGGCCAGGAGCTAAGTCTCGACCCCTGCAACCACAATTAGGTGAGTACACACACAGACACACACAGACACACACACACAGACACACACACACAGACACACACACAGACACACACACACACACACACACACACACACACACACACACACACGAAGAGAGGCTAATGGCGCTGAACGTAACGATATTGGAGAATAGAAGAACCAGGAGGACATGATAACTTATAAAATATTCAGGGGAATTGATAAGGTAGACAGGGATAGGCTGTTTGAGCGGCGAGAAATGGAGGAACCGCTAAAAGTTAGTCACAGATGAGCCACAGGAATATCAGGAAGTATTTCTTCAGTCTCAGTGGTCGGGAAGTAGAATGACTTGGTGAGACAGGCTCCATGCATTGTTTTAAGAGCAGGTACGATAGGGCTCACGAGGCTAAGAGGGAATGAATCTGAAGAGTGGAAGTGCCAGGATCCGAGAATCGACTCCTTAAACCATAAATAGGTGGTTACAAATAGGTGTCACACCGAGCCAGGTCCAACTCCAAAAGGAACTTGTTTGACCAAATCTGCAGCGTGTTGAGGTACCACTGGAGCTTACCTCTCTCCTCTCTCTTTATTTTTCATTAGCTGTACATGGTTTTGCAAACAACACCTAAGATTCAATCCCCCTTTGTAGGTTCTTCGAAATATATTAGGAATTGTAGGGGTCCTTGTGATCCTTGCGGGACCCCCACTCATTACTCATTTATAATGAAGTGAGGTATATCATGACATCCAAATTTCTATTTCAACCTCTTGTTTTGTCTCCTACGTATAATTTATCTTGCCCCGCTCTGGCATGATTGAGACAGCTTCATAAAAAAAACACTTTAACCTGTGTATGGGAATGAAATGGTAATTGCTAAGTGATAGTAACTCCAGCTTTTACCATTAGGTGATGAACTTGGAAATTACCATTAGGTGAACCCATTGAAATCTCACAGCTTAGGCTGACAGATCTGAACATTTTGTATGAGCCTCATCCTGCGTGATGGAATATGACAGGTGAAAAACAGTACTTAATTTTTGTTCCCACAGTGTAACTATCATACAGCATAGTGTAGCAGCACACTGCTGATGTATCTAATTTTGTTGAATAAAAAAAAATCTCATTATTATATTTCCTCCCTTACTGTCTCACCGTCGTTTGTGTACTCACCTATATGTGGTTGCAGGGGGTCGATTCACAGCTCCTGCAGATGGATATGAGTGGAAGAGTGGATGGAAAAGTTAGCAGAAATTGTGATGGGTTGATGGATATGAGCGTCTATGTTAGCATACATAATTTAATGGATTGAAGAAAGCTTTACTGAATGAATGGCTGCATAATTGCTTTAGTGTGTATGCGAACCAAATCCAAACACCTGTGTATATATTTTGCGTGAGCGCTGTTTCATTGCCCTGGGAAAATCATTGTTGTTGACGCATTTTACCAGTGAGTTACAAAGGCCTTTATAAAAACAAAGACATCGGCTTTTGTGTGTGTGTTCCATTTGAATTCACGTACGTCACCAGTTTATTGATTCCGAGTTAAAGTTCATAGAATGTCCCGTTTGGTCTACTTTTACAACTAGCAGGAGTTAAGAGGCGAGGCCCAGAGCAGTGCCTCAACCCTTTAAAGACAACTAGGTGAGTACAACTGGGTGTAAAGGGTATAAAGTACCGACAAGGTGAGGAATTAGACATGTGCAAAATCTGGGTGTCTTTATATGTAGACGCTTCGCCAACCAGTGGCTTTATCAATATAATACAAGGACATAAAATGAAGACTGTAGAATCATTTACATAAGATGAGGTAATCAGTCCCTCAGAACTGGAGTTGGTGAAGAGCACAATGGTCTTGTATTAATAAAGCCACTGGTTGGCGAACATGACAGCAGGGCAACATGACAGCAGGGCAACATGACAGCAGGGCAGCATGACAGCAGGGCAACATGACAGCAGGGCAACATGGCAGCAGGGCAACATGACAGCAGAGCAACATGACAGCAGAGCAACATGACAGAAGGGCAACATGACAGCAGAGCAGCATGACAGCAGGGCAACATGACAGCAGGGCAACATGACAGCAGGGCAACATGACAGCAGGGCAACATGACAGCAGGGCAACATGACAGAAGGGCAACATGACAGAAGGGCAACATGACAGAAGGGCAACATGACAGCAGGGCAACATGACAGCAAGACAACATGACAGCAAAGCAACATGACAGCAGGGCAACATGACAGCAGGGCAGCATGACAGCAGGGCAACATGACAGCAGGGCAACATGACAGAAGGGCAACATGACAGAAGGGCAACATGACAGCAGAGCAGCATGACAACAGGGCAACATGACAGCAGTGCAACATGACAGCAGGGCAACATGACAGCAGGGCAGCATGACAGCAGGGCAACATGACAGCAGAGCAACATGACAGCAGAGCAACATGACAGAAGGGCAACATGACAGCAGGGCAACATGGCAGCAGGGCAACATGACAGCAGAGCAACATGACAGCAGAGCAACATGACAGAAGGGCAACATGACAGCAGGGCAACATGACAGCAGGGCAACATGACAGCAGGGCAACATGACAGCAGGGCAGCATGACAGCAGGACAACAAGGCAACAAGGCAACAGGACAACAAGGCAATAGGCAACAGACAACTATCTGTGATAGTTACACAGTTACTATGTCTCCCTGTCTTACTCCATGACGAAGGATGGAGTGTTCGTCTTGCTGAACACCGTCATGTTAGAGGTAACAGTCTTCCTATTAACTGGTCCTCTGCCAAATTTTCTCCCCTTCTTCTAGCCTTCACAGACGCCATCTTATTGAAGCATCCCTTACACACAACTTTCCTAATATGAATCTTAGTCCTGGCTTTTTTCTTTGTTGACGCTTTCCTATTTAATTATGTTGTCAAATGCTTTAATCTTGAGAACACTCGTGACTTGACTTGATCTTCGCTTCCTCCTCTCCTTACATCTGCTCCGTTTTCTGGGGGTTTTTTTCTTGATCTTTCTGTTTTCTGCCTTGGCGGGTTCTGTCCTTAATGGGTATTGTCTCGCCGGGGTTGTGTCCTATCCTCGTAGGCCAGATCCTCGTAGGCCAGATCCTCGTAGGCCAGATCCTCGTAGGCCAGTAGCTCACCCACAGTGCTCCTCTGTTCACTTGATGCTGTGCACTGTCACAACTGCTACTGCTACTGCTTCTGTTGCTGCTGCTACTGCTACTATTACTACTACCACTGCTGCATTTCTACTACTTATTCTACTACTTATTCTACTACCACCATTACTACTACTTCCACCACTAACACCCACACGCTCCTTCCGTTCTGTCTTTTTCTCGTCCTGTTGTGATCATTACTAATTCTGCCATCACTGTTACGTCTAGCACTACTACTGCTACAACTACCACTGCTGCGACCTTTACTACTACCACTACTATTGCTGCTACCGCTATTATACGCTGGTCACCACCACTATTACTACTGTCACTTACACCTCCATTACTTTCATTACTACTACCACCACCATCTTCACCCCCTTTTCCCTCATGAGATTGTATTTTCTGGCCTTCACTGTTTTCTGGTTTTAGAGCAGCTTGGCAACAACCCAGGACGGGGCGAAACGTCGACATAAGTTTCCTCTCAAAACTACGAACTATTTGTGAAAAACGCCACACACACACACACACCTGTAGCTAGCAGTTTATTCCCTGGCAAAAATTAAACATCCCTCCTGCTAATCTTCTTACCGCGTCACGCGCACATGAATCCTCATCCGATTATGAACAAATTATTCATAATATCTGTGTCGGCCTCCTGGAAGGTATATATAATAACCCTGTTGTCGGTGGCAGCGTTCAGTGAGAGGTATACCACACACCACATAACACCAGCCTCCTGCACCCACATAACCCCAGCTTCCTGCACCCACATAACACCTGCTTCCTGCACCCACATAACACCAGCTTCCTGCACCCACATAGCACCAGCTTTCTGCATCCACATAACACCAGCTTCCTGCACCCACATAACACCTGCTTCCTGCACCCACATAACACCAGCTTCCTGCACCCACATAACACCAGCTTCCTGCACCCACATAACACCAGCCTGTGTCACCCCTTATGCTGATGTTTTGCTGTAGCACAGTATCTGTGCTCCCTCCTACATAATTTCCACCACATTTCTGTTCTTTTGCAATTTTTTTACTAATTTTGTTCCTGTTTCTCACTGCTTCAAGTGCTGCTACTTTGGGCGCAGATTTGGACAAAATGCGCTAGTCCTTCACAGTGTCGTAACTGTTCTGACCGACACTCTGCTTCCTGGAACCAGTGCTCAAAGCCCAAGAAACGTGTCCTTTTCTTATGCATGGATAACCATGCGCACCTGCTTAACCCTTTAGCCAACTCAACTTCCCACTCCACCAGTCCTAGCACCAGCTTCCCACACCTACAATTTTTCCTTAACAACCTCTACCCGTCTCTCTACTTCCACTCCATCCACCTCATTTACATCAACCACTTCCACAACTTCCCCTCCCCCTTTCATGCTGCCATCCTCATTTCTCATCTGATGATACTGACATCACAATCGACACCATTGTGCTGGCTGCCACTCAAGTAACGAAACACTTTGGTCCTGGGTATCCAAGTCTCCTAAAATCCCTTCTTTCATTCAATAAGCTCCCAATTATTGTCTTTCCTTCTGATTTGTTCTTTCTATCTGCTCCCTCAGAAAACAGCCATCCAGTCACATCAGTCATCACATCCACTGCATATTCAGACATCTTTCACTCTGTCCCCACCCTTGCTATCTCTCTCCCACCTACTTCCATCCCTTCCATTTCCACTACTTTTACCTTTCTTAATTCCGATCACCCTCATATTCATCCCGCCCATCACGCTTTGCTTCTACACGGAAAATCTACAACTCGTCTACTCATACTTCTCTCGACAAGCCATTTGGTGTCTCGTAGCTCGATCGCTAGCGCACTCAGGTCCGAAGATCGAATCTCCAGTACGGTTGGAAAACATTAGGACGTGATTCACCCATCAGTATAATGGGTACCTGGGTGTTAGTCGACTGGTGTGGGTCTCATCCTGGGACAAAACTGACCTAATTTGCCCGGCTTTCTATGTAGTAGTATGTCATTGATGTCAGCTAGGCCTGTATACCTTGTACATGTGCTTGTAGAAATAAAGATAGTATTATTATTACATGATAAAACCTCGTACTCCGACTTCTCCCTCTTCTACATCCAAACGCCAACGCTCTTCTGACGTATTCACAAAACATACCACCCCAGACAACGTTGCTGTGATGGGGCTCAGAACGAACCTGGAACGTCAGATCTTCCCGAACACCGCCAACATCTCACAACATATCTCTTAGTCTCAAAGTTCAATATACACGCCTACAACACAAACACATACTGGCTGAGTTCGTTGAGTTGGAGCACTCAGTCGTGCTGCTCCTAAACAGCACGTGTGTGCATAACGCTCAGTGTATCAGGCATCTTGCCTTGCTACACAGCTCTCCAGTCTGCCCCTGAACTCTACATTGGTGTAGCTATTCTGGTTAACAGAAATAAACGCCATGAATTCCTTGTCCCTTCTCTTATCCTCACAGCATGACCATTAAACATTACACCCATCGTAGTGGCATCATCAACTATGCTACATATACATGATCAAACACAAACATTGACATTCATGATCTCACCCTACTTTCCATTCATGCTAACCTTCCGGTCTTCCTTCGTGCAGACCTCAAAGCAAAACACATTGCCTGCCATGACACCTACATCAACCAACACGGTACACAGCTCTTCCAGGTAGTTACCCCAGAAATACCTCGTGCACCTTGGACCACACTTCAACACATGTTTCACTTATAGAGGTCAGGAAAAACTTGACATTGTCATTACCAACAGAGCCAGTAATCACCACCACCATTTTATATCTCCTGGTTCCCTATCCTGACTAATTACATTACTATCACTACATTTCTTCAAACCCTTTGCTCATCTCCATCAACCCCACTCCTGCATACTCACAAGCAGACTGACACACCCTCAAATAACACCTCGATCACACTGACCTCACACAACTACGACAACAGACCCATTACAGATATAAACACAACTGGAATGTATGCAACGCTCCATCACATAGGCAGTGCCCAAGGGACACAACAAGTTAAGCTATTCCTTCCGCCCGTCCGACAGGATGAAGTGTCTTCTCTGCTGCTGTCACTGCTTTGCCTCTAACCAAATATATTGAGATCTCTCTATTCTGCGGTTGCATATTATCGACAGCCAGGAGAAGGACCACAACCGACACTATCTCTCATAAACACCACAGATAGACACTACATTAGGAAACCTAAGAAATTCTAGAGTTTCATCCTGAAAGTCACGGAAACCCCAAACACAACGCAGTTCCATCACATCACTCATGACAAGAGACATATCTCTGACCCGGCAGAGGCCGTACACATCTTCAAGGACATTGAGAAAACATTCCACCCACACATACCAGACCCGGCCACACTTCAGCACATACGATATAGATATATGGAACACTGCATCACTGACCAGTCACATCACCGTACACGATCCAGTCATTACTTTAGACACTCCTCTACACACGTTCTTAATTAAAATACCTTTCACACAACATGACGCCAAGTCCCTTCTCACCCGCCTTACCCGGAGAGCATCTGGTCTATCCCACTCTAAACTTAGACATCTTCCACGCTGTTTCTACTGCTCTCACTGACCTTTATAAGGCATCTCTTACCTCTGGCTATTTTCTCACTTTCTTTAAGTCTGGTACGGCTTCTCTCATCCCACAGCCAAACAAAGACTTGACCGACCTGAAGAATTACAGGCTTATAAGCCAGCTAGAACCCCCTGGGAAGACTTTTGAGAGGTCCGTAAACACATGAGTATGTACTCATCTTAAGATTTAACTAAACGACTGAGTTTAGTTTTCGACAACACCGCTCTACACTAGACGCTCTAAACATCATCCTGAATTTCTTGAAAATCAACAAGGCCAAAGTTACACTACTGCCCTCGTTTCCAAGGACGTGGAGAAGGCTTTCGACACAGTTTGGCATGACGACCTAAACTACAAGCTTCGTAATTCGCTGGACTTTGCTACCAGCATGACAAAATTGCTTTGCAACTTCCTTGATGACTGTACGGAACTACTTCACGTAGGAGTCCCACAAGGCACTGTGTTTTCTCCTACTCTCTACATGCTCTACGGTCTACACAAACTACATACGTACCAAAACCCATACATCCAAACACTATCAACATCGTTTATGTAAACGGTATTATATAACTCACAGCTTACGAAAACACCGGATTCATTAAACACAGAATACAACACGAGTTTGAGAGGATCAGCACATGGGAACTCTTGTGGCCATCAACACTAACGTCAAGTCTAAAATAACATATTTCCATCATAGACGTGGTATCCCTACCCTTGTCGAACTCAACCATTATTTCATGAACACCTGTACACGCACATCTTCCATCTTGACTCTAAACTGCGGATGCACATACACACATCACAGCTAAGAGAGATATGGCTAATGCTACTCTCACTCTCTTAAACAAACTCTAAATTGAACATACCTCCACAAAACTTCGCCTAAATACTGCTCATATTACGCGCTCTCTCTCTGTCAAGACTAACGCCTTGAAGTTGCAGCGAATCTAGAATCGGGAATTACACTGGTACTGGATGTGAGGTGGCAGGACTTTGCCAAAAAGCAAAGACATTCAAAGGTAGCATACCAGCTGTGACCATCTTCTGGGAAACACTCAACGACAGACACCTCAAAGAACTCGAGACAAACCTTCCTCGACGGCACTATTAGACGAGAATAAATGGTTTACAAAACCGACAACATTGGGGAATCTTCTGTTCAATACAGAGAAGCGTGGAAGATGAGGCGGAGTTTGAGGTAATCAGTCTCTCAGCTTTCGTCCATCAATCTTGACGAAAGTAAAAAAAAAAAATTCAGTAAAGATTCCTAAATGTTGCACAAGTGTCTCATTTATCAGCTATTAGACGCCTCACAATTCCCTAAAGGCACTCTTCCTGCCCTTTGCTGGTGTGGATTACTTTCTTTGCCAACACCACCTTGGCCTTATAGCACAGTAGTTCCCGTCTTTACCACGCCATGGACGTGTCTCTCTGTGCAGGGTGACAAAAAGTTTGACCCACTGTCGTCTTGGTGTCCGGCACGTCGTCTGACTCTCCTCCCGAGACTGAGCAGTCATGACATGGTGATAACGATACACATAGCAATGCCTATGCTGCTGGGTCTAGCCCCGGCTCTTTTTTCCTTTCACTATAACCATTCCTCTCCCTCCACTATTGTTCTATTCCCATTTCCCACTCCGCTTGGATCCTTAGCTGAGAGTAACCTCCTACTAGTACTACTGCTAATACTATTATTACTGCTACTACTACTACTACTAGTACTACTACTACTATTACTACTACGGTCACAATATCCTTTCATGATATTATTTTCTGAATACCCGATTGTCGGCTATTTAAGAAATCACGAAAGATTCATTAATGGTTCATCGGTAGCCCTACAGGTTTAATGCTCTCCAAAGTGCTATATTAACCCTTACAGGTTTAGCACTTCCATAGGTGCTGTATGACTTCTACAGGTTTAGCTCTTCCTCGGGTGATTTATGATCCCTACGGTTCGATGCTTCCCTATGATTACCGTATATCAAGTGGTTATAATAATAATAATAATAATAATAATAATAATAATAATAATAATAAAAGACGAGAGAAGAAGTAATAAGCTTCATTGTTTGATTTGTTGGGTAATATTAGCTCAAAACCCTCAAGGGATAATAATTCAAATAAATACGTCTTCTTCTTATATTAATTATAAATGAATCCAATTTATATAAACCAAAAGAAATATTATTTTATTTTCAAAACTACTTTTTATAAAACATGATTCTATTATATTCGTGTCGACCATGGACTTGCTGGATATAACTTTCTCAGCATTTTGAAAATCAATTGGATGGTTAAAATCTCTCACATGAATCAACAGATCATTAGAATCTTGTCCACTTCTAATGCTATATTTAAGTTGTTTTAACGTAAGTTCAAGACTTTTACCAGTTTGACCGTAATAAACTTTATCACATATTTTACAAGGAATCTTATAGACACAACCGTCACCATTTTTTTGGGGGGTGGGGATTTTTTATCAAAAGTTTTTTAACTGTGTCAAGATTTTTAAATACAACTTTGATATTAAAATTCTTAAGAAAGGAAGGCATATCAACCGAGTTTTCATGGTAAGGGAGAACCAACATATTTTTAGTTGAATAAGGTTGATTGTCCCTTTTTTAATTGTAAAAGTATTTCTAGCTATTTTAAAAGATTTATCAATAAAGTTTCTTGGGTATTTTAGATCATTAGCTATTTCATATATGAACTCTGGACTACAAATACGTAAAGTTATCGGTATTCTCTGTCCTATTCCACACTGGCCGTCACGTCCTCTATCCCACACTGGCCGTCACGTCCTCTATCCCACACTGGCCGTCACGTCCTCTATCCCACACTGGCCGTCACGTCCTCTATCCCACACTGGTCGTCACGTCCTCTATCCCACACTGGCCGTCACGTCCTCTATCCCACACTGCGCCGTCCCTATCCCACACTGGTCGTCACGTCCTCTATCCCACACTGGTCGTCACGTCCTCTATCCCACACTGGCGTCGTCCTCTATCCCACACTGGCCGTCACGTCCTCTATCCCCACTGGCGTCCGTCCTCTATCCACACTGGCGTCACGTCCTCTATCCACACTGGCCGTCACGTCCTCTATCCCACACTGGCCGTCACGTCCTCTATCCCACACTGGCCGTCACGTCCTCTATCCCACACTGGCCGTCACGTCCTCTATCCCACACTGGCCGTCACGTCCTCTAATCCACACTGGCCGTCACGTGTTCTATCCCACACTGGCCGTCTCATCCTTATCCACACTGGCCGTCACGTCCTCTATCCACACTGGCCGTCACGTCCTCTTCCCACACTGTCTCTCCCGTACGTCCTCTATCCCACCTCCGTCTCTCCCACTGTGTCATCCCCTATCCACACTGGCCGTCGTCCTCTACTCCACACTGGCGTCACTCCTCTATCCACACTGGCGTACGTCCTCTATCCCATGGCGTACGTCCTCTATCCCAACTGGCGTCACGTCCTCTATCCCACACTGGCGTCACGTCCTCTTCCACACTGGCAGTACGTCCTCTATCCAACTGGCGATCCGTCCCAATCCACACTGGCCGTCGTTCTGATCCCACACTGGCGTCACGTCCTCTATCACACTAGGCATCACTGGTACGTAATCTATAAGAGTGGCGCGTCCAACGTACTCTATCCAACTGGTCAGTCTCTACACATGCCGTAGTCTCACACAGGTAGATCGCACCTACCCACATTGGTCGTCACACTCTATCCACTGGCGTCAGTCTCATCCACAACTGGCCGTCAATCTCTTCCACACTGGTGACGTCAATAGATCGTCCTCATCCACACTGCGTCACGTCCTCTATCATGGCAGTGCTCTATCTCCACACGGTCGTCAGTCCTCTATACACACGACCTTGGTCGTCGCAGGGTCCGTCTTATCCACACTGGCGGTCCTATCCGGCACTCTCCTCACATTGGCACGCCATTGTCCACAGGGTCAAGTCCTATCCACACTGGCCGTACGTCTCTATCCCACACTGGCACGGTCACCAATGGCGTCTCCTCATCCACACGGTGCGTCAATCTGGAAGTCCGTCCTATCCACACTGGCCGTCCGTCCTCTATCCCACACTGGCCGTCACGTCTCTATCCCACACTGGACGTGAGAATACTTATCCTGAGGTGCATCACAGAGTGAGCAATCAAGATCACTCTATCCAGTTCCTCACCATGCGTTCTCATCACACGGTGAATTCTTCACTGCAGTCAGTCTCTCCCACGTGAAGTTCACACTGCTACGTTCTCTGAATATAAGAATAGATCTCTATGGCCGACAGTGCCTGAATGTTGGAGGGAGGCCACCATACTGCCGTACCTCACGATATATTGCTCCAGGACAGCCTCAGTCAGGGGTACGCTCAAGGAAGGTGAGGAATATGTGAGGAAGAGGACATAAAGGTGAGGAATATGAGGAAGGAAGGTGAGGAATATGAGTGAAGGAAGGTGAGGAATATAGTGAAGGAAGGTGAGGGAATATGAGTGAGGAATGAGGGAGAGTGAAGAAGTAAGGCAATATGAGCGAAGGAAGGTGAGGAATAAGAGTGAAGGTAAGGATGGAGGAGAAATATGAGTGAAGGAAGGTGAGGGAATATGAGTGAAGGAAGGTGAGGAATATGAGGAAGAAGGTGAGGGAATATGAGTGAAGGAAGGTGAGGAATATGAGTGAAGGAAGGTGAGGGAATATGAGTGAAGGAAGGTGAGGGAATATGAGAAGTGAGAAAGAGTGAGGGAAGTAGATAGAAGGAAGGTGAGGGAATATGAGTGAAGGAAGGTGAGGGAATATGAGTGAAGGAAGGTGAGGGAATATGAGTGAAGGAAGGTGAGGGAATATGAGTGTAGGAAGGTGAGGGAATACGAGTGAAGGAAGGTGAGGGAATATAAGTGTAGGAAGGTGAGGGAATACGAGTGTAGGAAGGTGAGGGAATATGAGTGTAGGAAGGTGAGGGAATATGAGTGTAGGAAGGTGAGGGAATACGAGTGAAGGAAGGTGAGGGAATACGAGTGTAGGAAGGTGAGTGAATATGAGAGGAGTGTGAGGGAATATGAGTGAAGGAAGGTGAGGGAATACGAGTGTAGGAAGGTGAGGGAATACGAGTGAAGGAAGGCGATGGAATATGTGTGAAGGAAGGCGATGGAATATGAGTTAAGGAAGGTGAGTGAATATGAGAGGAGTGTGAGGGAATATGAGTGAAGGAAGGTGAGGGAATACGAGTGTAGGAAGGTGAGGGAATACGAGTGAAGGAAGGTGAGGGAATATGAGTGAAGGAAGGCGATGGAATATGAGTGTAGGAAGGTGAGTGAATATGAGAGGAGTGTGAGGGAATATGAATGAAGGAAGGTGAGAAAATATGAGTGAAGGAAGGTGAGTGAATATGAGAGGAGTGTGAGGGAATATGAGTGAAGGAAGGTGAGGGAATACGAGTGTAGGAAGGTGAGGGAATACGAGTGAAGGAAGGCGATGGAATATGAGTGAAGGAAGGTGAGTGAATATGAGAGGAGTGTGAGGGAATATGAGTGAAGGAAGGTGAGGGAATACGAGTGTAGGAAGGTGAGGGAATACGAGTGAAGGAAGGCGATGGAATATGAGTGAAGGGAGGCGAGTGAATATGAGAGGAGTGTGAGGGGAATATGAGTGAAGGAAGGTGAGGGAATACGAGTGAAGGAAGGTTTGGGAATATGAGTGAAGGAAGGTGAGGGAATACGAGTGAAGGAAGGTGAGGGAATATGAGTGAAGGAAGGTGAGGGAATATGAGTGAATGAAGGTGAGGGAATACGAGTGAAGGAAGGTGAGGGAATATGAGTGTAGGAAGGTGAGGGAATACGAGTGTAGGAAGGTGAGGGAATATGAGTGAAGGAAGGTGAGGGAATATGAGTGAAGGAAGGTGAGGGAATACGAGTGAAGGAAGGTGAGGGAATATGAGTGAAGGAAGGTGAGGGAATATGTGCGAGTGTGAAAGAGAGCAAGTGTGAGAGTGTCGAATGAGAGAGAGAGAGAAAGAAAGAGAAAGTGACAATATCTGAAAAACGAAGAAAATTTAGATCCAACTCAGAAAAAGAAGAAGTGAGTGATGCGCAGCGCCGTCAGAATAATATTGCTCATCTCACTCACTGATACAGAAAATATTGAGACAAAAAACTCACGACAGATGAGCTAATTTTCTTATTGTCACCACTGAGAGAAAATATGTTTTTTTGCAAAAAATTTCTTCAGTGGTTCTATCCATCTGTGGCACTATGTGGCACCAGCCACTAGATGAACCTCTCCACTATGTGACACCAGTCACTAGATGAACCTCTCCACTATGTGACACCAGCCACTAGATGAACCTCTCCACTATGTGACACCAGCCACTAGATGAACCTCTCCACTATGTGACACCAGTCACTAGATGAACCTCTCCACTATGTGACACCAGCCACTAGATGAACCTCTCCACTATGTGACACCAACCACTAGATGAACCTCTCCACTATGTGACACCAGCCACTAGATGAACCTCTCCACTATGTGACACCAGCCACTAGATGAACCTCTCCACTATGTGACACCAGCCACTAGATGAACCTCTCCACTATGTGACACCAGCCACTAGATGAACCTCTCCACTATGTGACACCAGCCACTAGATGAACCTCTCCACTATGTGACACCAGCCACTAGATGAACCTCTCCACTATGTGACACCAGCCACTAGATGAACCTCTCCACTATGTGGCACCAGTCACTGGATGAACCTCTCCACTATGTGACACCACTTTTGTATAAAAAAAAATACACTATTGCAACATGAGGCAACCTTATTGTTGAAACGTTTCGCCCACCAGGGATTTTATCAATCCAACACAAAAACATTAAAGCCGGGATATATATATATATAGCAACGAGGTAAGTTGTACTGTAGGTGGGCTAAACAGAATGGTTAATGACGTCACCTGACGGCTGTGTCCTGACAGTATAAAATTAACTTAGTCAAAACTCTGGAGAGGGTGAAGCTCCCCGGTGTTCTGTAGAACTGTGTCGCTAATGTATATAACCGCACATCCTAAAACACAACCTTTGCTTGAATCCTTTTCCTTGATAATAAATTTGGCAACATTCCACTTTATTAAGTGTTCGTGGCTATTCCTGTGAAAAACACAGGCATGGTAAACACTGTCAGTACGGTATTCGTACTTACGCTCATTGAGTTGCGTGTGTGCGTCTCTAGCAGACTCTCCTATGTATATTTTCTCGTATCCTTCACATGGTTTTAACTAGACTTTTGAGTTTCTTGCTGGTTAAGTCTCTAGTGGTAATGCTGGAAAAAGTAGTTATCTAAGAAAGCATTTAGAGAAGGCACTAGAAATGTCATTAGCCACCTCACTGCTGGGGAAGGATGACAAATGTTTCTCTAGATTAGTCAAGCCTGGGGGCGTTGATGATCCTCTGAGTACATGTACAGTCATTGATGAAATGAAAAGGGAAGTGTAATTTTGAGACAACCTGGTGCATCTAGTCATATTCCTCATGACATTCAGGATTACATACCTTGTAGGTTCGCAGAAGAATTCGATGACAACTCCGTGTTTCACCTTCAGTCATGTTCAGAGTGAAAGTGCATTATATCACTCTTGTTAGTTGATTTCAGGTTCAGTTTGACATACAGTTAAACACTAAATCCTCAGAGAAGTAAATCTAGCAAGGGAAGTTTGTCTTCGAATTCTTCTTTAAGTGTACATTTAAAGGAAGGCTCAACTGTTTTGAGTCTTTGGTGTAGGTGGGTGATGCTGAACCTACTAACTTCTATGAGGAGGATGTCATGCATATAAAGCAGGCACGTCACATTCTTGGCAATAAAGGCAATAATTTTTCCGCTTCCAGATACCCTATTACTGGTTAGTATGACACTGATGGGAGACCCCATTGCCATGCCAATTTATTGTCAATGTTAGTGTTATTTAACTGCAGCTGTGCGGTGAGATTTTGATAATTATATAGCACACTAATATAATGTATTTAAGAATTAAACAGCTTAATAACTTATTGTCCACTTTCAAGTAAACTGGACACTAATTGTGTGTATTTTTTTTCTTTTTTTGCTTTTTGTCAAAGATGATTATTACTATAATAATAGAGAGGTGCTAAAATCATACGGGTCGTATAACATCAGGACAACCTAGAGTATACCTGGAGGGTGTTCCAAGGGTCAACGCCCCCGCGGCCCGGTACATGACCAGGCCCTGTGGTGGATCAGGGCCTGATCAACCAGGCTATTGCTGCTGGCTGCACACAAACTGACATATGAATCACAGCCCAGCTGGTTAAGTACTGACTTTAGGTGTCTGTCCAGCTTCCTCTTAAAGACAGTCAAGGGTCTATTGGTAATCCTCCTTATGTATGCTGGGAGGCAGCTGAACAGTCTTTGGCCCCTGACACTTATTGTGTGGTCTCTTAGCGTACTCGTGGCGCCCCTGGTTTTCATTGGGGGGGATGTTACACCACCCGCTGAGTCTTTTGCTTTCGTAGGGAGTGATTTTCGTGTGCAGATTTAGAACTATTTCTTCTAGAATTTTCCAAGTGTATATTATTATCTATTTTTCTCGCTTGCGTTCCAAGGAGTACAGGTCAAAGGACTTTAAATGTTTATTGTACTTATACGTGCAGTGAATGTTATCTGTATATTCTCCAGGTCTGCAGTTTTGCCTGCCTTGAAAGGGGCCGTTAGTGTACAGCAATATTCCAGCCTAGAAAGAACAAACTATTTGAAGAGAATCATCATGGGCTTGGCATCCCTAGTTTTGAAGGTTCTCGTTATCCATCCTATCATTTTCCTAGTAGATGTAGTAGATACATTGTTGTGATCTTTGAAAGTGAGATTCTCTTGACATTACCACTCCCAGGTCCTTCGCTATAATGTGTGGTTAGAATTTGTTTTATACTCCAATCTAGTTTTTATTTCCTAGAGTTTTCCATAGCGGAGTAATTGAAATTTGTCTTCACTCAGCTTCATATTGTTTTCTGACGCCCTTTTATTGACTTGGTTAATGTCCGCTTGGAGATTTGCGGTGCCCTCGATGGGTGACACTGTCATGCAAATTCTGGTATCATCAGCAAAAGAGGACACGGTGCTGTGGCTTATATCTCTGTATCAGATATGAGGATGAAGAAAAGGATGGGAGCGAGTACTGTACTTTGTGGAACGGAGCGACCTGCTTTAAACCCATGCTGCCCTGGGTTGTGCAATTAATGGGTATCCAAGTGGTTGGTGATCTTGCTTCTTAAGATTTTTATGACATTAGTGCTATCGGTCTGTAATTCTCTGCAATTGCTTTACTGCCACCTTTGTGGAGTGGGGTTATATCTGTTGTTTTTAGTGACTGTGGGATGACCCCTGTGTCTATGCTCCTTCTCCACTGAATATTTATGGCACGTGAAAGGGATTTATTGCAGTTCTTAATGAACACGGAGTTCCACGAGTCTGGACAGGGGTAGAGTGCATGGACTTGTCATTTATTGCTTTTTCAAAGTGCTGTGGTGTTAGGATTATATCAGAAATTGTTGAATTAACCAAATTTTGAGTCTCGGTCATAAAATTCATTGAGATTGTCCACCCTTAGTCTGATTAACGGCTCACCCATGCTGAGGCATACTGGGACTTCAGTATCTCACTTATTTCTTTGCTGTCATCTGTGTAAGTCCCATCTCGTTGAAGCAGGGGCCCATGGAAGGCAGTCTAGTTAGATCCAAAGAATGAAAGGTAAACATGAATGATTACGGATTACTGTTGTTCATGTAGTCGCTACTCACTTTTCCCTGGGATGCGATAGAACACTTCTTGCTCTCACTTTCTGTTCTAACAATCCAAGGCGCAGCAGGCATCAGTTCTCACAAAATCCTTAACATAAACACTTGTTGCTTTACTGGAGGACGTTCATCCTATGACCTCACGTTCAAACTCTTTCTGAAGAAAAAGCATTGTACGGCATTTAGGAGGAACTAACCTAGTACTGTACTGGGAAGAAACTAGCCTAGTACAGTATTGAGAAAAAACTAGCCTAACACTGTATCGAGAAACTAGTCTAGAAGTGCATCGTGAAAAAACTAGCCAGATACTGTAACGGGAAGAAACTGTTCTGGTACTATATTGTGAAGTACTGTATTGGGAAGAAATTTACCTAGTACTTTACTAGGAAGGAATTAGCCTAATACTACATTGTAAAGAAACTAGCCTAGTACTGTACTGAGAATGAACTACATTACTGTTTTAGAAGTGTCAAATTTACTCTGCTTTAAGCTTGGTAATTAGGAAGTTAAACAGCGTGTTGCGAAGCTTCTGAATGGATTTCGACACTCAATTTGCCGCTTGGCAAAGTCAGTAAAGAAACCAATCTTACTCAGCACTTCCAGCATGTCTGCAGAATTGGCGGCCCCGCCAAATTCACACCTCCACCCCCCCCACCCCCCGCCAAACTCGTCGTTTATGACATATTTATAGTTTCTTTCAAATTTATAGCTCTCACCATACATTTTTCTGCTATATTTGCAGCTCCCGCCTTGCATGTCGTTCTGCCATATTTATCATTCCCGCCATGTTCGCCCTTCCCGCAATACTTAGCAAAAATATTAGAAAAAAAAACCTCTAAACTAACATTCCCTTCTTACTAAGCGCAATTTGTTTGATTATAGTATAAAAATTTCCTCCTTGAAATATGTTTTTCTATCATGTACTCGCCATGTTGGGAAAAACATGCAAACACGGTAGCAGATGACTAAATTAGTCTGTCAAACCTTGTTGTTTGGAACATCCATGTTTGGTGTCAAACTCTCAGAAACAGTAAAGCCACCCAGCCTCACACCACGTCTGATATGAGTGCAGAGTTGAGCGTTATTTGTGTATGCCAGACACCGTTCTGCCAAACTTGTCTTGGTCTTTTTTATTTAAATTTCCTTATTTTTTTGACAAAGTATATATATGTCTTGTTATTGAATTCTGCTCTAGCCTAAACTAACCTTACCTACCCTAATCTAAAAGTATTTTCTGGCCGACAGCCCATTTTCGTACCAAGAATAATAAACGTCTATATCTGAACGTTTTCTTTCCTTTGGCCACCTCGGGGTCGTTTTTTACGGTTTGCTTATTTGTGGATAAATATACGTTTCTACAGATTTATGTAACCTAGCCTAACACAACTTTACCTAAATTAACTTTCACTGATTTAAAATAGAGAAAATTAGACAGTAGGGCAGATCTGATACCGTTACCAAAGGTGAAGGAATCTGCCAGGTACTAAATTGTTTACATGATAATATTAAAGCATAATAACCTTTCCAAAGGAGCAGCTTAGCCTCATTACATGATAACTTATATTTATCTTACGTGCATTATCGTTACTTTGATCTGATGGCAGAGTCTGTGATTTATTTTGCCGTAGCTGGAAAATGGTCATGGAGGTGATCTGAATGACTTAACAATGAAATTATATTTCAAGGGGCTTTTACTTTCAAATTTTAGCGGAAGATCCTAGTACTGAGTCCTTGAAAGCAAGAGTCTGTCCACTCTATATAATTAAGGTTAGTTAAAAGTACAATAATTTCAAAATTCCAAAAATATGCTCTGTCTCTTTTTCCTGAAGTTAAAGAGCAACATGAAAGTATATCATGCTTGTGGTGTCAGAACAAATGGGATTAACACATAAGGAATGATTGAATTGCATAATTAAGTAAATGAGTTATAGTAAAACTTTACCGTTTACAAGATTTCAAACGCCTCAATCATACATTCATATCCCCTTATTTATTTATTTGACTTGGCTCTATCTGTAGGTTTGGGTCACTGCTATCTAAATGAAAACGAACCTCGTCCCGGAAGCACGGTATTGCAGAGCGGAACAGAACTGGGCACACCTAAAGTATCTGAGTCGTGGTTCAACTAAGGATCCAGATCAAACTTGGTATCACCAAAAAGTCTAGACTCCTAGAAAATCCTCCTGAAAGCTGCTGAAATCACATGCCGTGCTGCAGTCTTGGAGACAGCAAAAGACTTTCCTGGTGGAGAAATATCACAGGTGACCACCAGACACAGAAGCATCTTCACCGTGAAATAACCACATTAAAGGCTGAAGAGTGTCAGCTAGGTAAGGTCCATATTAATTCACAGTTTATGAGGCAAAGTGCAACATTGTAAGAAAAATAAATACTAGAGGGGGCAAAATACAAAAGAGGCTCTTATAAAATGTACCGGGCTATGAACATATGAAGAAACTTAGAAAATTTGGTCAAAAAATTGAGAAGAGAATGCTTGCCATTGTCATAAGAGACCTGGTAGCTGCTGAAGGTCATTACTCTAGGCCACGCTATCGTCTGTACACAAAAGAAGATTCTGCCACAGCCATCAGTGCCGCTGATTGTGAGAGACAACGATGCTACAGACACAAAAAAAGACTGCAGCCATATAGTGAAGAGAGAACTGTTTGTTAATGCGACTGAGGTACCTCTGACTGGGAACAGTAGAGACAAGGTAGCACAGGAGATAGATGACGACGTGAAGAATGAAGCTGACAGTCACACATTGCCACAAGAATAGCAGCATCACTGCTTCAGTGAACCAGTTCACACACTGCTAACAAACACAACGAAATGTTCAAACTTATCTTAGTACACAGGCTTGCCGGCTTCATTGCCTAGGACTTAGTTTATGACTTTACCTGTAGCAAGACAAAGCTAATAATGCACATCATTCTGCCCATTACTGTGAATCACTGACAGGAAAATGAGTTGAAACGCATACTTAACGGGCTAGGTTATAACCAGTCATACTCTCAGGCTGAAGAAATTGGCACAGACGTTAAAATGTTCAAAAGGTGGTGTTGCTTTACCAAGGAATTTACTTTCAAGGGTATTCACAACATTAACCTGAGATAGCAATGAGTGACTAAAAGAAACAGTAAGCGGCGGCGGGACATACCACAGAATTAACAGAATTGCAGTTCAGGCCAAAGTCGTAGAGCCCAGCCCTTCAAACCTAAATAAGAAAAGTATCAGCACTGAAGCGTTCATGATACGCTCCTTCAATGTTGGGGAACGTGTGCGTCTACCACCCATCAGATCCTTGAGCACCAGTACCACCTTTACACAAAACGTTGAGACGTGGAACGCAGTGAGCTTCTTCCATACAAGGACTCTTCACGTGCTGTCTTCCCTGTGAACTATCAGGCTGTGATAGGGCGCGATGACTGGTGAGTCAACTGATTGTGCCAGACCAATGGATGTGGCTATACCCCAGATAGTGATAACAATCTTACCCTAGTATGGATGCGAGGATCACCAGCAACAGATACTGTGCTACAGCTCAGGTCTTGCAGGTCTGTGCACACCTGCAAATTTCCAGACTTACATGCCTGGCTAATCAGTTGAAGTGCACGTACATTTGTACAACAGACGATCAGCAACAAAAGAGTAAATGATGACGAGGAAGTTTGAAGTGGAGCTGCATGATATAGAGCTTGATGTTGAGTGAATAAATTTATATTCATTTATTTATTTCAACGAACCGGCCGTATCCCACTGAGGAAGAGCGACCTAAAAAGAAAAACGAAAGTTTTACTTTTTAAATTTAGTAGTTTATACACGAGAAAGGGTTACTAGCTTCTCACTCCCGGCATTTTAACCGTCTCTTACGACACACATAGCTTATGGAGAAAGGATTCTTGTCCCCTTGTAGAATATATATAGTATATAAATATATATATATATATATATATATATATATATATATATATATATATATATATATATATATATATATATATCATAGTGACCACATGAACATTTCCAGAACAAAGAGATACTGAGACTAATATTTGTGCATTTAAATAAAGTATAGATGGATCCAGTGATGCATCTTAGTGACTATTATAAGTTGCTGTATTAAAAAGTACGCCACAAACTGTATTTCTTTCTCGTGGGTTGAGGCAGAGAGGGTTTGGCTTATGGAATACCTGGGATACTTTTTATCGGATTTTTTGAACCGATAAACTCTTGTTTACACTCACTGAGGACGTGAGAATTCCATTCTCTAAAAGCGTTAAGAAATTCACCGGCTTCCCTGCGCTCTCAACCGAACTCTCACTTCCCTGCGCTCTCAACCGAACTCTCACTTCCCTGCGCTCTCAACCGAACTCTATCACTTCCCTGCACTCTCAACCGAACTCTCTCACTTCCCTGCGCTCTCAACCGAACTCTCACTTCCCTGCGCTCTCAACCGAACTCTCTCACTTCCCTGCGCTCTCAACCGAACTCTCTCACTTCCCTGCGCTCTCAACCGAACTCTCTCACTTCCCTGCGCTCTCAACCGAACTCTCTCACTTCCCTGCGCTCTCAACCGAACTCTCTCACTTCCCTGCGCTCTCAACCGAACTCTCTCACTTCCCTGCGCTCTCAACCGAACTCTCACACTTCCCTGTGCTCTCAACCGAACTCTCTCACTTCCCTTGGCTCTCAACCGAACTCTCTCACTTCCCTGCGCTCTTTACCGAACTCTCACTTCCCTGGGTTCTCAACCGAACTCTGTCACTTCCCTTGGCTCTCAACCGAACTCTGTCACTTCCCTTGGCTCTCAACCGAACTCTCTCACTTCCCTGCGCTTTCAACCGAACTCTCTCACTTTAATGCACTCTCAACCGAACTCTCTCACTTCCCTGGGTTCTCAACCGAACTCTCACTTCCCTGCTCTCTCAACTGAACTCTCATTTCCATGAGCTCTCAACTGAACTCTCTCACTTCACTGCGCTCTCAACTGAACTCACAGCCCTGCACTCACAACTCTCTCTCACCACTCTGCACTCACAACTCTCCTCACCACACTGCACTCACAACTCTTCCTCACCACCCAGCACTCACATCTCTCCCTCACCCCACTGCACTCACAACTCTCCCTCACCACCCTGCACTCACAACTCCCATACCACCCTGCACTCACAACTCTCCCTCATCACCTTTCAATCAAGACTCACCCTCACCACCCTGCACTCACAACTCTCCCTCGTCACCTTTCACTCAAGACTCTCCCTCACCACCCTGCACTCACAACTCCCTCACCACCCTGCAGTCACAACTCTGCCTCCCTCACCACCCAGCACTCACAACTCTTCCTCACCACCCTGCACTCACAACTCTCCCTCACCACCATGCACTCACAACTCCCTCACCACCCTGCACTCACAACTCTCCCTCGTCACCTTTCAATCAAGACTCTCCCTCACCACCCTGCACTCACAACTCTCCCTCATCACCTTTCAATCAAGACTCTCCCTCACCACCCTGCACTCACAACTCTCCCTCGTCACCTTTCACTCAAGACTCTCCCTCACACCCTGCACTCACAACTTCCTCACCACCCTGCAGTCACAACTCTCCCTCACCACCCAGCACTCACAACTCTTCCTCACCACCCTGCACTCACAACTCTCCCTCACCACCATGCACTCACAACTCCCACCACCCTGCACTCACAACTCTCCCTCGTCACCTTTCAATCAAGACTCTCCCTCACCATCCTGCACTCACAACTCTCCCTCGTCACCTTTCACTCAAGACTCTCCATCACCTTTCTTTTGAAACACTATTTACATTTAATAACATAAATTTCAAGAAAAACTATGTGAAAAATAAAGAGCCAGTTTTTATTTGCTGTCGACTGAAGTTAGCAAAAGTCGCAGGAATTTCCCCCACTAAACATCCTAACATTTTATACTAAGACTTGAAGCGTCTTTAAGAAGTGAGATGTTTCTTATTTTCTCATTTAAATGACTCATTTAGAGGTAAGTCAGTAGCGTGTTATTATTATTATTATTATTATTATTATTATTATTATTATTATTATTATTATTATTCATTATTATTTCTTATGTGTTATATATGCACCGCTCAGTGCAAGTCGTAGCGATGTGTTGTTGAGAGTTTTTGAGGTTAAAATTATAGTGTTTTAGTGTGGTGTGTGTGTGTGTGTGCGCACTTACCTATTAATACTCACCTATTTGTGGTTGCAGGGGTCGAGTCATAGCTCCTGCCCCGCCTCTTCGAAGATCGCTACGGTTTCCATTCTCTCCTTGCTCCATGAATTTTATTGTACCTCTTCTTAAAGCTAGGTGTGAATCCTGCCTCCTACATCACTCTCCAGATTGTTCCACTTCCTGACAACTCTATGACTGAAGAAATACTTCCTGACATCCCTGTGACTCGTCTGAGTCTTCAATTTCCAGTTGTTACCCCTTGTTGCTGTGTCCCATCTGTTAAACATCCTGTGTGTGTGTGTGTGTGAGTACTCTAGCTGACGTCCCCTTATGAAGAGTCCCTTGTGTTGGTTCCTTGTGAGGATCACTTATGAGGGGTCCCTAGTGTGGGGGTCCTTTGTGAAGATTCCCTTTGAAAATCACTTATGTTTACTTGTGAGGATTTCCCAGGTTCCTTGAAGGTGCCTTGTAGTCTCTTGTGGAGGAGTCTGTGTCTTTGTGAAGATCACTTGTAAGAGTCTCTTGTGAGGGGGAGCTCTTTGTGTGTCTCTTGTGAAGATCACTTGTGAGAGTCTCTTGTGAGGGGGAGCTCTTTGTGTGTGTCTCTTGTGAAGATCACTTGTGAGAGTCTCTTGTGAGGGGGAGCTCTTTGTGTGTCTCTTGTGAAGATCACTTGTGAGAGTCTCTTGTGAGGGGGAGCTCTTTGTGTGTCTCTTGTGAAGATCACTTGTGAGAGTCTCTTGTGAGGGGGAGCTCTTTGTGTGTGTCTTGTGTAGATCACTTGTGAGAGTCTCTTGTGAGGGGAGCTCTTTGTGTGTCTTGTGAAGATCACTTGTGAGAGTCCTTGTGAGGGGAGCTCTTGTGTGTGTCTTGTGAGATCACTTGTGAGATCTCTTGTGAGGGGAGCTCTTTGTGTGTGTCTTGTGAGATCACTTGTGAGAGTCTCTTGTGAGGGGAGCTCTTTGTGTGTCTCTTGTGAAGATCACTTGTGAGAGTCTCTTGTGAGGGGGAGCTCTTTGTGTGTGTCTTGTGTAGATCACTTGTGAGAGTCTCTTGTGAGGGGAGCTCTTTGTGTGTGTCTTGTGAAGATCACTTGTGAGAGTCTCTTGTGAGGGGGAGCTCTTTGTGTGTGTCTTGTGTAGATCACTTGTGAGAGTCTCTTGTGAGGGGGAGCTCTTTGTGTGTGTCTTGTGAAGATCACTTGTGAGAGTCTCTTGTGAGGGGGAGCTCTTTGTGTGTGTCTTGTGAAGATCACTTGTGAGAGTCCCTTGTGAGAGTGCCGTGTAAGAGTTCACTGTATTGTGTCCAATGTCAGGGGGCCCTTGTGGGGAGGCCTTTGTGAGGTACCCATTATAAGGGGCCCAGTAATGTGCTTTAAGATTATCATCTCTGTGATGGAGTCCAATCACAGGAGACGCATTTGGAAGACTGACGCGTGCGCGCACGCACGCACACTCACAGAAACACACACACGCTCGCAAGCATACACACACAGACACACGCACACAAGATTTAGGGATGTATTATCAAAGACAGAAAGGCTTCCAGCAAACCGAGGGTACAGTACACAGCAAGTGTTGGATACAATATACACAACCAGGGAGGTAAAGAAACTGCTATCGGAGTTAGACCTCGAAGGTGGTGATAGCAGATATCTTCGTGGGTCCTGAGAGAGGGAGCACAAGCACTGTGTATGCTGCTAGCAACAGTCTTCAAGTCTAGTGAACCAGGCCAGAATTGTGAAAGGAGACAGACGAGCAGTATTCAACTACAGACTAGTGTCGCTGACATATATAGTATGTAATGTCATGTTGAGATTGGATCCCGTCCCCTACAACGTCGAGATCTTTCACATCACCTTCGACAGTATTTAAGACTCTGTTCTCATGATTTAGCTTCATATTGTTCCGGACCATGGAGCTAAACTCTTGTCGAGGCTGAGGGACTGACCACCTCAAATACTTTTTCTCCAAGGTTGATGGACTGATTACATCATCTTTATTTAATTTTTACTGCTCCCTTTGTATTTGACAGAAGAAGGCTACTGTGTAGGCGAAACGTTTCATCTATAAAGATACCCAACTGTTGCACATGTCTTAATCTTCACCTTGTAGGTATTTTGTACCATTTTCACCAACCATTGTTTCCAGCACTGAGGCAGTTAATAGGATTGATCCCAGTACCATTGATGATGTCAAGCCATCTAACAATATTCTTCATCCCAGTCCCAGCAAAGCACACCCTCCGTCTGCTACTCCTGCCCTTCAAGCAGAAAGCCTAATCCATGTACCTAACCTGAGTGTTCCCAACAAGCACAATGTTCTTACCTTGTTCTTTGTTGTGATGTTCCCAGTAGTCGACTCACATTCGTCGAGTAGCACAGAGAAGGATTTCACAGCCGTCTCCTGGTTCTCCGTCGTTTGTACCTTTCCATCCGTACTCTTGATTCTCAGCCTCGTTCCATGCTGCCCGGTCATTGTCCAGGTTCCTTGCTTGACCTGGAAATTCACAATTGGAGGATTACTATGAATCCTCTTCGAATGCTCTGGACAGGCTGGCAAAATGCCATATGTAAGAAGAAAAGTAGAGTAGTGATGTTAAACTGAGCGGAAAAAAAAAAAAAGTAGCAGAGTAAAAAGTGACATAATTTAAGTGCAAGCAATCAACAACTTGACCATACACTACAATATAATTACTTCAAGTCTTACAACTAAAAGTTTAGTGGTGAGCCCAAGTACTGTGCCTATAACACCGCAAGCTCATCTAGGTAATTAAAACTTGGTAATTAAAACTTCACTAACACACACACACACACACGCGCGCGCGCGCGCACACATAACTACAGGCCAAGTGTCTATCGAAAAGTGCGTTTGACAAATATTAACTAACACACATTTGCAAACATCAAAAAAATACTAACACCGAGAGGCAAAAATAACCTCAACGCCATCGATGGAAACTAATCATTAATTCTTTCCAAGGCAACAGTTTGCCCTGCAATAATCGAGTGTTTGAGAGTTAAGTTTTTTATTCGTCAGGAGACGGGACAAGTGTCTCCTGACACAGGCCTTAATCATATAGATGACCCACGGCCTATTTGGCAACTTTTTAAGCCAATAAGCCAAACTGGCTAATATATATATGTCGTGCCGATTAGGTAAAACTTGCGATTTTGGCTTAAATAGCAACGCTCTTCTTGCCATATAAGACAAGCGAAAATTTGTGTATGCAATAATTTCGCCCAAATCATTCTGAACATAACGAAAAAAATATATTTCATTGTGTTTGTTTATTATTAAATTAATGTTAACGTATCTAAAATATATTTAGTTGGGTTAGGCTAAATTAAATTGCGCTTGTTGTAATAAGGTTAGGTAGGTTTTCAAAGTTTCTCTTGGTACAAAATTATAAATTCTTACATTAACATAAATGAAAAAATATATCTTTAAACGTATAAGAGAAAATTTTAGAAAGGACTTAATTTTACTCATTAAAAATTAAGTCCTTTCTAAAATTTTCTCTTATACGTTTAAAGTTATATTTTTTTCATTTATGTTAATGTAAAAATTTATGATTTTGTACCAAGAGAAACTTTGAAAACTTACCTAACCTTATTATAACAAGCGCAATTTAATTTAGCCTAACCCAACTAAATATATTTTAGATACGTTTACAATAATTTAATAATAAATAAACACAATGAAATATATTTTTTCCGTTAGGTTCAGAATGATTTTTGCGAAATTATTGGATAGACAAATTTTCGCTTGTCTTATATGGCAAAAAACGTTGCTATTTAAGCTAAAATCGCAAGTTTACAAATCGCTAGACTATATATATATATATATATATATATATATATATATATATATATATATATATATATATTAAAAAAAAAATAGGTCAGGTTAAATTGATTAAATATTGCTTAAAATAAATGATATTTATAGTTTTGTTATAGTCAAATTGAATTTCGCAGTTATTGTGAAAACAGGTTTTCTCAGCTATTTCTATAGAAAACACCCTTGATTTTTAGGCCAAATTAGCCAGTTTGGCTTATTGGCTTAAAAAGTTGCCAAATAGGCCGAACGCCCTTAAGTCTTTAACTGTCCAAACGTAGATCTACGTTTTTACTGCAAGTGCTTCGAATATTTTTCAAAAAAAAAAAAAATAATATTAATTTTAAAACAAAGAGGGCAATTTTCTGTTTGTAATAAGACCAATTTTTTTTTTTAGCGCCAGTACTTATTGCGATATAAAGCGGCGAAGGTGGCATTGGATGCTCACCTGACAGCAATATGGAGTCCTGCCGCTTGCAGAAATGTTGCCGATTTAATTTTTTTCTCGTTTTTATTTAATTTACGTAGTTTTTATATTCTGATAATTACAATTTATAGTAGATCTTATGATCTACCATAAATTATAAATAGTTCTTACACAAATACTGGGTACGGATATAGTAATCAAACAGGCAGTTACAAACACAATGACAGGTGAACATGTTCACCTGTCTCAGTCACATATTGTTGTATAGAAATGTAAAAAAAAAATATTTGTAGGTCCCAGCAATGTTTTTATATGAAATATATGAAACTCCCTGAATCACAGTGTTAGAGTGGCACCCTAAATTGCTGATGTTGTAGACACTCAATACTGCACCATCAGCACTCCCCCAGTAAACCTTGGCATGTTTTCTATTCTCACTTTTCCACACACACAAGCATGACTGTCTGTCTCTGTGTCTGTCTATCTCTGTCTGTGTCTGTCTCTGCTTGTCTCTCCTTCTAACCTACCTGCCTGTCTCTGCTTGCCTCGCTGTCTGCCGGTTCTCTCTCTGTCTCAGCGAAAGCCGTTCGTGAACTTGATCGTAAGCTAGACTTTCGAACAGGTATTAATCATGTTAGAGAATCGTCACGTCTGCACTAGTGGAAGAATACAACTTGCCACAGTAATACTTACGTCTTATATAGTATAGCACTTTGGCTTTTTTGGGTTATTCTACGTAATTTACAATATGTATTATAACTGTACTTATTGTACTTATTTGTACTTGTGCCTAAATAAACTTATTTAGTCCTTGATTCTGTCATTCAAGCAATTACGTTCGCTTGGTATATATTTCTTGAAGGACAGACGTCCCTTGAAAAGAATCTAGGACTAAGTTTATTTGGAGCTTTTGGTCATCTGACCGAGGCTTTCCACTGGCTTACCGATCAACCCCTTTCAAAATTAAGGTCATAACTATAATCATTTACACCTTCAGATTAGTATTGTCTATGATTAGGTTAGGTAGGGTTTGTCAAGAAACAGGGTCTTAGATGATGACCCGCCGTTGGAGCTTTTGGAAATCTGACCGAGGCCTTTTGCTTGCTTACCGGTCCTCCCATTTAAAAATTATGGTCATAGTTATAACAATTTTTTATTCTTGTTGTTCTTCTTGATTCGCCGGTACTCTCCCGGTCCTGGTCTTCTCCAGATGGTGACCCGGCCTTGGCTCCCTGTCTCTTGAAAAACTTCTGGAGGACAACTCTGTCACTGACATCATCAAGCTCTAAAAATGCTACTGATATCAGTAATCTTGTACATCTTTTATCATTTTGAGATTCACCTTTAGTAAATACATTTAAAATTTAAATTTGATTTTTTTTTAAAGTTAGGGGCTCAAATATGTACAATATATTTTTTCCTCGGGTTAACAGCATCTTGTTCCAGAGAATGTTAGTGTAATAACATGAAATATGTGATACACTGTAATGAAAATGCGATTATCTGTTTATTGACCATTATTATTATTATTATTATTATTATTATTATTATTATTATTATTATTATTATTATTATTATTATAATTATTCTTATTACTGTAATTATTTTTCAATATCGAGTTTAGTTTCTCAGTGACATTCTGTGATAATTGATAATTTAAAGTCTATCATATTAAGTAGATTTTGCAATGGATATAGTTGTATGCAAATTGTCCACCACAACAAATTTTGTTAAGACTGTTACTGCTAGTTTAGATTAGGTTAAATTACATTAAGTTAGGTCATGCCGAGTTAGGTTTTAGTGATAAAGGATTATGCAAAACGTTTTGGGCAGCATTAAGATTAACTTATAACCGCTGAACACGTGCTAACTATGCTAATTTACTAGACTGCTTCAAATTACAAACTTTGATATTGTATTCAACAGTTTGCTTTATGATATGTGACGCTTTTAAATTTGTAACAATTTTATATATTTGTTGGGGTGATTAGTGAAAAAGAATAAATTTTTGTTTACTATATAATTTAGAATAAAGTAATAAGTAGTTGGTTGGTAAGGTTTGTCAGGAAACAGGACAAGAAATATAAGTAATGTGGTATAACATTTATGTTTATTAAATAGTGAGGATAAATTCGTGATTGAGAGAACAACTAGGGCCCGATACGGCATATGCTGTCACTGGCCCTATAAACCCCCAAAAACAACTAGAGAAACAACAGTATGAATGCTAATATGATTAACAGCGTTGTTGTTTACAAAAGGGAATTTTGACATTTTTATTTATGCAGAATTAAGGTTAGACTTAACACGTGGGGAAAACTTTTTGTATTTTTCAGAAGGGAGTTACAAATTTTAGGGTATTTTTATGGAGTTCCAAGATTGGTTGAGTCGAGCCCTTGGTAAATCAAAGAGGTGCTTGTTTCTTGTATTGTGTCTATATGTTCTGTTTTATTGCAACTCTCAAGGAAGAGACAAAGCCCCAGGTTGAAGTTCGTTCTAATTGTCCTAAATATATAATATCCACATTAGTATGTGTGACTGTTATATAAGCTGAGTAAGTTAAGACTTTTGGATATCTCGGGTGTGTATTGCCTGGAACCTCATTGGGTGATTATTTTAAACAGCTGATTTCTGCTGGGTAACAAAACGTTTTAAGTAGGTTTAGTAGATTCCCAAGCATAGATACCATAAGTGAGGTAAAGATAAATTAGAGGAGTACAGAGTGATTAATGTTTGGTAGAATGCCCACAGTTTGGGAAATTTTCTTACTTGTGTTGGTTGTGAATGTTGAATCTCAAGTTGCAGTCAAGGTGTATTCCTAAGAATTTTACCTGGTTGGATTATAATACACTAGATTAGATTGTGTTAGGCTTTGTTTTGTTGGGTTAAATTGGGAGGGTTTAGGATAGGTTGGATTACCTAATGTAAGGATCACTTATCGAGTTTAGGTAACCTAACCTAATCAAATGCAACCCAACTAAGTCTAACACAACTTAACCCACACTAACCTATCCTAACTCATAACTGACCAATGTAGCCTAATTTAACCACATAACCTAATCTAACCCAAAGTATCTAAATCAAACTATCCCAACTCAAAAAAAAAATTTGGGAGATAATTAGGTCAAAATAAAACTCTGTTGAAAAATCCACTTAATATTATACACTTTTAAGTGACATTCATCACAGAAATCGACCGAACAGCTAGGACTGCTAAAAGTTATCAGGAAACTAGACAATTGTTTCCTGACGTAGGTCAGGAAACAATGATCAGCCACTGGGCTTTTGTTCATCTGACCGAGGACTTCCACTGGTTTACCAATCAACCTTTTTCAAAATATATACTATATATATATTATAAATACACCCAACAGCTAATAATAATAATTATTATCATCACTATTATCATTATTATTATTACGTGGAAGAGCCACAGCGTACCTTTGGGAAGAATGGAAGGTATTCAGGTTCCATTCAAGAAAGAAGAGAGTAGGTCCAATTCATTTGATGCAGAGCTCTCCAGTGGCGCGTAGGAACCTTCCTTGAGGGGGATCTATTGTAGAGTGCGACTGCTGGGTTACCGTTTTCTGTTCGAGCTTCCAGGGTTCCTGTTCTTTTCGTTTTAATGAATTCATTGACGATGCAGTATGTTATAACTGTTTAGATCTTTTCTATAGACGACACTCTAACCTAATAACGTATATTTTCAATTTTTATTTGTAACACACCCTAACGCTACCCCAATAACTAGAGTTTACGATGACCAACACAAAAACTACTGTACATTATGGGTAAGCATCACGTAGCTACGGTGTGTTGTTGGGAAGGATTGGTGTCCTCTATTATTTATCCTTGTTACCGAATTGTAAGGGTTCTCCACACTATTTATCCCTAGTCTTCAGCGGGAAAGTGTCAGCAATTTCTAAATTTCGCATTGAGTTCGATATACACCAACTGAACTTCGATGACGCCTGATTACATTGCGCAATTAAAGACCAGTGTTCACACATTCAGTTTCACTATGGCGTCCTCCTCTCCGCCTTGCCGCTGTTCCACATCCTCCCCTCACTCGAAATTTCTCGAAGGGTCAAATCGGCATCACATTTTAATACACAATTATTATATTACTCAAATTTACACATGCTGAATGTAGGAAAATTCAAAATTTTCCACAGGGGGCACAACTAAGCAACAATTTATTTTACTTGCCAGTGTTAGTTGTACATCAGAGCCAGGTGGGATTTTAGAGACACTAGGCTGCACCATGCTTCTCCTCCGAGAAGAGGCGGGGCTAGGAGCTATGACTCGACCCCTGCAACCACAAATAGGTGAGCACAAGCAAAGTCGAGCCTATCAAATATTACAATATGAAAATTAATACTAATAATGTTGGTAAATTATAAGATAGTGAGTGTATAATGGGATTGTGATTTGAAATGGGGGGAGGGAAGGGTTTATTGGATCCACAGCTGGTAAATGATATATACTTATAATTCAAAAAAGTTATAGAGTGTAACTGGAGTACTCACCATAGACAGATTAGTTCTTCATTAGTCATTTGTAGAGCAGCAAAAACAGTAGACACACCAGTAACATCAACAACAGCAGAAACAATAGCTTGAGCAGCAGCATAAACAGAGGTAGCATCAGAACAAATAACAGCAAAGACAAAAGAAAAACCAGCAACATAGCTGAAACAGCAGTAACAACGGTATTATCGAAACAGAAGTAACAGTAGTGAAAGTAACAGCAATAACAGTACTAACAGCCGAGACAGCAGTGACAAAGAAAAACAATAAAAGTAGTAACAAACAGAAACATTAGTATAAACAGTAAAGAAGGAAACAAAAGAAAAAGCAGTAAAAGCAGCAACAACAGTAATATTAGTAATAATAACAGAAGACACGTGAGCAACAGTAAACATAGTAGAAACATCAACAACAGAAACATCAGTAACAGCAATAGCCGTAAGAACAGAAACGTCAGTAACAACAGAAGCAACATTAGCAATAGAAATATCAGAAACAACAGAAACAATAGTAACAGCAGTAACAACAACGGCAACATCAGTAACAGCAGAAACATCAGTAATAACAGTAACAGAAAGAAAAAACTCAGTAACAACAGAAACCTTAGAACAGCAGTAACAACAGCAACATCAGTAACAGCATCAACAACACTAACAGCAACAATAGTCTCCCCTGGAAACATTCTAATTACCTTGTTTACTCGGCCTGCCTTAGTGTATAGCAGCAAGAATAATATGAGGAGGAGGAAGAAGAGGAGGAGGAAGAAGAGGAGGAGGAGGAAGAAGTAGAGGAGGAGGAAGAAGAGGAGAAAGAAGTAGAGGAGGAGGAGGAGAAAGAAGTAGAGGAGGAGGAGGAGGAGAAAGAAGAAGAGGAGGATAAAAATGGTCAAGAAGCGAGGTTATTAACTGTAACTTGAAAACAAAACAATTCTCTTTGTCTTAGCTATGTGTGTGTGTGTGTGTGTGTATGTGTACTCGCCTAATTGTGGTTGAAGGAGTCTACTCATAGCTCCTGGCCCCGCCTCTTCACTGATCGCTACTAGTACCACTCCCTCCCTGCTCCATGAGCTTTATCATACCTCTTCTTCAAGCTATGTGTAGATCCTGCCTGACAACTCTATGACTAAAGAAATACTTCCTAACATCCCTATGACTCATCTGAGTCTTCAACGTCCAATTATGACCCCTTGTTCCTGTGTCTCTTCTCTGAAATATCCTGTCCCTCTCCGCCTCGTCATTTCCTCAATATTTCATGTCGTTATCATGTCCACCCTAACCCTCCTTTCCTCCAGTGTCATCAGGTCAATTTCCCTTAACCTCTCCTCCTACGAGGAGAGGTTAAGGTACTAATCTTGTTGCAAACCTTTGCACTTTCTTTAATTTCTTGACGTGCTTGACCAGGTGTGGGTTCCAAACTCATGCTGTATACTCCAATATGGGCCTGGCGTACACAGTGTACAGAGTCTTGAACAATTCCTTAATGAGATGTCGAAACGCTATTCTTAGCTTTGTCAGGCGCCCATATGCTGCAGCAGTTATTTGGTTGATGTGCGCCTCAGATGTGCTCGGTATTATACTCACCCCAGTATCCTTTTCTTTGAGTGAGGTTTGCAGTCTTTGGCCCCCTAGCCTGCACTCTGTCTGCGGTCTTCTTTGCCCTTCCCCAATCTTCATCGCTTTGCACTTGGTGGGGTTAAACTCCAGGAGCCAGTTGCTGGACCAGGCTTGTAGCCTGTCCAGATCCCTTTGTAGTCCTGCCTGATCCTTATCCGATTGAATTCTCTTCATTAGCTTCACATCGTCTGCAAACAGGGACACTTCTGAATTTATGCCTTCTGTCATTGTCATTCACGTATACCAGAAACAGCATCGGTCCTAGTACTGACCCCTGTTGAACCCCGCTCGTCCCAGGTGCCCACTCTGACACCTCGTCACGTACCATGACTCGTTGTTGCCTTCCTGTCGGGTATTCTCTGATCCTTTGCAGTGCCTTTGCTCTTATACCTGTTTGATCTTCTGTCTTTTGCATTAATCTCTAGCGTGGAACTGTGTCGAAAGCCTTCTTACAGTCCATGAAAAGGCAATCTACCCACCCCTCTGTTTCTTGTCTTACTTCCGTCACCTTATCGTAAAACTCCAGTATGTTTGTGACATACGATTTCCCTTCCCTGAAACTGTGCTGCCTGTCGTGTATGAGCTCATTCCTTTTTAGGTGCTTCGCCACTCTTCTTCTGATAATCTCCATGACTTTGCATGCTATACATGACACTAGTCTGCAGTTTAATGCCGCGTTTCTGTCTCCTTTCATAAAAATTGGGACTACATTTGCTGTCTTCCACACCTCAGATAGTCGCCATGTTTTGATAGATGTGTTGAAGATTGTTTGTTGTTAGTGGTACACATGGCGCCTCTGCTCCCTCTCTCAGGACCCACAGAGAGATGTTGTCCGGTCCCACTGCATTTTAGATATCTAGTTCACTTAGTAGCCTCTTCACCTCTTCGGCTTCCCGGAATCCTTTCTGTCTCCACTAAAAATGCTTCATTAAATGTCATGTTGAGCTCTTCACATACTTCTCGTTCATTTCATGTGAACTCCGCTCTTCCCTCTCTCAGCCTGTTTACTTGGTCCTTGACTATTGTTTTCCTCCTGATGTGGCTGCAGCAGTTTAGGGTCAGACTTGGCTTTCAACGCTATGTCATTTTCGCATTGCTGCTGGGTCTTTCTCCTTATCTGTACATATTCGTTTCTGGCTCTTTGACTAATCTCCATATGTTCCTGAGTCCTTTGTTTTCTATACATTTTCCATTCTCTAGCGCACTTAGTTTTGTCCTCTCTGCACCTTTTATTAAACCAAGGGCTTGTTCTGGTCCTATCATTAGTTTAGTTGCCCTTGGAAGCAAACCTCTCCTCTGCCTTCTTGCATTTTGTTGTCACGTATTCTTTTCCAGTACTACCTCCGTCATATTAGCCCTCCACGTTTCTGGTCGCCAGGTTTGAGGTGCCAGGTTTTCCCAGTCAATTTCCTTGTGATTGAAGTCACCCCACAACTAGTAACTTCGCCCTGCCCACATGGGCCCTTCTGGCCACCTCAGCTGGCGAAGTTTTTTGACTGCTACCTTACAAAATCTACATGAGACTGATCCAGCTGACGCTTGCACAATTTGAATTCCCTCCTGCTATTTTGAATTCCCTCCTGCTATTATGTGGTGGGTTATATATCACTGCAATCAACACCATGGGACCCCCAGTCTGAAGTGTTCCTATTATGTAGTCCCTTGCTTCCCCTCTGTCCCCCTCCTTTCAACTCCTCAAAACTCCACTGGTGAGCAGTGCAACTCCTCAACCCCCTCTATTCCCTATATTTCCTCAGGATCTGTTATCCAGTTGAAAAGATGGTGTCTGTTATTATTCCTGTGAGCTTGGTTTCCGTGAGTGCTATGATGTCTGGTGATGCCTCTGTGATTCTTTCGTGCCCCTCCTCACTTTGGTTGTCCCCTCCTGACTCTAGCCCTGTCTGTCTTCAAGTCCTCTCTCTCAGTTTCTGTCATTCTGTTCTTGTTCTGTCGCAGTCTTGGTGCACCCTCTGGTATTTTGTTGTTTCCTTTAGCAATGGGGACTGTTGGAGGATCCTGTTCTACACCATTTCTGTGTGTGGGTACTCACCTATTTGTGGTTGCAGGGGATTGAAGGATTGAATTCTTCTCATCAACTTCAAATCATCTGCAAACAGGGACACTTCTGAGTCTATTCCTTCCGTGATGTCGTTCACAAATACCAGAAACAGCACCTGTCCTAGTACTGACCCCTGTGGAACCCCGCTCGTCACAGGCGCCCGTTTTGACACCTCTCCGCATACCATTACTCGCTGTTGTCTTCCTGACAGGTATTTCCTGATCCATTGCAGTGCCTTCCCTGTTATCCCTGCCTGATACTCCAGCTTTTGCACTAATCTCCTGTGTGGAACTGTGTCAAACGCCTTCTTACAGTCCAAGAAAATGCAATCTATCCACCCCTCTCTTTCTTGTCTTACTGCTGTCACCCTGTCATAGAACTCCAGTAGGTTTGTGACACAGGATTTCCCATCCCTGAAACCGTGCTGGCTGACATTGATAAGCTCCTCTTTCCTTTCTAGGTGCTCCACCACTCTTCTCCTGATAATCTTCTCCATGACCTTACATACTATACATGTCAGTGACACTGGTCTGTAGTTTAATGCTCGGGTCTGTCTCCTTTTATAAAAATTGGAACTACATTTGCTGTCTTCCATACCTCAGGTAGTCGTCCTATTTCGATAGATGTGTTGAAGATTGTTGTTAGTGGTACACATAGCGCCCCTGCTTCCTCTCTCAGTACCCATGGAGAGATGTTATCCGGCCCCATCGCTTTTGAGGTATCTAGCTTGCTTAGCAGCCTCTTCACTTCTTCCTCGGTTGTATTTATTGTGTCAAACACTTGATGGTGGACCCCACCTCTCTGTCTTTCTGGAGTCCGTTCTGTCTCCTCTATGAACACTTCTTTGAATCTCATGTTGAGCTCCTCACATACTTCGCGGTCGTTTCGTGTGAACTCCCCTCTTTCCTTCATCAGCCTGATTACCTGGTCCTTGACTGTTGTTTTCCTCCTGATGTGGCTGTACAATAGCTTCGGATCAGATTTGGCTTTCGCTGCTGTGTCATTTTCGTATTGTCGTTGGCCCTCCCTTCTTACCTGCGCATATTCATTTCTGGCTCTACGACTGCTCTCCTTATTCTCCCGGGTCCTTTGCCTTCTATACTTCTTCCATTCTCTAGCACATTTGGTTTTTGCTTCTCTACACCTTTGGGTGAAGCATGGGCTCATCCTGGTTTTCCTGTTATTCCTGTTACCATTGGGAACAAACCTCTCCCCAGCTTCCTTGCATATTGTTGTCACATATTCCATCATCTCGTTTACTGACTTCCCTGCCAGTTCTCTGTCCCACTGAACCCCATGCAGGAAATTTGTCATGCCTGTGTAGTCCCCTCTCTTGTAGTTTGGCTTCGTTCGTCCTGCCCTGTGTGTGTGTGTGTGTGTGTGTGTGTGTGTGTGTGTGTGTGTAAGTATGTGTGCATATGCTAGTGTGTACTCACCTATTTATGGTTGCAGGGGTCGATTCATAGCTCCTGGCCCAGCCTCTTCACTGATCGCTACTAGACCCTCTCTCTCCCTGCTCCATGAGCTTTATTAAACCTCGTCTAAAAATTATGTATGGTTCCTGCCTCCAATACGTCACTAGCCAGGCTATTCCACTTCCTGACAACTCTACGATTAAATAAATACTTCTCAATATCCGTTTGACTCATCTGAGTCTTCAACTTCCAATTGTGACCCCTTGTTTCTGTGTCCCATTACTGGAACATCCTGTCTCTGTCCACCTTGTCAATTCCTCGCAGTATTTTGTATGTCGTTATCATGTTTACCCTAACCCTCCTGTCCTCCAGTGTCGTCATTCCCCTTAGCTCTGGAACTAGCCTTGTTGCAAACCTTTGTACTTTATCTAATTTCTTGACGTCCTTGACCAGGTGTGGGTTCCAAAATGGTGCTGCGTACTCCAGTATGGGTCTGACGTATATGGTGTACAGAGTCTTGAACGATTCCTTACTGAGGTATCGGAACGCTACCTCAGTAAGGAACGCGCCCATATGCTGCAACAGTTATCTGGTTGATATGTGTGTGTGTGTGTGTGTGTGTGTGTGTGTGTGTGTGTGTGTGTGTGTGTGTGTGTGAGCTCATCGCCTTAGTGGTGCTTTCCCTGACCTGACGTTATCCCAACAACCCTTTACTACGTCATACCTTCAATGTTTTATTCTACTCCCTTGTAGCTCGAGTCTAATAAACACCTGTCTGCTTGCCTTGACTTTTGTTTTTAAGTATAAATTACTGTTTGTTATATATCACCTATTAGCCTATTCCTTATTCACACTAAGTAAGAGTGGACTATTCACATACAGCTTGCGGTACCTAGAACCCACACCTGACCTGCTTACAACACGTAAGCGATTACTTAAATAGCAGTCTGGAGGTTATCTAACTCATTTTGATGTTATCCTGGCGTCGTACCTCCACCACTGTTTCTCCACTATATACTATATAAGTTATTCCTATTTACTGTGCTCCTTTGATCAGTCTCACACTGATTTGCAGTTTATTCTCTTTCTTGAGAGACACATGTGGCTACACCGCCTACACCACACTAGGCCTGCTGCCTCACTCTTCTGCCATTAATATCACCTTCAAGCTGTCTTATAAAATTGTGGTCCGCATCTCCCTTTTCTGACTTAGAACACCTTGTAATTCACTTCAGGTGTTGTTCACTCAACTGCCACGTTCAATGATCACTGCAGCATCCTTGGGTAGGACACACAATACTAAAATTCAGTGAGCACTAATGTTGATGTTACTCCCTTGTGTGTGTGTTATTTCATGTACGTAATTGCTTATTATTTACTACTTATTGCGTTATGCTCGTCTGAAGTGTTTTGCTGTACACGTTTGGAAAAAAAACACTCAGTGTACTGTATATATACACCGAGATACACTGTCAATATCTCTGTCCACTGATACGTATAAATACTCTCCTCAAATTAAGGAATTTAGTAAATAATTTTTTTCCTGTGTCAAATTGTGTTAGCCAGCTGTTTTCCACATGATTAATTTATAAGATTTAAAACCTATTGAATACACGAGGAACATTACGCTGCATATAACCTGTTCGTTACAAACGAAAATACTTCAGCCTCGTGAAATAGGATTTATCTTCCAGCAAATATACTGCTGTATATATACTCTCGGTCTATACAACGTATCTTTTTTTTTTTAACTAGTTTTAATATTAATGGTATAGCCGAGTTAATTTCGCCCCAGAAAATTTAATTATGTATATATATTCAAAATATTTTCAGCTACCTTTTAAAAAAGTCAACTTTATCCTCATATAATTGTTTTCCTTGAAAATTATTAACTAAATAAACCGATGTCAAATATAATTAAAGACACGTAGTAATAAAAATTAACCTAATATTAAGCTCAAAATAAATATATTAAGATAGTAGCTAATACTGGAAAAGATTTGAAGAGACAGGAACAGATATTTTCATCACATAGGTGGCATAAGATAGGGAAATATTGAAATTCAGATATGTAGATTGTAATCACTTAAATTTGAATCACTGGATTAGGTTAGGTGACATTCTTCAGGAAACAGATACTCCATCATCGGTCCTAAGACCATCAAGAACAATTACAAAGCAGAATATCTGGTCTATATCAAAAACAAAAATGTTCTGTTAAAAGTCAACTTTGAACTAATGAACTAAGGTATACAAATAAGATTAAAAATGTTACAATATCTAACCTAATATATCTAATAATAGATTTACACACTCATGTATAACATACAAATGAAATGGATCTATTCTCAAGGACATATACACCGTGAAGTGTACGTCTCGGTGTATATAGCTGAGAGTTAAGCTTGATCCCTATTTTAGGGATTAACGTAAATTTGACTGGTTGGTGAACATATTATGTGTAGTCGTAATTATTCTCGTGTAGCCAATAATAACAATTACAACAACAATAATAATAATAATAATAATAATATAATAATAATAATAATAATAATAATAATAATAATAATATGTAGTGGAAAAACAAGCGCTTCTCCATGAATGTTAATGATAACTCTTTATTCTCTTCATTTCTTCTCCCCATTCCCTTCCCACTACACAACAGAAGCCCCAGTACAATAACATGCCAATGATACCTATCAAAGTAACTAGCAACTCCAGAAGATCCAGAGCCAGAACCACCACTAGAGCCAGAGCCATCACTCAAGTCACAGACTGGACAAGAGCCAAACTCAGAGCCAGAGCTAGAGAGAGCTAGGTCTTGTGCCATCTGTGATACGGCTTACGAGTCTTACTGTTCTCCATACCAGCCTGGGGCCTGGTTTTACTGGTGCTTGCCTGGTCAACCAGGCTATTGCTGTTAGCGCATTTCTTGCACATATCACCATCACGGTCTCGTTGAGCTGGCACTTGACAGAGGTAGTAATCCAGTTTCCTCTTTAACGGAAGCTGACACATTGTTAGCATCTTGTGTCAATGACGCTCCTGTCTTTCACTGCGCTTATTTTTAACTTTCCTCACATATCTCACACTCAAGTACATCGTTATAGTAATGTGTAGGTTTGAATGTCTTCCACTATCTTTCACGCATATATTATTGTCTACCTATCTATCTGCCTGCCTATCCGTCTCTCAGTCAGTCTCTCTCTCTCTCTCTCTCTCTCTCTCTCTCTGCCCGTCTGTAATTTAAGCCCTCCTAGTAGCTTAGATGCTTAGTTGGCAGTAAATGATCTCTTAATATTCCAGATCTGGTATCACTCCTGTCTTGAATGGCACCATGAACAATATTTCTCTTGTTTTGAAAGTTCTCATTAACCACTCTGCCATTTTATCTAGCTTTCACATCATTCTAGTTTTCTAACACCATGCAAGTCCCCTTTTGAGTTCCTTATTTTTTCCATATCTAAGCAGTTGGAATTTGTCACCACTGAGCACCATGTTATTTTTTTCTGCCCACTGAACGAACTTTTGTATATCTGTCTCTAATATTTCCGAGTATGTTATTAATGTGACTTTCAAGCTAATTTTCGTATCGTCCGCAAAGGATAATAAGAAGCTGTTGCTAGTGTTATTGTCTATATCTGCTATGAAGTATGAGAAAGAGCAAAGGTGCCCTGGAATGCCCAACTTTTCACTTTGCCAAGGCTAGATTTTTGCTTTCTTTACTGTTACTCTTCGTATTCTATTCATCAGAAAATTGGGTATTTTACGTGCATTCTAGCAACCTAGCTCTCTAGGTTCCTACGTTGCTAGAATCCATATAAATTTAATACAGCCTATAAAAACAGTATAGAGGCTATAAAAATAGCTTTCATAAGCTAGGAAGGACCAAACTTCAGGTTAACTAGTTTGTTAGTTTTAAAGCCTATGGACTACATGAGTGTCAACAAGGCTGCGGTATACCTGTTCACCACCATTGAACAGTACCTCAGTTACTAAAACAGGGATTAAAGTAAAAATCTGTGTATATTTACTGCATATTTACTCTGTGTGTATTATGTTTATGGAGCAACTTGCAATGGTTACAAATACTTCTGACAGTTTGGCAGACACGTGGATAATAATCAAGCTAAATTCAAATGGTCACTATCTTGAACACTTTGTGCTTAGTTTTCCACTTATTGAGGAATATAGAAATAGACAGTATAATAACCTATGTGATATGTCAAGATATCTTAATGAAAACTCGATACCAGACATAGGCAAATTTCATTAATTTGCTTGCAACAGTTAAATCAACTGTAGACATAAATCAAGATGTACTCCTGTTAACCCTTTTGGGGCCTAGTTCCTAGGCCTTGTGTGTATCCATGTGCTCTTGCGCTACCGCCCACAGGATGGATATGCGGTACACAGTAAACTAGCCACTTCGACGGTAAAATAAAACATTAATCTACGTTCATACATGTGACAGATACTCCATGAAATCATGAATTATAGGAAATCCTATAAATTCTCTGGAAATTTTCTAAATTCTCTGGAAATTTTGTAAATTCTCTGGAAATTTTTTTAATTCTCAAATGATGCCCAAAATTTGAAGGAAATGGACGTGAATGCAGTCACCCAATGGCTCACAATTAAAGGGACTATTCCCAAGTATACCTTACCTAACCTGCTGCATCAGGTGCTGCTGTGTCAGGTGCTGGTGTGTCAGGTGCTGGTGTGTCAGGTGCTGGTGTGTCAGGTGCTGCTGTGTCATGTGCTGCTGTGTCAGGTGCTGGTGTGTCAGGTACTGCTGTGTCAGGTGCTGCTGTGTCAAGTGCTGCTGTGTCAAGTGCTGCTGTGTCAGGTGCTGCTGTGTCAGGTGCTGCTGTGCCAGGTGCTGCTGTGCCAGGTGCTGCTGTGTCAGGTGCTACTGACCTGAAGTATTAACTAGGCAAGAAACATGCAACACCCATTATCACTAATTTTTCAACATTTTCTTTCAATTAAAAAAAAAAAATGTGTCAAACACGAGACTCATATCACTTGTAATAAGTAGAGATGCGAGTGATTACCCGTATTTATTAAGAAATTAACAAAATTCCTAATTTCACAAATATGGTGTAAAACAAACGATGACGTTCTCAGTGTAGTGCAATATATACACTGAAAACAAATCCCACAAAATACATAGTGAATCTTGAAAGTGATCTGAAAATGTTCTCAGTAAATCCTGATGGTTTTTAACCAAGCTTTACTTACGTCTTTAAAGTCAAAATTAAATTCCAGTTTTCTCAATTTGTGGACGTGTGAACTTGACTTACAGTAACATTACTTCCAATAACATTGACTTTGAATGTAGATAAAGGATTCAGAGCAACGACAAGTTGATAATTACTCTGATGTGGAGGCTGATCCTCCCTCTCGTATAATTCCCTCCTCTCCTGTCCCCTCCCTAATTTATCTGATTTATCAACATTGACGTTGAGGTAGAGAGCAAAGGTGCGGAGTACCACCGCCATCATGGAAATATAAATTATTAAATCAGGATTTAGTTTAAATTAGTCTAGTGAGCTAGACAATGGAATTAGCCGAGAAGTGTTAATTTTGAAGACACTGTCGTCTATCCGCAAGTAGACCTTGTGAATAGGTCCATGAGCAGCACTGTCTCCTGTGCTACTATTACTACTCCCTCTAACTACCACTACCATTTCTGCTTCCATTACCACATTACCTCTACCACTACTTCTCCACTTCCTTCTTTCTTCCTGTCTTTGTCTCGTCCCTGTCCTCCTATCCTATATATGTTGGCTCCCTCACCTTCGTGTGTTAGTGTGGATTGTCAATTGTTTATGTCGGACCGAAACGTTGTCCTAAGCTTCTGTCTCTTATGTGAAGATTATTTATGTACTGTGTGTAGGTCTGTGAGTAGACTTTGTGAGCAGACTTTGTGAGTACGACGCCTAGTTTTCCATGAATGATGAGGCATCAGTGAGGCAGGACTGCCCCTCCCCCCTTAAAGGTGCAGCAGACAGGTCGTGACCAGGGTATTGTTACGACAGTGTAGAAATGGAGAGAAAGATGCGTTCAACCACAATGGTACTGTGGTGAGTGGAACAAAAAGTGTTACCACAGTGGTACAGTGGTGGGTGGAACAACCTGTGTAACCACAATGGTACAGTGGTGGGTGGAACAACCAGTGTAACCACAATGGTACAGTGGTGGGTGGAACAACCAGTGTAATCACAATGGTACAGTGGTGGGTGGAACAACCTGTGTAAACACAATGCTAAGGAAAAAAAGGAAGGCAAGAGGAGGTAGGAGCGAGAAAGAAAGGAAAGGTAGGAGGAATGTAGGGAAGAAAAAAGGTGAGAAGGAGGAGGGAGTTAGGAGGTGAAATAGAGGAAGGGAAAGGAGGAGAGAAAGGAGGGAAGAAGGATAGATAGAACGGGAGAGAGAGAGAGAGAGAGAGAGAGAGAGAGAGAGAGAGAGAGAGAGAGAGAGAGAGAGAGAGAGAGAGAGAGAGAGAGAGAGAGAGGGAGGGAGGAAGGATGAGAGAGGAGGGAAGTGAGAGAAAACTCTGAGAGAACACAGCATAATCCGGATTCACGTATTTAGAAATAGTGTAAAAACAGGAGTGAGGGTAAAGGGAAGATAGCAGAGCTGAGAGTTAAAGCAGACACAACCAAAGATAGCAGAGCTGAGAGTTAAAGTAGACACACCCTAAGATAACAGAGCTGAGAGTTGAAGCAGACACAACAAAAGATAGCAGAGCTGAGAATTAAAGCAAACACAACCAAAGATAGCAGAGCTGAGAGTTGAAGCAGACACAACCAAAGATAGCAGAGCTGTGGTCTGGTGGCTAGAGCTCTAGCTTCACACACGGAGGGCCCAGGTTCGATTCCCGGGGGGTGGAAACATTTCGACGTGTTTCCTTACACCTGTTGTCATGTTCACCTAGTAGCAAATAGGTACCTGGGTGTTAGTAGACTGGTGTGGGTCGCATCCTGGGGGACAAGATTAAGGACCCCAATGGAAATAAGACAGACAGTCCTCGATGACGCACTGACTTTCTTGGGTTATCCTGGGTTGCTAACCCTCCGGGGTTAAAAATCCGAAGAAATCTTATCTTATCTTAACCAAAGATAGCAGAGCTGAGAGTTGAAGCAGACACAACCAAATATAGTAGAGCTGAGAGTTGAAGCAGACATAACCAAAGATAGTAGAGCTGAGAGTTGAAGCAGACACAACCAAAGATAGCAGAGCTGAGAGTTGAAGCAGACACAACCAAAGATAGCAGAGCTGAGAGTTGAAGCAGACACAACCAAAGATAGTAGAGCTGAGAGTTGAAGCAGACATAACCAAAGATAGCAGAGCTGAGAGTTGAAGCAGACACAACCAAAGATAGTAGAGCTGAGAGTTGAAGCAGACATAACCAAAGATAGTAGAGCTGAGAGTTGAAGCAGACACAACCAAAGATAGCAGAGCTGAGAGTTGAAGCAGACATAACCAAAGATAGTAGAGCTGAGAGTTGAAGCAGACACAACCAAAGACAACAGAGCTGAGAGTTGAAGCAGACACAACCAAAGAGTTCAGAAGCGAACAACAAAAATATAACACATGATTTAAAACACAATTCAAGTATTCATCCAAAGTGTCGTAAACTCTCATTATTGGTAAACGTAATCACACATGTACACAGACAGACATACGTACACAAACACATACATACCAATGAATACGTAGAAAGACACAAGTGCAGACAAACACATAGGTAGACAAACACTTGCAAATATTCATAGATATGTAGACAAGTACACACACATGCAAAAAGATCACAGTAAACAGGTGATATCAAAATATGCAAGACAACCACTATGAAAAATAAATAATAGATAGATAAGGTAGATAAGGAAATGAAAATAGTTGATGTGTATATTTCCCTCTTGATCTGATAGTCTCTCTCAGAATTAGGTAAAGAGGTTTTCAATGCATTATTTCAAGTAATACTAAAAGATTAAGACAGTTTAAAAATCATTCTAAGACTGAGTTAAGAATGATATCATGTTCCTAACAAACGCTCAGAGTTAAAGATGACAAGGGACACTAGAGAAAAAAATTCTATTACTAAGAGTTAAAGTATTTAATTAAGTATCTTAGAAAGTGTTTGCAGAGAGACTGCCTCATATCTAATGTACTAGCTAAGCGGGGGATGATAAAAGAGACTCAGTGATGAGAAAAATACAGGGGGGATGATAAAGCTTTCATTAGGTTATTGTGTAGAGCTTTATCATGACCTGACGCCAGCACAACACAAAGTGAAGCGTTGGTGCAATATAAGCTTTGCCTACGACGTGTGTCCTTTCTTCACTATTTTTGGCAGTAACCATTTGAATACCAGACTTAAATTAGAAACGTAAGCAACATACGAACAAATTATAAATTAGACACATATGCAACACGTGGGTATCTTTATTGAGGAAACGTTTCGCCACACAGTGGCTTCATCAGTCCAATACAAAGTAGAAAGGTGTAAGGAGAGGAGGAGTTTGAGGTAATCAGTCCCTCGGCCTGGAGTCGATGTGTTCAGTCCATCAATCTTGTTGGAAGTGCAGCAAAAGGCCGTAGAGGTGGCTTATATACTGTATATATGCTGTATATAACTTGTCGGTTCTCTGAACCATTCATCTACATACAAACAAATGTTGCCGTGTGAGGTGCAACACCTGAATACTCCAATAACTTCATTGTTTGTGAAATAGTGATATATATATATATATATATATATATATATATATATATATATATATATATATATATATATATATATATATATATATATATATATATATATATTAGACACGTATGCAACACTTGGGTATCTTTATTGAGGAAACGTTTCGCCACACAATGGCTTCATCAGTCCATACAAAGGAGAATCGTGAAGAACAGGAGGAGTTTGAGGTGGTCAGTCCCTCAACCTTGAGTCGATGTTGTCAGTCCATCAATCTTGAACAGAATACAGCATATGTGCTAGGAAGCAGCTTATATACCGTAGGCAGGAGAGGTGCAGAAGTCGTAGGTGGTGTTTACATTTGTACAAGAGTGGTATACAATACCGACATTTGTCCAATGTGGAAGTAGGTCGTGCCCAAGGGTTGGGCAAGTGAAGAATTCCCTGTATTAAGATCCCAAGTTGTTGCTGTGTCAGACAGGATGTAAATGAATGGTTCTTCACGATTCTCCTTTGTATTGGACTGATGAAGCCACTGTGTGGCGAAACGTTTCCTCAATAAAGATACCCAAGTGTTGCATATGTGTCTAATTTATCAACTTGTCAGTTCTCTGAACCATTCATTTACACACACACACACACACACACACACACACACACACACACACACACACACACACACACACACATATATATATATATATATATATATATATATATATATATATATATATATATATATATATATATTCTGCCGATTAGGTCAAACTGGTCAATTAGCAAGAACTCATCTAAAATTAAGTCCTTTCTAAAAATTTCTCTTATACGTTTAAAGATATATTTTTTTTCATTTATGTTAATATAAGAATTTATAATTTTGTACCAAGAGAAACTTTGAAAACCTACCTAACCTTATTACAACAAGCGCAATTTAATTTAGCCTAACCCAACTAAATATATTTTAGATACGTTAACATTAATTTAATAATAAACAATCATAATGAAATATATTTTTTTCGTTATGTTCAGAATGATTTTGGCGAAATTATTGCATACACAAATTTTCACTTGTCTTATATGGCAAGGTGAGCGTTGCTATTTAAGCCAAAATAGCAAGTTTTACCTAATCGGCACGACATATATATATATATATATATATATATATATATATATATATATATATATATATATATATATATATATATATATATTTTAAATAATTAAAATTGCATTCTAGTACCCTTTCAGAGGAACTTTTTTCTCGGTTTCAAACTCTTCTCTCGATCATTGTGTGCTAGTGAATCTTGTTCCTTAAGTCCACTGTAATCTGCTGAGTAAACATCTGTGATATTTGCTTCATAATCAAAATATATTATCATACTCCCAGATACAATTTAGTGTAATACATTTGTAATCACTTGTGCCAAACTCTTCCTTGTTTTCTAGATAATTTTAGGGTCTCGTTGATTGTCAAAACCAAGACAGAAAGGTTTGAATCTATTTTCCAAAACATTCATAGACTAACTTGAGAAAGTTTTTCAACCCTCAATGCCTAGCCAAGGAATTCTAGTCCATTTGGCTAAAATTATGATTCCCTAGAATTCCCACAGTACTGTGTCCAGAAGTATTAATAATTTCTGGCGTCGGTACTGAACACCTAAGATAAGCTGTGAATTTGCTTGAGAAAAATGTAGTCAGATAAATTCAGTGTCGTTAGTTTCTACGAACAGATATATATAATATAATATATATAATGATATATAATTGCTGACAATCGTGTTATTATGATTTGAAGAATCCCTTTTATAGTGTATATATCAGTGTGAAATAATTTAAATATTTGTATGTGGTATTCGCCAGGAAAATCAGCATTCTTCATATTAAGTCATGCAAATACAGGAAACGTCGATAATATCAGCGTTTCCTGTACTTGGAATTAATCTTAGTTCGTATATTTTGCTCCTAGTGCTACGATTGTTGTTTAATATATGCTGAGGAAGTTTTTGTGTATTTTTACCCTGTTCACCTCGACCTTCCACTGTTTCTATTGTTTTTAGCATTGCCCAATATTTTTTTATGCATTTTCCTTACATATTTTTCCTTGATATTATCAGCACATTTTTCATTACTATCTTAATAACTGTTATTTTTAAAACCTATATTACCCCCAATTCCATCTTTTCCCACACACACCCATACCTGGGTTTAAAGCCCAATACACTATCCATCTCTGCCACCTCTGACCTAGATAGATACACCCCATTTCAGGCATAAAAGTCATGTCTGTTGTGGCAGTGGTTCAAGTTATCAATAAATGATGCTAGGATATCCGTGAAGTACCGCTCCAGCCAGCAAGTTAACACTAATTCCTCTGGACATCCTATCACTGCCACCACCTCGCCGTGGGAAAATGACATGTATGTGACAGGGCTTCCTCTCTTCACCTTAATTATATCTATCATTGTCCTATACTCGGGTTGCTGTCATTGCCAGTTATGATGTTTTCTAATTTGCTAACTACATCCTCCATTCCAGCCCCAGGATAATACACCCTCTGCCTCCTCTTCATAGAGGTCTTTTAATATTTACTTACCACACAATAATACTAAGCACAGAGGAATAATCCTAAGGCAGGTTTTAAAAAAATAATTCTTCACAATTTTGTGGTATATTCTAATCTCCTTAACAGATCTACAGAAAAAAGTAAAATGCTGACTAAAAGAAGAACAATGAAAAATGTAATTACAGGAAACTGCAGTGGTGAAGATAAAAGGGAAATTTTTTTTTAGAAAATTATTAAAAATGATTCAGAGACGCGACTGAAAAGTACATGTAGTAGTGGACTCGTCCAGTACTCTGTGCTGGAGGGGAGAGTCGTTCGTCTGGACTCATCCAGTGGTCAGTGCTGGAGGGAAGAGTCGTTCGTCTGGACTCATCCAGTGGTCAGTGCTGGAGGGGAGAGTCATCTGTCGGTCTGAACTAGTCCTATTGGACTCGTGTGGGCTCATCCATGTGGACTAGTCTTGTACTCGCTCGTACCGACTCATCCATGTGGACTAGTCTTGTACTCGCTCGTACCGACTCATCCATGTGGACTAGCCCTATTGCACCCACTCTTGTAGATTCATACATGTGGACTGATCCTGTTGGACTCCAAACGTTTCGGAGTCTCATATTCTATCATCAGTGTTGAAAATCAAAATAGCTAATGGAAATAAAAATTAAAGGATGTTTTAGTCTAACAAAATCATCAAATGCCAAATATAAATAAAAAGCAAAAGTATAAATAACAGTTTACAATATCTAACTTAACATTTATACTAACACAAAGTTGTGACGAATAAAAAAAACACATGATTGTGTCAGCAATTGTATAGATGTGAAATCGTATGTGCTCACTGATAGTAGTTAGACTGTTGGGTTTAGTCCTGACTCTTTCTCTTCTACTTAAGCTCTTCCTCTCACCGGCTGTTCTTCTTCTGTCCCCACTTTCCCCTCGCCCCTAGTGGGTCCTTACCTGAGATTCTGAATTAACTAACTAATGTGCTCAGATGTCAGAAGGATGCTGGAGTAACAGTGATCCATTCTTGCAGAGTAAGATACTTTAGACGCTCAGAGGCCACCGCGGAACGATCTACTCTAATGCTCTGACGAAGGATGAGTTACGGACGGTACTCCCCTAGTGTTGCGCATTGACAACTTGAACAGATAAACAGTACCAAACCTCAAGTCACAAGGCAGAGAATCAACTGATTAATGCTCCAATGTTATGTTGATCATTAAATATAAAGAAGAATTTAATCTGTGAAAAAGAATGCTTTAACATATTACATAAATTCTTTAGTAATTTGAAAACTCAAGTTGCATAGGCCCCTGTTTCATTATTATTACAATGAAAACTAAGCGCTAAACCCACAAGGGTCATACAGTACTACTAAAAGCGTTTCAATACTATTAATTTTACATTGTTGAGGACTACAGGTGAGATACTTTAAGCCTGATTCAGTAAATGCTGGTTTTTCTATATACAGTAATTGCAAAGAGCCTGGAAATGCGTTTTCAAATTCGTAAAGCCTTACATAATATATTAAAGTACTTCTTTAAACAGATTTACTTTCGTTTTGTATTTAATAATCAACATAATACAGAAACATTTGTAAAGTGTGTTGATCGTCTGCCTTGTGATCTGAGATCTGGTGCTGTTTATCAGCTCAAGTCCTCAAATTGTAATGCAAAATACTTGGAAAGTAGCTCAGGTAACTTTCAAGACAGCATCTCAGAGCATTAAGTGAAGATCGTTCCGTACTGTCCATCCCAATACCTAAACCATTTATTTCTGCACTCACGCTGCCACAGTCACAACCATCCTCCTCTGAGGATTTCAAAATTTTCACATCAACATCACAGAGATTGGACTCCGACACATCTCAATGCCTGTACATTGTTAAAATGAAGCCTCGACTGAACATCCATGGTAGAAATGTGAGTTTACGTACAGACTGTAACAACGTTAGGTTTATTTGTATACCTTAGTCGTACTTTAAATTTGGTGACTGTTTTTAATAAAACATTTTCGTTTCTGATGTAAATCAGCTCATCGGCTTGGAAATTGTTCACAATTATTTTTAGAAATGATGATGGACTTTGGGACTCCGAAACGCTTGGATAATAAATGAAGATGCTTTAGACGTCCTTCTGCAAAATACTAATGGTTAGGGAGTAGAATAAGATATCGACACGAAGATAAAAGAGACACTCGTGCAGTTACGTTGAGTATTTGTTGACGAGGTTTCGTCCACACTGTCGACTTAACAAAATCATTTTGGGCACCATCCTGTCGGTACCTTGTAGACACGGGTGGCATTATAACTTGTCTGAACACGGGTGTTCGACATTCCAGGCAAAGTTGAAGAGAAACACAGACACAGCTGAGGAGTACCACAGACAAAGTTGAGTAGAACCACAGACACAGATGAAGAAAACCACAGACACAGCTGAGTAGAACCACAGACACTGCTGAGAAAAACCACAGACACAGCTAAGCAAAAACCCCAGACACAGATGAGAAAAACCACAGACACAGCTGAGGAGAACCACAGACACAGCTGAGGAGAACCACAGACACAGCTGAGGAGAACCACAGACACAGGCGAAGAGAACCACCGACACAGCTGAGGAGAACTACACACAGATGAGAACCACAGACACAGCTGAGGAGAACTACAGACAGATGAGAGCCACAGACAGATGAAGAGAACCCCAGATAAAGATGGGAAGAACCAGAGACATAGATAAGGAGAACCAAAGACACAGCAGACGAGGACCACAGACACAGCTGAGGAGAACCACAGATTCAATACTTCCCTGCTCACTGTAACTTCATATAAAAGTTTAGTGCCATTTCGTTAGTTGACAACAACAGTGGAGTAGAGAGAGAGAGAGAGAGAGAGAGAAAGAGAGAGAGAGAGAGAGAGAGGGAGGGAGAGAGAGAGTTCTGGCTCTCTTGGCACACTGTTCTTCATGCGTTCACTGATCTGTTCTTCTGACAATTACGCAATATATAATTTGCACGTAATAGGCAAATAAATAAAATCCAGTACTGTAGTTTTGTCTATTGTTTTACGACAGAGGCATCAGCCTGGTGTAACTGTTGACATGTTATAAATCACAGTCAACGGGCAGTAACAGCCTGGTGAGTCTCATGTGACCGGACAACATATGACCGTCAGTTTATGGAAAATAGCGAATGACTCAATGCTAAAGTATTTGAACGTCGCTCCGTGTGAAACCAGGTTCAGTTCAGAATAGAACGTTTAGTACGTTTTTTTTTTTTAGTGAATAGTCCAATCATATCGATGCAATGAACGTTTCAATACGTCGTTTAGTTTAGACGTCAGTCACTTATTTTACTGCTATATACACATTTTAGTATAAAACACCAGTCCTTTTGACGTTACGAAGATTTTAATACATCTTCCACTGTAAAACAGTAGCTTCTTTGACACTACGAATGTATATCTACGTCACAGGATTCATCAGCCAGTCGTAGATAAGACATTAAGTTGTCGTAGTCTGGTAAGACTGCCAATAACGCCAGTCTTGATAAAACGTAAATAACATTACCTCAGCAGACATCTTATCAGTGCTGACTGTGAAAGCTATGTCAGCCCTGCAGACAGCTGCAGACAGCTGTGAGATATTATGTATGGGTTTCCAGCTGTGAGATATTGTGTATGAGTTACCAGCTGTGATATTGGATTAAACTCTCTATAGTGATGGATGGTGATGGATTGTGACATTAAATATTCTTCATAATTTGCCATCATGCTAATTGTGTACTGAAATAGAATGATAAATGAGAATATCTTTCTCTCTCTTTATTTCTTTCTTTCTCTCTCTCTCTCTCTCTCTCTCCCCCTCTCAGTCACCTGACTTTCCATCCTATATATACTCGTGTACTTTTTAACCGGGTAGATCTGTTTGTGACTTGATAAAGCCCACTGTATGGGCGAAATGTTGTCAGTAAAGGATCGCATTACATTGCATTTGTGTTTTTTTCCCCATCGCGTGGGTATTTTATACCATTTATCTCCATCGATGGATTCCGCCTCTGTGACCCTGGGTTTCTTGACTCAGAAATTGCCACTTTTTCGCAGCTCGTTTCTCGCCTTGTCTTCCCTGCTGATTTCATCAACTGCTTTCTCCCAAACTCTCTTCTCCGGTGAAATCTCCTGTTCTTTGCCTTCCCTATATTTCCATTCTTCTAAATCTTAACACCCTCCGTTCTTTTGACACGGAACTTACTCTTCGCCAAACTAATATCCTTCGTAGTGATCTTGAACGTACGTCTCCTCCTGCCAGTGATGATTCTGGAGTCTACTCCATTTCCTGTTCCTCTTGATCTTTGGAGAAAATGGACGTTCTCTTTCTGACAGACTTAAAGAGCAAAAAGAAGTGTTAGATTTTTTTTTTTAATCACATCGGTCGTTTCCCACCAAGGCAGGGTGACCCGGAAAAGAAGAAACACTTTCATAATCATTCACTCCATCACTGTCTTGCTAGAGGCGTGCCTACGCTACAGTTATACAACTGCAACATTAACATCCCTCCTTCAGAGTGCAGACACTGTTTTTCCCATCTCCAAGACTCAAGTCCGGCCTGCAGGTTTCCCGCAGTCCCTTCATAAATGTTACCTTGCTTACACTCGCACAGCACGTCAAGTCCTAAAAACCACTTGTCTCCACACGCTCCTATCTAACACGCTCACGCACGCTTGCTGGAAGTCCAAGACCCTCGCACGCAAAACCTCCTTTACCCCGTCCCTCCAACCTTTCCTAGGCCGACTCCTACCCCGCCTTTCTTCCACTACACATTTATACGCTCTCCAGATCATTCTATTTTGTTCCATCCTCTCTAAATGCGTTAGACTTGCCGACACTAATAATGCTCTTATCCGTCATGTTAGAAATCACAGACATCCTATTAACTGGTCCTTTGCCAGAACTGTCTGCCCTTTTTCTAGTTTTCACAGACGCCGTCCTGTTTAACCATACCTTATACTCAACTTTCCTAATATAAGTCTTAGGCCTGGGTTTGTCTCTGTAGAAGTCTTCCTTTCTCATGAGGTTGTCAAATGCTCTACATTACAGAACGCTCTTGACTTGACATGATCTTTGTCCCCTCTTCTCCTTACGTTTTCCCCATTTCTACATTTTCATTGCCTTACCTGTCTCTTGTCTACCTGTCTCCTGCAGTGCTCCTCTGTTCTTTTGGTCTACTATTTCCAGCATTACCACTACTACTACTACTATTTGTTCACTAATACTAAGCTCTCAGCCATTTTCTCCCCAGTATTCCACCACTATTACCTTCTTATTTCTATCTCTACCACTGCTGTACTACTTCATCTACTACTACTACTACTAACTACTACTACTACTACTAAACTCACGAAATCGTAATGACACATCAATCAGATAACTGCTGCAACATACGGGCGCCTGGCAAACTTAACAATAGCGTTCCAATACCTCAGTAAGGAATCGTTCAAGACTCTGTACACCATATAAGTCAGGCCCATACTGGAGTATGAAGCACCAGTTTGGAACCCACACCTGGTCAAGCACGTCAATAAATTAGAGAAAGTGCAAATGTTTGCAACAAGACTAGTCCCAGAGCTAAGGGGATTGTCCTACGAAGAAAGGTTAAGGGAAATCGGCCTGACGACACTAGAGGACAGGAGGGTTAGGGGAGACATGATAACGACATATAAAATACTGCGAAGAATAGATAAGGTGGACAGAGACAAGATGTTCCAGAGATGGGACACAGAAACAAGGGGTCACAATTGGAAGTTGAAGACTCCTATGAGTCAAAGGGATGTTAGGAAGTATTTCTTCAGTCACAGAGTTGTCAGGAAGTGGAATAGCCTAGAAAGTGACGTAGTGGAGGCAGGAACCATACATAGTTTTAAGACGAGGTTTGATAAAGCTCATGGAGCAGGGAGAGAGAGGACATAGTAGCAATCAGTGAAGAGGCGGGGCCTGGAGCTATGAATCGACCCCTGCAGCCACAAATAGGTGAGTACACGATTGCAAACAAACCATACCACGGGTGGGGTTAGAACCCGCGGTCAGAGAGTCTCAAAAGTCCAGTTGAAGTCGTTTCGAAACGTCGTCATAACTTTGAGCGTGTTAAGTGCGGGTTATTTGTGTATTGTTCCAGCCAAGGTATTGCGACTTTTTATTGTGTGTAAACCAAGACACTTCCATACGAGTATTTCTCTCTTAAGCGGCGATGTTGCTAGTGTTTCCTTCACCTGCAATTTATTGCTGCTTCTCTTGCAACCTTTTTTATCGTCTTTTTTTTATCTTGTGTTTTCTGAAGGGCAACGTTCTCAATGCTTCCTACTGTGCATAATCGACTTTCATTGCACCTTTATAATTAAACGTAAACGTATCTCAGACTTGAATCGTAGTCAGCCAATTTACATGAGGTAATTAGGTCGCTTCATCTAGCTCAGGGGGGTACTGGTTCCAAGACGCTGCCTGCAGGGGCGAGTGCGCCTCACATGAGTGATTTTGCAAAATTTGTTTCACCCAGTTAGCTAACACACATACATTACTAGGCCAGTAAGATCTAACTAACTTCCCTCTACTATCGTTCTGTAACACTGTAGTGAGGACTGAAATGCGCCATGACTGAATATCCTGCTGAAAAAAAAAATCCTTTATGTTTATAAGTGAGAAACTAGACTTTGCTATAATAGTTATCAATAAACATTCATTGAGTCAGAACACATATAGATATCTGGTAACTTGGTCAACTATTGACAAATTTTGGATGCCTTGATCTGGACAATTTCTGGTGGAAAAGGAGGCATACATAATGAGCTGAAGAATAATTTAATAATAAATTAATTGTATATTGAAATTAGTCTGCTTGAGGAATTGATTAAAAGTTGAGAAATTTTACAAGTCTCCCCTAGACCAAAGAAGGTAAGAAAGTTAGGTGCTTTGTGATGAGAGACGCGGAAATACTTGGAGATGTGTTCAGATGTCGTACAAAGGCAGCCTCCAATTTTAATCAAAGGACCTGTGCTCAGTTAACTTCCCTCTTCTGTCGACTGCTGCTATGGCTGTCGCTTCTTGTGCTGACGGTGCTGCTGTTGCTACTGCTGCTGATTTTGGCTGTGCTGCTGTAAGTGGTTTGACTGCTACTGATGGGGATGTGTTGCTGCTGCTGCTGGTGTTGCATGTGTCAGCAATGCTGTTGTTGCTGCAGCTGCTACTACTGGCAGTGTTGTTGTTCTTGATGCTGCTTTTCCTGCTGGTTTTGCCGTTGCTGCCGCCATTGCTGCTGAAATATGTTGCCTGTGTTTTGACCAAGTTGTGTATGGGGAGGGGGGTAAAGCTCAATATTTCTAATATGACTATGGCTTTCTAATATGTCTAAAAAAGAATTTTTCCTATATGTCTCAAGCAGATTTGAGCTTGTAATTCCTATCTGCGTTCCTCTCGTTCTTTGCCTCTCCTTGTTAAAGCCTCAGTCATTTTCCACTGTGAAAAAAAAAAATGAGATACTTTAGCGCCGTATCGAAATTTTAATGATAGAATTTCGCTTAATGTACAAGCTTTTTCGTGTCAATTTGCATAAGCTTGTAAATCAAGGGGAATGTTGACATTTAAAGTTTCTATATTTAATTCTAATGTGTCGAAACTGACATATTTTCCCACCTGAAATGTGCAATGTGTCAGGCTTTATCGCCTTTCTGAAAGCAGATACAGGCTGCTTTACTATGCCCTTCTCTCCATACTTTGTTTTGTGAGGCTTCCTGTTTAACGTAGTGCTAGGACAATATAACGAGCACTTGGTGGTTGTTCCAGCGAGTAGATGGTGTTCTCAGACCACAGAGCTCATGTGAGGTAATGTGCGTCTCCTTAATAATAATAATAATAATATCTTTATTTCTACAAGTACATAATTACGATAAGGCACGTAAATTACTGGGAACGGTTGAAGTCCCTTGATTTGTATTCCCTGGAACGCAGGCGAGAGAGATAAATGATTATATACACTTGGAAAATCCTAGAGGGATTAGTACCAAACTTGCACACGAAAATCACTCCCTATGAAAGCAAAAGACTCGGCAGGAGATGCAACATTCTCCCAATGAAAATCAGGGGCGCCACGAGTACACTGAGAGACAACACAATAAGTGTCAGGGGCCCAAGACTGTTCAACTGCCTCCCAGCATAAATAGGGGGCTGTTACTGCCGCCAGTAGTAACAGCCTGGTTGATTAGACCCTGATCCACCACGAAGCCTGGTCTCAGACCGAGCTGCGAGGGCGTTGACCCCCGAACCCCGAAACCCTCTCCAGTTATACTCCAGGAGTACAGGCCTAGCTGACATCAGTGACATACAACTATAGAAAGCCCCTTGTTATGCATTGCATTTCGGGCAAATTAGGTCATTTTTGTCCCAGGATGAGACGCACGCTAGTCGACTAACATCCAGGTGCCCATTTTACAGACGGGTGAACATGGACAGTAGATGTCTTAAGAAAACACGTCCTAATCTTTCCAGCAGTACCGGGAATCGATCCCCGGACCTTAGTGTGTGAGCTAGCAATCGAGCTACGGGACACCTTGAGGCGTAGCCAGTACTGTTCTTGTTAAGTGGATAGGCGTACAAATTCAACTAGCTTTTATTGCAACAGTCCAACATTTACGCAGAAGTCTTAATTATTGAAATTTTTGGCAACTGGTTAAGTCCCCCCAAATTTTTAATAATGTGTACGATGTTACTTCCTGGCTGGGAGCACAGCGTTAATTCTTCACCTCGCACTAAGGAAGTCTTCACATGGTCTTCCATATTAAGTTACTAGTCATACATATGCAGCGGCCGATATCAATGTAATTGTGTATTTTATCCTCGAGAAGGGCCATGATTGGCAATGATTAATTAATAGTATACATAAAAGGTTTCATTAAAGAATTCTCTTTTACTCTTCGAGATCAACTTAGCGAAACCAGACGAATCACACATACAGCCTATAGACACTGCTAACAAACTTAATGTCTTCTTTTCTACTATAGGATCGAAACTAGCAAGCAAAATCCCAAACGTAAATACTTAGCCACAAGTAAGCAAAGGAGAGTGGAATGGGTAGGATAGTATATTGATGTAATTTTCTATGGCATTGCGATGTCAAGGTGACAGAGTTATAGTCTGAAATTTATATTGGGTGGAAATTATGGATGTTAAAGGATTATCTGTATTGGAATTTTTTTTTCCTCTTTATCTTTTACAAATATGATTGTGTGATATGATATGACTTGCAACTGTAGGTGTATAGGTAATAAGTGAGACATTTATAGTTTACATGTTTAAGCAATAGTAGAGGGTATGATGTGATGAGTTTTAGTGTGATTAGTTATAGTTTCTTTTGTTGATATATTGGCGTTCACATGTTAGAACGCTTACATTGTATGTAAAATGTACATATGCTTATATTTTAATAAAATATAAAAAAAACTCAGCCACAAGACTACCTCACTGGTAATTACCCACATACTCTATATCTAGCACCAACAAATCCTACTGAAGTCTCATTAATAATTAAATAATTAAAAAAAACAAGGCAGGAGACCTAAATAACTTGCAAATAATCATGTATAAAAAAGCAGCTCGTATGCTGTCCCCCATTATTGCAACACTATTTAACAAATCAGTTGAATCTTCAACATTCCCATCTATACTCAAAACAGCAAGGGTCCTCAAAGGAGGAGATCCTACAGAACTAAATAACTACAGACCAATATCTAACTTGCCTTTACTCTCAAAAATCTTCGAAAAAATAATACGTAAACAAATCTACTCCTACCTCCTATCCCATAACATACTGAACCCCTGCCAGTTTGGGTTTGGCCGAAAAAACCCACAAATGATACAATTATTCAGATGCTCGAATTACTATATACAGCACTTGAAAAAATGGATATCCTCTGGGGCTCTTCATAGACCTACGGAAAGCATTTGATACAGTAGACCACAATATCTTGAGCCTAAAACTAGAGCATTATGGGGTCAGAGGACACTCTCAATTACCTAAAATCTTATCTTAGTGATAGACACCAGTATGTATACACGAATGGCGTGACCTCCAATACTCAGCCGGTAGTTGTTGGAGTGCCACAGGGAAGTGTCCTAGGTCCTCTAGTCTTTCTTATTTACATCAATGACCTCCCAAATGCATTGCAACTCCTTAAACCAGTTCTATTCACAGAAAACACCACTTACGTCATCTCCCACCCAAACCCGGCTATGATGAAAATTAAGACACATGCGCAACATCTGGGTATCTTTATTGTAGACGTTTCGCCATCCAGTGGCTTTATCAATACAAATTCTAGGACATAATTTGAAGACAGTAGAACTATATACAAAAGATGAGGTAATCAGTCCCTCAGTCTTGGAGTTGGTGTGAAGAACACCGTAGTCACGACTACGGTGTTCTTCACACTAGTTTTGTCGAGTTATGACTTCGTAAGACTACATGGAGAGGAACGTTGTATAATGCTTGTTCTCCTGAGCCTCACTTTCCTCTCGGTTTTCTCTCGCGCTGATCACTGATTCACTCTCATCATTCTATCACTACCACTTGCTCCCTCTCATCATTCTATCACTACCACTTGCTCCCTCTCATCATTCTGTCGCTACCACTTGCTCCCTCTCATCATTCTATCGCTACCACTTGCTCCCTCTCATCATTCTATCGCTACCACTTGCTCCCTCTCATCATTCTATCACTACCACTTGCTCCCTCTCATCATTCTATCGCTACCACTTGCTCCCTCTCATCATTCTATCACTACCACTTGCTCCCTCTCATCATTCTATCGCTACCACTTGCTCCCTCTCATCATTCTATCGCTACCACTTGCTCCCTCTCATCATTCTATCGCTACCACTTGATCCCTCTCATCATTCTATCACTACCACTTGCTCCCTATCATCATTCTATCACTACCACTTGCACCTTCTCATCATTCTATCACTACCACTTGCTCCCTCTCATCATTCTATCGCTACCACTTGCTCCCTCTCATCATTCTATCGCTACCACTTGCTCCTCTCATCATTCTATCGCTACCACTTCCTCTATCATCATTCTATCGCTACCACTTGCCCCTTCATCATTCTATCGCTACCACTTGCTCCTCTCATCATTACTATCACTACCACTTGCTCCCTCTCATCATTCTATCCTACCACTTGCTCCTTCATCATTCTATCACTACCACTTGCTCCTTCTCATCATTCTATCACTACCACTTGCTCCCTCTCATCATTCTATCGCTACCACTTGCTCCCTCTCATCATTCTATCGCTACCACTTCTCCCTATCATCATTCTATGCTACCACTTACACCTATCATCATTCTATGCTACCACTTGCCCCTTCATCATTCTATCACTACCACTTGCCCTCTCATCATTCTATCGCTACCACTTGCTCCCTCTCATCATTCTATCGCTACCACTTGCACCCTCTCATCATTCTATCACTACCACTTGCACCCTCTCATCATTCTATCGCTACCACTTGCTCAATATCATCATTCTATCGCTACCACTTGCTCCCTCTCATCATTCTATCGCTACCACTTGCTCCCTCTCATCATTATATCGCTACCACTTGCTCCCTCTCATCATTCTATCACTACCACTTGCTCCCTATCATCATTCTATCACTACCACTTGCACCTTCTCATCATTCTATCACTACCACTTGCTCCCTCTCATCATTCTATCGCTACCACTTGCTCCCTCTCATCATTCTATCGCTACCACTTGCTCCCTCTCATCATTCTATCGCTACCACTTACACCCTATCATCATTCTATAGCTACCACTTACACCCTATCATCATTCTATCGCTACCACTTGCTCCCTCTCATCATTCTATCACTACCACTTGCTCCCTCTCATCATTCTATCGCTACCACTTGCACCTTCTCATCATTCTATCACTACCACTTGCTCCCTCTCATCATTCTATCGCTACCACTTGCTCCCTCTCATCATTCTATCGCTACCACTTGCTCCCTCTCATCATTCTATCGCTACCACTTACACCCTATCATCATTCTATAGCTACCACTTACACCCTATCATCATTCTATCGCTACCACTTGCTCCCTCTCATCATTCTATCACTACCACTTGCTCCCTCTCATCATTCTATCGCTACCACTTGCACCTTCTCATCATTCTATCGCTACCACTTGCTCCCTCTCATCATTCTATCGCTACCACTTGCTCCCTCTCATCATTCTATCGCTACCACTTACACCCTATCATCATTCTATAGCTACCACTTACACCCTATCATCATTCTATCACTACCACTTGCTCCCTCTCATCATTCTATCACTACCACTTACACCCTATCATCATTCTATCACTACCACTTGCACCTTCTCATCATTCTATCACTACCACTTGCTCCCTATCATCATTCTATCACTACCACTTGCTCCCTCTCATCATGTTATCATTCTAACGCCTTCATCACACCCGTGACGGCACAAACTAGATAAATTATAATGTGTCTGTCATCTTCCGAAAAATAAAATACTTCATTATCATATATGCATGAGGGAGGGTTGTGGGGGGGGGAGCCATGCTTGAGCCATGGCAGGAAGGAGCTGCAAGAGTTCCCTGGATCAAGAGCTCTTCATCAGCGTCACGCTACCTTCTTGAAGGACTTCAAAACGTCATTAATTATTGCTCTTTAACTTTAGAATTGGTGTGTGTGTATGTGTGTGTCTGTACTCACCTATTTGTATTCACCTATTTGTGGTTGCAGGGGCCGATTCATAGCTCCTGGCCCCCGCCTCTTCACTGATCGCTACTAGGTCCTCTCCTTCCCTGCTCTATGAGCTTCATCATACCTCTTCTTAAAACTATGTATGGTTCCTGCCTTCACTACGTCACTTCCAAGACTATTCCACTTCGTGACAACCATATGACTGAAGATATATTTCTTAACATCCCTCTGACTCATCTGAGTCTTCAACTTCCAATTGTGACCCCTTGTTTGTGTCCCATCTCTGGAACATCCTGTCTCTATCCACCTTGTTAATTCCTCGCAGTATTTTATATGTCGTTATCATATCTGCCCTAACCGTCCTGTCCTAAAGTGTCGTGAGGCCGATTTCCTTTAGCTCTGGGACTAGTCTTGTTGCAAGCCTTTGCACTTTCTCTAATTTCTTGACGAGCTTGACCAGGTGTGGGTTCCAAACTGGTGCTGCATACTCTAGTATGGGTCTGACGTATACGGTGTACAGAGTCTTGAACGGTTCCTTATTGAGGTATCGGAACTCTATTCCAAGGTTTGCTAGGCGCCCATATGCTGCCGCAGTTATCTAGTTGTTGTGCGCCTCAGGAGATGTGCTTGGTGTTATACTCACCCCAAGATCCTTTTTTTTTGAGTGAGGTTTGCAGTCTTTGGCCACCTAGCTTATACTGTGTCTGCGGTCTTCTATGCGTTTCCCTGATCTTGATAACTTTGCATTTGGCGGGGTTAAATTCGAGGAGCCAATTCCTGGACCAGGCTTGCAGACTATCCAGGTCTCTTTGTAGTCCTGCCTGATCCTCATCTGATTTAATTATCCTCATTAACTTCACATCATCTGCAAACAGGGACACTTCTGAGTCTATCCCTTCCGTTATAGCATTCACATGTACGAAAAACAACACTGGTCCAAGGACTGACTCCTGTGGAACCCCGCTCGTCACAGGCGCCCACTCTGACACCTCGTCACGTACCATGACTCGATGTTGCCTCTCTGTCAGGTATTCTCTGATCCATTGCAGTGCCTTTCCTGTTATCCTCTCCTCCTGATAATCTTCTCCATGACTTTGCATACTATACAAGTCAGTGACACAGGTCTGTAGTTTAATGCCTCGTGTCTGTCTCCTTTCATAAAAATTGAGACTACATTTGTCATCTTCCATACCTCAGTTAGTTGCCTAGTTTCAATGGATGTGTTGAAGATTGTTGACAATGGCACACACAGTATCTCTTCTCCCTCTCTAAAGACCCACGGAGATATGCTGTCCGGTCCCACCGCCTTTGAGGTATCTAATTCGCTTAGCAGCGTCTTCACCTCCTCGGTTGTGTGTATTTCGTCCAGCACTTGTTGGTATATCCCTTGTGTGTTTGTGTGTGTACTCACCTAGTTGTGGTTGCAGGGGTCGAGTCATAGCTCCTGGCCCCGCCTCTTCCCTGGCCGCTACTGGGTCACTCTCCCTGCGCCATGAGTTTTATCATACCTCTTCTTAAAGCTATGTATGGAACCTGCCTCCACTACATCGCTTCCCAAGCTATTCCACTTCCCGACCACTCTGTGACTGAAGAATACTTCCTAACATCTCTGTGATTCATCTGAGTCTTCAACTTCCAACTGTGTCCCCTTGTTGCTGTGTCCCATCTCTGGAACATTCTGTCTCTGTCCACCTTGTCAATTCCTCTCAGTATCTTATATGTCGTTATCATGTCCTCCCTATTTCTCCTGTCCTCCAATGTCGTCAGGTCGATTTCCCTTAACCTCTCCTCGTAGGACATACACCTTAGCTCCGGGACTAGTCTTGTTGCAAACCTTTGCACTTTCTCTAGCTTCTTCACGTGCTTGGCTAGGTGTGGGTTCCAAACTGGTGCTGCATACTCCAGTATGGGCCTAACGTACACAGTGTACAGGGTCCTGAACGATTCTTTATTAAGATGTCGGAATGCTGTTCTTAGGTTTGCTAGGCGACCGTATGCTGCAGCAGTTATTTGGTTGATGTGCGCCTCAGGAGATGTGCCTGGTGATATACTCACCCCAAGATCTTTTTCCTTGATTGAGGTTTGTAGTCTCTGGCCCCCTAGACTGTACTCCGTCTGCGGTCTTCTTTGCCCTTCCCCAATCTTCATGACTTTGCATTTGGTGGGGTTGAACTCCAGGAGCCAATTGCTGGACCAGGCTTGCAGCCTGTCCAGATCCCTTTGTAGTTCTGCCTGGTCCTCGTCCGATTCAATTCTTCTCATCAACTTCACATCATCTGCAAACAGGGACTCTTCGGAGTCTATTCCTTCAGTCATGTCGTTCACAAATACCAGAAACAGCACCGGTCCTAGGACTGACCCCTGTGGAACCCCACTCGTCATCAGCGCCCACTCTGACACCTCGCCACGTACCATGACTCGCTGCTGTCTTTCTGACAGGTATTCCCTGATCCATTGTAGTGCCTTCCCTGTTACCCCTGCCTGGTCCTTCAGCTTCTGCACTAACCTCTTGTGTGGAACTGTGTCAAACGCCTTCTTACAGTCCAAGAATATGCAATCTACCCACCCCTCTCTCTCTTGTCTTACTACTGTCACCCTGCCGTAGAACTCCAGTAGGTTTGTGACACAGGATTTCCCGTCCCTGAAACCGTGTTGCCCGTCGTTAATAAGCTCATTCCTTTCTAGGTGCTCCACCACTCTTCTGATTATCTTCTCCATGACCTTGCATACTATACATGTCAGTGACACTGGTCTGTAGTTTAGCGCTACGTTTCTGTCTCCTTTTTTAAAAATTGGAACTACATTTGCTGTCTTCCATACCTCTGGTAGTTGCCCTGTTTCGATAGAGGTGTTTAAGATTGTTGTTAGGGGTACACACAGCTCCTCTGCTCCCTCTCTCACGACCCATGGAGAGATGTGTGTGTGTGTGTGTGTGTGTGTGTGTGTGTGGTGTGTGTGTGTGTGTGTGTGTGTGTGTGTGTTAGTTACCAGCTGTCAAAGGTACTTGTTGATTGACACTTGGCTTGTGGTGTGTGTGTGTGTGTGTGTGTGTGTGTGTGTGTGTGTGTGTGTGTGTGTGCTCTTGTTTCCCTGATGGATTCTTTACCATATTTTTCTTGAGCTCTTTTATTCTCTGGTAAATCACTTCCCATTATTTTTTGGCCTTCTCACAGTGGAAGATGATGCGCTGCTATGACAGTCACAATGCCATTAATAAATAGTGTCATTAAATTTAGAGAATACAATGGTACCATCCTGGGAGCCTAGATCCTCCAGACTCCTCGCTAGGGTGACACATCTCTGTAGGTAACGTCTCTGTATCATAGATTCGCCAAATATTTCACAGGCATTTTCCCTGTGGATGCAGCGTGCTCAGGAGGGCTGCACCTCCCTTTGCTTGTTGAGACTTCGTTGCTACACTGCAGCCACACGTCTCGCTCTCTGGCTTGCCTTTCTATTTTTTTGAGAGGATTAGTGTTCTTGTTTCCTGGTGGTCCGTGTTCTCTCGTCTTTTTTTTTTTTTAATTCTGATCTCTTTTTTAATCTCGTGCTGTCTTGTTACTTTCCGTTTTGTCTTTCTTGCAATTTTGCATTTTCAGGAGTTTCTTTTTCTCTCTCTTCACCTGCATTGTCCTCAATTCTCTCTCCACTGTCATATACATTTATCTCTCTCATCTCGTTAAATCTACATAGTTTTCTCTTTCTTCTGAATCTCTAGTTCACCCTCTCCAGCATCCTCTTATCTAAGATTACAGACTTCGTCAATAACTCCCTGGCTGGTCTGATTCTTGATGAAATTTAATCTTTCTTCTTTGGTGCATCCCTTTGTGCCCTGAAAAAGAAAGACGGAGGAATAAGGTCCGGTGCCGCAGGCAACACTTCGCTGCCTCGCTGCTCAAGTGGCTGTCAGAGGTAGTCGCGCACAGAGGCCATGAGGCTTCAACCAAACCACCTTGGCTTCGGTGTTCCTCAAGGCAGAGAAGCAAGGGTCCATGCAGCTAGGACATATATTAGTAATCTACCCGAAGATAAAGCAGATGCAAAAATTAGACCAAGAACGCTTTCAATTTATTGGAAGGATACGTGGTATTGACTGCCGTTCAAACACATTTCCCTAGTCTTTGTCCCAAAGAATTCGACACTTCTGTTTGGAGAACATAAAGTCGCTTTGTCGGAGGATATCAGCTAAGGAATCCTCTCGCCCCATTTCTCTTATGCAAAGCGCTTAGACCATGGAACTCATCTTTAAGCCTTGCAAATGCAGTCTTTTCTCAGCCAGCCGGCAAACAATCAGCGCAATAAATTTTATACTTCAGAGTTCTCCGTCATTGCCCCCCTCCCCCCTGAGAAATAATGCAGTTGGCGTCATTCTCGAGGATGAACTTAATTATTTGATGTATGAAGAGGCAGTCTACACTCTCGCAGTGTTCGAGCCTGCTAAGCCTAACATTTTTCTTAAGATATGCGCCTTCACATGATAACACAAAAATACATGAATATAAAATTCTCCTTAAGTCGATATTCACAAAAAATCTCAAGTCCTACTCTAGACTGGAGAGTGAGATCAAACCACATTTTCAGTCATACTAGAAAGCAAAGTTATCACAGATAGCACTGCTTGCATTCCTGTCTTCGTATGTGCTTTCCAGCTAATTAGCAGCAGTTATTCTCTCTGAACGCCTTGATTATAGTACTGAGATTTACGACCCTGTATCATCAATAGAACCTTGTGCTAGGATACGCTAACAAGCTTCTTAATCAGATCAGTTTCCCCGACAACTACAAACAATCGTAAAGAGACAGCTCGATAGAGGAGACTATAGCTTCAACAATATTTTAGAATGTGCCGGGGAAGGAGAGAGCTGGTCTTCTGGCAATGTGAGGTCTTCAAATGGAGGATTTCATGCTAGCTGCCCCTAATTTTTCTCTAGGCATACACCTTAATCCCTATATCATTAATGCTGTCGTTGCTCTTTGCCTTGCCGACTTTTTGCTCGTCAAATAAGGGTGTATCTGCTGCAAGGCATCGTCAGACCACTTAAGATACCAGAGCCTTGTTTGTCGTAGATCTAAAGGGAAAAATTGCAAGATATGAAGAGGTTAACGATTTAAGATCAGTCTTGCAATAGCTGGATGCTCAGCAATAAGGAAGCCGCCCAACTATGCAGATTTGATGGCAGCCAAATGTAGTCTTGGACAAGCTGGTGGAATGGAACAACACCTCCGCATCCACATTGGTTGACATCTATCTCTAATACAGCAGAGAAGAAAGACGTGTAGCTGCCTGTCTCAGCAAGTCTCAAACGTATTTAAAATATAGGTTGTGTCCCTTTGACTGATAGGAAAAAATACACGTCCAAATTCCTGAAAGAGGTAGGCAAAAGACTCATTACGGAAACTAAGGATCCGAGAGCAACTAGTGTCTGTTTCACTGTCTCAGTGTTATGATTCACTGGGATGTAATCGTTAACAGTTACACCGCTGTACTTATGTTTGTAATGTATCTTTTAATTTTTTTTTACACAATTACCAAATGGTTATAATAAAGAAACGTATAGCAAAAGGGGACCTTTTATTTTTTACGACTTTTCACCTACATGAGGATTTACCATATACATGAAAAATATAAAACATAGCCATATACATAGTGCAAAAATGTATTCGAATGAGGTGGTGGGCGAAGATCAAATTTAGGTGCAGATAACGTGCTATCTCCCTGGTAACACTGGATGAGGTCTGGTACTCTGTGTTTTCTGCATGTTTATGGTGAGTGTGTGATCTACCTGTTATATGAATAGCTGCAGATTCTAGACATAGCCATCTACTTGTATCATTCTCCTGGTATAGATGTGCTTGTTGAAAGTTCAAGAGATGTGCATGTGTGTTCCCGTGAACCACAAATTCATTTCGTGTGTCATCTCTTCTGCAAGCGTATTTATTGGTTGTTCCTGTAGTCGAGAGTACAGATCACAGAGTTTTTCCTGTATATAAACATGACTGCAATTCCCATGGAATGGTGTAAAGCCAAGCAACGCCAGTGTCAGGTGCCATGAAGAGAAGGGGTGATGGAAGCTGCTGTGTGTCCGGTGAGTGGAGTCACTTGGAGATCAGTGGTGACGTTCTCTCTGGGATTCGTAATGATGCTAAGAAATATGATTTTACAGACAAGGATGACATTTTGGTTAAATTTTAAGGCACAAAAATATTATTTCAATATATGTTTGTTCATTAAGAAAAACCTCACTACTACAGATCCTGAGGGGTCAAAGGAAAAACTTTTTAATTAAGCCTTTTTTTGTTCTGAGGTCACGATGAGAGAAGCAGTGAATTAAATCGTCTTAATTGGTATGCTTTCTGAAGACTTTATACTTTAAGTTAACATTGTTAATGATGAGGAAGATATCAAGAAATAATTTCACTTCTAATGTGACTTTCGTAGAGGATTCAACTTGGTTTATTTGGTCCTTGATTTTACGTAGGCTGAAGCGGCTTCATATTATGAATGAGACTTCGTGAACGTATCTAAGCCTAGTGATATGTGGGGGAGGGGGGGGAAGGAGATAGTGTTTGTGAATTCATTTCTTCCATGATGTTTAAGATTAGCCCCGGTGAACCCACAGATGTCTAAAATTTTGGTTTGTAGGCCTTATCCTCGTAAGAAGGCAAGGTGAAAGTCACACACAGTAACATTCAGCACAGCAAGAACAGAAATCATCTGTGAAACTTAGAGTACATCATTCTCCCTAACAATTAGGTAATTATAAGACATGATAAACGTTCATTATATAATAATAGATTAGGATTATTCAAACTCAACTCATTTATAATTTAGGCAATTACATATATATATATATATATATATATATATATATATATATATATATATATATATATATATATATATATATATACTCACATTATCAAGGAACTATAAAAGGAAACATGACAAGAAGACTTATAAAGGGGCAAGACTACACCTCACAGTCACATCATACATCCTCTATTTTTTCATAGTGGTTGTCTTGCATATATATATATATATATATATATATATATATATATATATATATAAAAAACACACACTGCGACTTTTAGCCCTCCTCATGGTGAGCGAAAATTCACGACGCTCTAACCCACTGGGCCATCCAATCCTACAAAGATCATTCACCCAGAAGAGCTAGGTGTTGTACAGTGATCCGAGGACATACGATGGTGTGGGTGCCTCAGAGTACACCAAAGCGTCGTGAATTTTCGCTCATCACGATTTCCCGGCTAGTCGCAGTGTTGTTATTGATTAAATACCACTTGTTCGTGGTTACAATACTAGTATATATACTGCTTGTGGAGGCTAGTACACCAAACGCGGAGTACAATGAAATTCTACTCCCTGAGCTTATGCCACTCTACGCTGAGTGGCATAATTACTGCATATTTTGATGCAGAGTGTGTAGGTTCGAATCCTGCTATGTGCATGTGTGTGTGTGTGTGTATGTGTGCGTGTGTATATGTACTCACCTAGTTTACTCACCTAGTTGTGGTTGCAGGGGTCGAGTCAAAGCTCCTGGCCCCGCCTCTTCACTGGCCGCTACTGGGTCACTCTCCCTGCGCCATGAGCTTTATCATACTTCTGCTTAAAGCTATGTATAGAGCCTGCCTCCACTACATCACTTTCCAAACTATTCCACTTCCCGACCACTCTGTGACTGAAGAAATACTTCCTAACATCTCTGTGATTCATCTGAGTCTTCAACTTCCAACTGTGTCCCCTTGTTGCTGTGTCCCATCTCTGGAACATTCTGTCTCTGTCCACCTTGTCTATTCCTCTCAGTATCTTATATGTCGTTATCATGTCCCCCCCCTATCTCTCCTGTCCTCCAGTGTCGTCAGGTCGATTTCCCTTAACCTCTCTTCGTAGGGCATACCCGTTAGCTCCGTGACTAGTCTTGTTGCAAACCTTTGCACTTTCTCTAGCTTGGCTAGATGTGGGTTCCAAACTGGTGCTTCATACTCCAGCATGCAACATGACACTTCCAACTTCACATTTCTCCCACGACGCATCGCGACACTTCTACCTGCATGCAACCATAAACACTAAATAAATACTAGCAATGGTTAAAGAATCCACCAGCCAGTGAATCTATCTCAGGGAGGTTGAATACCATGCTCAGTATTAAGACATTACAGGAGGGCCCCGCTTATACAGCAGTTTAGGTGAAGTAAAAATCACTTTAAAAGTGAATCTTAGCCTTTTTTTTTTCACTTTCAAATGCATATAAGAACCTGATAACATGCTTTACACTCTCATATATTAAGTGAACAATATAGCTAGGCCTAAAAAATGCATATGCAGTACACACATTACTTACCATAAAATATTTTCGTCCTCATAGTGAGTGATGAATATATTTATTGCAGGAAATCTGAATAAATGAAGAATGGGTATAACTGAAAACCGCTGTAATAACAAAATGCTGTATAGCGAAGCGCTGTAAACCGGGGCCGGCCTGTACTACTAATAATACCGTGCAATATTTGTTTATTAATATCCCATCATAACAATATTCATCATACGTCAACACCAGGATCCGTATATCTGCAGTCCTTAAATATTAAATTAAGTCAATACTGATTTGATATACAAGTTAGGAAAATGTCTCATATACATATTTACTTTATTTTCTTCTCAAATCAGTGAAGTTTGTTTTCAGTGTTTACCTTTACCAACATACTCTTAAGAAGAGCCAGGGTTACGAAAGTCCAGTTTCTGGGTGTTAGTGGAAGGAGGCTCGAGCCTTCACTACTCCTTATGCTGTAAGGCCCATATAGGTTTAGCGAGTCACGTAAATATAAAAATAATAGCAAAAGATTCATAAGTGTCCTCTGCTTTTATCTTGAATTTTCTCTTCACACACACACACTCACACACACATACACACACACACACACACACACACACACACACACACACACACACACACACACACACACAAACAAACACACACACACACTGGAGCAGGAAGAGTGACCTAGTAGCGACCAGAGAAGAGGCGGGGCCAGGAGCTGTGACTCGACCCCTGGAACTACAACTAGGTGAGTACACACACACACACAAACACACATACACAGAAATAGGTGAGTACACACACACATACATACACACACACACAAACACAACACACACACACACACACACACACACACACACACAAACACGGAATATCTGACAGGGAGGCAACAACGAGTCATGGTACGTGACGAGGTGTCAGAGTGGGCACCTGTGACGAGTGGGGTTCCACAGGAGTCAGTCCTAGGACCTGTGCTGTTTTTGGTATATGTGAATGACATAACGGAAGGGATAAACTCAGAAGTGTCCCTGTTTGCAGATGATGTGAAGTTAATGAGAAGAATCAAATCAGTTGAGGATCAGGCAGGACTAGAAAGAGACCTGGACAGGCTGCAAGCCTGGTCCAGTAACTGGCTCCTTGAATTTAACCCTGCCAAATGTAAAGTCATGAAGATCAGGGAAGGGCAAAGAAGACCGCAGACAGAGTATAGTCTAGGTGGCCAAAGACTGCAAACCTCACTCAAGGAAAAAGATCTTGGGGTGAGTATAATACCGAGCACATCTCCTGAGGCACACATCAATTAGATAACTGCTGCAGCATACGGGAGGCTGGCAAAAATAAGAATAGCGTTCCAATACCTCACTAAGGAATCGTGCAAGACTCTGTACACCATATACGTCAGGCCCATACTGGAGTATGCAGCACCAGTTTGGAACCCACACCTGGCCAAGCACATCAAGAAATTAGAGAAAGTGCAAGAGTTTGCAACAAGACTAGTCCCAGAGCTAAGGGGATTGTCCTTTTCAGAAAGGTTAAGGGAAATCGGCCTGACGACACTAGAGGACAGGAGGGATAGGGGAGACATGATAACGACATATAAAATACTGCGAGGAATAGATAAGGTGGACAGAGAGATGTTCCAGAGAGGGGACACAGAAACAAGGGGTCACAATTGGAAGTAGAAGACTCCTATGAGTCAAAGGGATGTTAGGAAGTAGGAACCATACATAGTTTTAAGACGAGGTTTGATAAAGCTCATGGAGCAGGGAGAGAGAGGACCTAGTAGCAATCAGTGAAGAGGCGGGGCCAGGAGCTTTGAATCGACCCCTGCAACCACAAATAAGTGAGTTCAGACACACACTCACACATACAATAGAAATAATGGAATGACCAGAGCGAACCCTTGGTTTACCCAAAGGTGTAGGAGGCAAAAACTAGGTGCGCTAGAAAATGGTACAGAAGACAAAGGAAAAATGAAAATAAAGAGATTAGTCGAAGAGCCAGAAACGAATATGCACAGAGGCCCAGCGACAGTACGAAAACGGCGTAGCATCGAAAGTCAAGTCTGACCCGAAGCTGTTGTATAACTACATCAGGAGGAAAACAACAGTCAAGAACCAGGTAATCAGGCAGAGGAAGGAAGGTGGGGAGCTCACAAGAAACGACCAAGTATGTGAGGAGCTCAACATTAGATTTAAGGAAGCATTTACAGAGACAGAAAGGACTCCAGTTAGTCAGAATAGCGGGTACACCAACAAGGGATATACCAACAAGTGCTGGATGAAATACACACAACCGAGGAGGAGGTTGTGTGTATACCTCAAAGGAGGTGGGACCGGACATCTCTCCATGGGTCCTTAGAGAGGGAGCAGAGACGCTGTGTGTGCCACTAACAACAATTCTCAACACATCCATTGAAACTGGGCAACTACCTGAGGTGTGAAAGACGGCAAATGTTGTCCCCATTTTTAAGAAAGGAGACAGACACGAGGCACTAAACTACAGACCTGTGTCACTGACGTGTATAGTATGTAAAAGTCATGTAGAAAATTATCAGGAGAGTGGTGGAGCACCTGGAATGGAACAAGCTTATGAGGGGAGACATGATCGAGGTATACAAGTGGAAAATGGGTATTAACAAAGGGGATATAAATAAGGTCTTGCGAATATCTCTCCAAGAGAGAACCCGCAATAATGGATTCAAATTAGATAAGTTTAGATTTAGAAAGGATATAGGAAAGTATTGGTTTGGAAATAGGGTAGTTGATGAGTGGAACAGTCTGCCTAGTAGGGTTATTGAAGCTAGGACCTTGGGGAGTTTCAAATTTAGGTTGGATAAATTCATGAGTGAGAGGGGTTGGATTTGAGTGGGAATTGCACATGAGTAAATAGAATTATCAAAGCTTATTTCTTAGGTAGCATTTAAGATTGGGTTGAACAAATATCTTGTTAGTGGGATGGATTGTGAAGGACCTGCCTAGTATGGGCCAACAGGCCTGCTGCAGTGTTCCTCCTTTCTTATGTTCTTATGTTCTTATAAACGACAACCAGCACGGATTCAGGGAAGGAAAATCCTGTGTCACAAACTTACAGGAGTTTTATGACAAGGTAACGGAAGTAAGACACGACAGAGAAGGGTGGGTAGATTGCATTTTCTTGGACTGCTAGAAGGCCTTCGACACAGTTCCTCACAAGAGATTAGTGCAAAAGCTAGAGGATCAGGCACGCATTACAGGAAGGGCACTGCAATGGATCAGAGAATACCTGAGAGGGAGGCAAGAACGAGTCATGGTACGTGAGGTGGTGTCAGAGTGGGCGCCTGTGACGAGTACTGTACCACATGGGTCAGTCCTAGGACCAGTGCTATTTTTGGTATACGTGAATGACATGACGGAAGGGATAGACACAGAAGTGTCTCTCTTTGCAGATGATGTGAAGTTAATGAGGAGAAGTAAATCAGATGAGGATTAGGGAGGACAACAAAGAGACCTGGACAGGCTGGAAGCCTGGTCCAGCAACTGGCTACTCGGATTTAACCCCACAAAATGCAAAGTCATGAAGATCGGGGAAGGGAAAAGAAGACCGCAGACAGAGTATAGGTTAAGTGGCCAAAGACTGCAAATCTTTTTCAAGGAAAAGGATCTTGGGGTGAGTATAATACCGAGCACATCTCCTGAGGCACACATCAACCAGATAACTGCGGCAGCATATGGGCGCCTGGCAAACCTGAGTATAGCGTCACGATACCTCAGTAAGGAATCATTCAAGACTCTGTACACCGTGTCCGTCAGACCCTTACTGGAGTATGCAGCACCAGTTTGGAACCCACACCTGGCCAAGCACGTCAAAAAATTAAAGAAAGTGTAAAGGTTTGCAGCAAGCCATACCCCGAGCGGGGATAGAACCTGCGATCAGTCATAAAACTCCAGACTGACGCGCTAGCCACTGGGCCAGCTGGCTACAATAAGATTCATCCAACTAGGTATATTTATACACCATAAGAAGGTTAGCATAGCCACCACTGTGACCACAAATGCAAGTTTTTACAGACGAATCTCCCACTGGCGTGGCCGTGACGAAGTCTATCTCAAGTCTATGATCGCGGGTTACAACCCAGCCCGTGGCATGGTTTGTTTGCAATCGTGTCATTACGATTTCATGAGTTTGCAACAAGACTAGTTCCAGAGCTAAAGGGATTGTCCTACGAAGAAAGGTTAAGGAAAATCGGCCTGACGACACTGGACAGGAGGGTTAGGGGAGACATGATAACAACATATAAAATACTGCGAGGAATTGACAAGGTGGACAAAGACAGGATGTTCCAGAGATGGGACACAAATAAGGGATTACAATTGGAAGTTGAAGACTCAGATGAGTCAAAGGGATGTTAGGAAGTATTTCTTCAGACATAGAGTTGTCAGGAAGTGGAATATCCTAGAAAGTGACGTAGTGGAGGCAGGAACCATACATAGTTTTAAGACAAGGTTTGATAAAGCTCATGGAACAGTGAGAGAGAGGACCTAGTAGCAATCAGTGAAGAGGCGGGGCCATAACTATGACTCGACACCTGCATCCACAAATAGGTAAGTGCAAAAAGGTGAGTACATACACACACACACACAGTATTAACAGTTATGTGTTGTGATACACAATCAATTTTCTATAGGTATGAATGGCTCACTGGTGACAATATTGGCGAGAACACGCACGACCGTACAGAACAATTTGGTTATTGGTAGAGCGTTTGCCTTTACTAGAGATTTATCAAATAATTGACATGTTGAAAATCTAGAAAGAGCGAAATGTTGTCCCAATACAATGTTCTTCAACGTGAATCTTCACTAGAACGTCGTTTAACGTTCCAATGAGTGTCAACATTCAGTGTATAAGAAAGTGCTCTTCTTTAACGTCTCAGTAGTTTAGGTTCTGATATTTAAGGTAATTTGGTAATAATCACTCTTTATGTGACATACAAATGTCTGGAAGTTATCTTCGAAGTGGCCCATGGTACAAAATCTTCACGTAGTAAAGTAATAACCCACATTACCACCGGAGCTCCCAAAAAGCGATCCATACTGTTTGATCTGTGAATGTCTGACGCTTCTGGAAAGACAGCCAATGAATGATGGTCATTTTGTTCCCTTAACTGAGTCAACCTACCTTGCTGGGAAACGGCAGAAAAATTATATATATATATATATATATATATATATATATATATATATATATATATATATATATATTCTATTTTCTTAGCCTCTTGATGAGTGAAATAAAATGTGTTCCTGGGTGAACAAGACTCGGGGTGTCACTAGGAAGACAGAGTTGTTTGGGCTGTGGTGACTCAAGATGAACGGGCTTGTCTACTTTTAGGACCTCAGTGGGGTTTCCAGTTGATATAATTACTCATTCACTCACTCACTCTATCTCTCTGTCCTCTCGCTTTCTCTCTCTATCTCTCTCTCTCTCTTCTCTCTCTCTCTCTCTCTTGCTTATTATTCAAAATTGGGGAAAAGTTCACCATCTAAAGCAGATTGTCTCAGTATCCAGTGTGATCAAGAGTGTCTAGGGATGTGGTCGGACACTTAGAAGATGCTTCACTGTAGACAAGTGCAGAGAAAGGCATTTTGAGTATACCCGTCTTAAACATGAAAAAAAATATTTGACAACAAACAAAGGAAAGAAATGAACCCTGGAGTAATCATAAGCAACCACCTCAAAGGTACAAAACAATGGCTGTCAGCAGATTTAACCATTGTATGTGTAAAGTAGTGCGAAATTTTCATCCCCGTTAAATCACGTGAAATTAATTTCAGTTTGCCTCTTCTGAAGGGCTGTAGATTTCTTAATTAAAAACTTCAAACACTAACCACCAAATACAATAGTGACTCTTTTATGTACTTGTCAGACAGCATCTTGAAAGTCCCGTTTACTTTTGATCTCCAGACTGCCTAAAAATCCGCAGGTTAACCGAATAGTGTAGAGAAGAGCAAACTCATATCATCAGAAAGAAAAAAACTTATTTGGAAGAACTCAAAACTTGCTTATGCTTTAGCATTGAGGACTGACCTCCTTGCAATCAAGGATGATGGACGTATCACGTCTGAAGTACTTCTCCTTCTGTTTCCAGTCTTATATCTGTCTGTATTCGACTGAAGAAGCCTGTTGTACAGGCAAAACTTTACGCCAATCAAGATACCCAAGTGTCGGATATGTGTCTTATTCTTCAAGGACTCAAACCATTTAAACTTTTCCCTCTTAGGAAACTTAGACTATGAAAAAGAGCTTATTTACACAATTTACACATTTATGCTAATAAATGCTTATCATACACATAAACCTGAAAAGGAACAAGAATTGTAACACGAGTCTATAACTCAAAGCAACGAAATAAAACTTCGAGACAGAGGATACGAACATATATATATTTTTTTTTTCAAACAGATTTATAGCACAGTCGAACAAACTAAATGCTGAAGCTGTAATGGCTATGCTATCAGCGTCATTGAAGAACCAGCTGGACCAGCACTTTGTAAGTTTAGGTAAAAGGACACAAGTGCAACTAATGTGGAGAGCGAAACGTTGCCACAATAAAATGTCACATTAGTTGCACTTGTGTTCTTTACATATTGTCGGTAATTCTACCAACTTTAATAAACTTTGTAAGTACAGGATTGAACTATTACGAGCCAACCAAGTTAATAGTAGTAGCAGAAATAGTTGGTTATAGAGTCATAGTACGATCACCAGCACCACAGCATTCGAAAGTAGAACTAGTGGTAAGTAGAACCACTGGTACGCAGCTTTGTGGCTAGGAACGGAGTAACAAGTTACTATAGTCACAGTACTAATTTAGTGGAGATGGTTGTACCTCATGTTTTTCTACCATTTTAGTCTCTCTGAATTCCATGCCATTATTTTTCAGTATTGGCTGCTGTGTTGTTGTCCTCGCTTGCGTGTGGACAGTGGCCAGAGGGAGAGGAGAGTTTTCTGCTTGTTATGCAGAGCATTTCGGGCAAATTAGGTCAGTTTTGTCCCAGGATGCGACCCACACCAATAGATTAACATCCAGGTACCCATTTTACACTGATTGGTGAACAGGGACAGGGACAGCAGGTATCTTATGGAAACACGTCCCTAATGTTTTCCAGCCGTATCGGAGGAGATTCGAACCCCGGACCTCAGTGTGTGAGCTGAGTGCGCTAGCGATCGAGCTACGGGACACCTCTTCTAAATACAAATAGTTTTTAACAGTTACCCAAGTGTGGACTTGCAGTTCCTTTATTAGCTATCTGTCTCATGCACTCCTACGTAATCTATGTTCTTTCTTTCTCTCTCTCTCTCTCTCTCTCTCTCTCTCTCTCTCTCTCTCTCTCTTCTCTCTCTCTCTCTCTCTCTCTCCCAAAAACACGTCAGACAAGCAGGTGATTCACTTTCATGCAAACACAGGGCGGTGATGACTGGAGGTAAACAAGTTACATTCCACAGCAAATGAAAAACTCTTTTGTGTTTCTTGCCTTTCAGAAGAGGCGGAAGACAAGAGCAAGAATTCTGTACTCCGACTTTGGCCAAACTACTCATCTGATGTCTTGTTTATCCTGACTCTACATGTCTTTTGTTTATCCAACCTCTGGATGCCTTACTGGTGATCCAACCTCAGGATGCCTTACTGGTGATCCAACCTCAGGATGCCTTACTGGTGATCCATCCTCAGGATGCCTTGCTGCTGATCCAACCTCAGGATGCCTTACTGGAGATCTAATCTCAGGATGCCTTACTGGTTATCCAAGCACAGGATACCTTACTAGTGATCCAACCTCAGGATGTCTATTATTGATCCCACATCTGAATGTATTTCGTTGATCACAACTGAGGATCCAGTCTCCTGATCTTAAGGAGAGATGTCTTTTACTGATCCTAACTTGGGATACATTTCCAGTCACTCAACACAAAAGCATCAGAACACAAGAGGTCTTAAATAAGGGTAACCAGGGCTACATGACAGCCCACCCACTACCAGCAACTAGTTAACATCTCTGTAAGGCTACATGACAGCTCACCATCTACTATTGTACTGTAGTAGGTTCGCCGGTCTTGTCCCGGCCCGGGTCTTTTCGAGATGGTGATATAATTACTCATTCACTCACTCTATCTCTCTGTCCTCTCTCTCTCTTGCTCTCTCTCTCTCTCTCTCTCTCTCTCTCTCTCTCTCTCTCTCTCTCTCTCTCTCTCTCTCCTCTCTCTCTCTCTCTCGCCTTACTGCCTTCACCTTGTCGTAAATTTCCCTGACACCGTGTTGGTTGTCGATGATAAGCTCATTCCTTTCTTGGTGCTCCACCACTCTTCTGATAATCTTCTCCTTGACTTTGCATACTATACATGTCAGTGACACTGGTCTGTAGTTTAATGCTGCCTGTCTGTCTCCTTTCTTAAAAATTGCTGTCTTCCACACCTCAGGTAGTCGCCCTTTTCCGATAGATGAGTTGAAGATTGTTGTTAGTGGTACACAGAGCGCCTTCGCTCCCTCTCTCAGGATCCAGGGAGAGATGTTGTCTTGTCCTATCGTCTTTGAGGTATCTTGCTCACTTAGCAGCCTCTTCACCTCCTCCTCGGTTGTATGTATTGTGTCCAGCACTTGATGGTGTACCCCACCACTCCGGCTTTCTGGAGTTGTGTGTGTGTGTACTCATCTAATTGTACTCACCTAATTGTGGTTGCAAGGGTCTATTCATAGCTCCTGGCCCCGCTTCTTCGATGGTCGCTACTAGGTGCATTCTCTCTTCCTGCTCCATGAACTTCATCATACCTCGTATGGATGCTGCCTCCACTACGTCACTTTCCAGACTATTCCACTTCCTGACAACTCTATGACTGAAGAAATACTTCCTAATTTCCCTTTGTGTGTGTGTGTGTGTGTGTGTGTGTGTGTGTGTGTCTTTGTGGTTCTATGTGTCCGTTTCCACGATGAACAAATATTTTCTCCTCTTTCTAAAACTGCAAAATCTTTTTAATAATTATTAATGAAACCTGACAGTTACATTAAACACACATTAATTAACAATGCATTTCCAGAACGTATATGTTTTTCATTCATATATTTCTTCATTTTATTCATACAATTAAAAAACGGCAGAAAATCCTTGTAAAAATCTCTTTGCGACTGTTCTCACCTATATATGAGTGTCAAGGGTCGAGTCTCGGTCCCCTCCTGCGACTCTTAGCGACGTTCGACTAGTGTCACTAGTTCTGCATCCTGTCGTGCCTATCTCTGAAACCGTGCATCTAGTCTGGTGTCACTAGGTCTTCGCTGAGTTTTTGCACCTTTCTGACGTCTCCGAGTAGTGCCTGGCTCCCCCCCCCCAAGTATTAGTTTGTCCACCTGTTATTTTTATATTTTACTATTCATAATTATGTAAGCAGTAATAACATTAATAATGATAATGATAACAATGATATTTATAATAATTAAAAATGATGATGTTTATAATAATAATAATAATAGGAATAACAATAATAACAACAACAATAATAATAATTATAGTTATAATAATAACACTAACACTAACAACATCAACAATAATAATAATAACAATAATAATAGTAAACAATAATAAATCAAATAATAAGGAATAATTCAGGAGAGGAGAGGAGAGGTGTATCAGGGTTGGAGACCAGGAAAGCAGTATAACTGCTGTGGCTCCCACCTTCCTCTTACACTTCCCCTCGTAGACGATCAAGACAACAATCGTAGAAACTGATAATGTTGTCTGGATAAAGTTTCCAATTACTGCCTTCGTTTCTGTCTCGTCTGCATCTCGAGGATAATTCTACACCACCAGCTGGATGTATACACTGCATGGTGTATGCGTCTAAGTGTATAGACGCCTGGACTTTAATGCCAATTTTAGGGAATAAAGTAGTCTTGGCTAGGGGTGAACAGGAGACATGCGGCCTAAATGACCCCCGTATAATCGATAGGCTTTAGATGCCAATGACCAATCAAAATACACCGTCTATTAGACGCAAAGTCAAGATATCTGCTGAAAACTGAAGAGGTGTGCTGGTCACAGCTGTAACTCTTGTGCATGACCTGGAATTGAGAGATCAGTCCCTGTTATAAAACACCTGCGAACAATAAATTAGCCAGGTATACAACATCCGCAAACGAGAGATCATTTACCTTAACGCAACCCTCTCCAACAACAGACCACTCGCTGTCACCCGCGTATTAGACGCAGCCTGGTATATTCACCAGCGTTTAGCTGTGAAACAATAACTTATTCACCTGTGTTTATAAATGCATGGTCAATCGTTTGTTTGATGTCATAGAGGCGATACAGAAGCTGTGTGTCTCAGGCAGAGTTATGAGTGACAGGTGTGTATGGCATCCTGTCTTAATGGTGCTGCTCTGAGTGGCACAAGTGTTATCCTGCGTGTGTGGCATTCCTATCGCAGTGGTGCTACCCTGAGTGGCGCAGATGTTGTCTTTTGTGTGACATTCTGTTGTAATGGTGTTATTCTGAGTGGCATCCTGTCGTAATGGTGCTATTCTGAGTGGCACAGGTGTGATTTTGTGTGTCATATCCAGCTGTAACAGCGCAAGGTCTGAGCGGATCGTATGTAAGCATCTGCCCTCCAAAATAACTATATAATTTGAAGACAAGCTTATAGATTTTACTGAGAATAAGGTACAGTTCTGGAGAAATTACTAAGCTGAGATATCCTGGAGAGGAATTCTTTGTGACAATTCAGAATGATTCAGGTATTGGAGGTATTGGAAAGACGGGGATATTTTTTTGAATATTAAGAATATGATGGTGATGAAAGAGAGATGACGAGTTAATACACTGGGCAGATTATTGTTGTTATATTACCTGGTAAGCACTAAACTCTTATGGATCATACGGGTGAGTTTGGAGGAAGCGTGTGAGGCAGTGGGTAGGTTGAAACAGGGTGAGGCAGTGGGTAAGATGGAACAAGGTGAGGCAGTGGATAATATGGAACAAGGTGAGGCAGTGGGTAAGATGGAACAAGGTGAGGCAGTGGGTAAGATGGAACAAGGTGAGGCAGTGGGAAGGACGAAACAGGGTGAAGTAGCTGAAATAGAAGAAATTAAAACTGTTCATCTTGTTTTTGGAGTGAAGTTTTTGGTAGTTGTAGTAGAAATACAGAAAGAGTTAGGAGTAAGCCAGAAAGTAGGAGTGCAAAGAAACAAGGAGGATTTAGGAAGAGTAAGGAATGAGTAGAGCAAATGCTTACGTTCAAGAAAACATGTGAGCAATACCTAGAAGCAGGAGCTGTGGGAGGTTTCAGGCGTGTGCTCAGGTGTTTGAGAGTAGTGTGTGTTTAAAAGATAGTGAATCTGATGCTAAGTGGGAGTTGTCAGAGACGTTCTTTACCGATGACGCAATAATTTGGGAAGATTCTGTAGAGAAGCTGCAAAGACTGGTGGGAGAATTTGGGAGGATGTGTAAAAGAATGAAGTTAAAAATGAACATAGAGAAGAGTGTGATAATGAAAATTGCAAAAAACTTTAGGAAGTGAAAGATTAGACATCAGATTGGAGGAAGGGAATTTTGAGGAGAGTAGTTTGGAGAGATGGTGTTTGGAGGAAAATGTATTTAGATATCTGGGAATTGATGTGTCGTCAAGAAGGGTCTATGAGAGACAAGATGTATTAACGATAAAAGGTGAGGGGAAAAAACATAGATGGAGTGTTGCGGCATTTGTGGAAAGAAAAAAGTTTATCAATAAAAGCAAAACATTTATAGTACCAGAGAATAGTAGTACTATCGTTTTTATATGGGCGTGAGGCATAATCTTCAAATGTTGCAGAAAGCGGGAGGCTGAAGGCAGCTGAGATGACATGTTTAAAATCAATGTGTTGTGTGAATATTACGTAGAGAACAAAGAGTGTAGAAATCAGAAGACAGTGCGAGGTTGATGAAATAGTCTGATCATTTAATAAAAATAAGAGTGGGAGTGGGAGAGGAGGGGAAGGTACGTTCCAAAAAGTTTTGGAGGAAGGATGTGAAGGTCGCTTTTATTGTTATTGGTTTGAGTGTCCAGCTGACATGTGTTAATGTATTGGATTAGAGTAGGTGGAGGTTTTTTTTTTTTTAATTTGGCGTGCTGTTAGAGTGTAAGGGACTTGAATTTCTGAGGCAGTGAACTACAGTGCCTGTACTCTAATGGATGAGTGCCGATGTTGTAACTCGGAAGGAGAGAAAAATTGTGGTATCGTTACATTTGTGGCAAGACATCTATTGAATGTACGCTGGTGAATGTGTTTCCTTCTTTGGATCACCATACTTTAATAGGAAGAAGCCGATAGGGATAAAAATGCATGTATGTCAATGTCTAATGTGAATGTAGTTACAGAACACTGAACATAACTAGTTGTTATACTGTTCTTCTTGTCTTCATAACTTATTCAAAACTCTGAATGTTGGCTCCCATAAACACATCCGGACACTGGAAGTAATACATACAAAGCGTTTTGGCTGTTTATCAGTTGAATGTTGTCGAGTAGGTGTATGATATACCATACACACTCACATACGCTTCCACTCTCACTCCTGTCTTACTGTATATTGCAGCATCATGCAATCATACACTCAAAATGTTTAACTGACACCACAGCTACACATGCTACACACACATCACTCACACACACACACACACACACACTCACCACACACCACACACACACACACACACACTCACACACACACTCACACACACACACACACACACACACACCACACACACACTCATACACACACACACACACACACACACACACACACACACACACACACACACCACACACACTAAAAAAATCGAACAAGCAGGAATGGTGGAGTGGGAGGGAAAGGCGACTCCATTATCGTGGTCATCAGCGCCAGGTCGAGACTCAGGTAAAGTGTTCCTCTCACACTGAGAAATTACCAGCTTCCTACACCAGACCAGAAACCAAATTAATCTCCATGACCTTGACCTGGCAAAATACTCCGCTTCCCCGCCTAAACTTGTATTCATTTTAGGGTATCCACGAAGGGCTTCTCTAAACTGTCTGTATGATTCGTTTTCCGTCTAAATATTTCGTTTATAGCTTGGAAATGAATCATCCGATTGGCTTCAAATTTTCCATGTTTGTGTACTGTTATTATGGAATTGTTCATGCAAATATTGGGTTGTGTAGGTACTCTCTGGTTAATGATATATAGATATTCCAAGTTTTGGTTACCCAGCTATAACTTTAGAAAGACTATTCTGATAGACTTTAAAAATTCACAAATGACATAACCTTCTTCAAAGGCACCGGGTTTGTCATTGGAGTATACAAGTTCCAATCTGAACATTTTACTTTTAAAATAATATTTCTTCATAGTAATAACTTAACTATGCCTCATTTGAACGGCTCAGGTGGTAGCGCACTTGACTCACACAGTGAGGTCAGTGGTTCGATCCTCGGTACGGGTGGCAACATTTGTGGCGTTTTTCCTTAAGACACCTGCTGTCCATGTTCACCTAGCAGTAAGTAGGTACCTGGATGTTAGCAGACTGGTGTGGGTCATATCCTGTGGGACAAAATTAACCTAATTTACCCGAAATGTTCTGCATAACCAGGAGCTTTCTATATAATATGTCACTGATGTCAGCTATGGTCTGTATAAGCTGTCATGTACAAATGAAGATTATTATTATTACTTTTATTATTATTATTATTATTATTATTATTATTATTATTATTATTATAATGATTGATGTATCGTGTTTAGGCTGTGTAGATGTAAATTTACCGATAATTTAAGCAAATACAATACAATAGGAGCTTTCAGGCACCAACGTTTAAGTAACTCAGTCTTTTTGATGATCAGTTCTGCTCCCTCCCACCTCAAGATATGACCATGTGTGCCACAATGCTGGACATATTCTCCTTCCCACCTCAATATATGATCATGTGTGCTACAATGCTGGACACATGTCTTTTTTCTTTAAACATGGCTGCAGGCATATATGCATTAACTAATACATTGCTCTATGGTCGTGGTGGCTTTCCTTACATAGACTTCTCATCCCCAGCAAAGGATCCTATACACTCCGGCACTGGTTTTTCTGGAGTGTTGGCTGGATTCACGTTTACTAGGTCCCTGATGGTAGCCATAAAACTAGCTGCCACTTTCATGTGGTTGCCCATTAGTGGTAGAGAAATGTTGCTGGTCACATTTCAGCCGGGAAGGACTGTGTTTATTGTGGAAGCTTCCTTATTCATGTTATTGCTGCTATATGTGATGATGTAGAGGGCGCTTCTACACTCAGTGATAAAAGAAAAACGACGGGAGATGTGCTGACACCTCTGCTCGTAGAAGTGTGGGTTGGAGGTCCTTTGGGGCCGTAAGGAAGATTTCAGTGTTGACAGCTTGCTTCTGGTATCGTGGTGATATGTAAAGATCTTAGTCACTGTTCAGTATAGCTGAGTTGTCCAAGTTGCTTAGCAACGCAAAGTAACTAGTCGGAGAAAAGCATTAACCTGATGAAGACCCCATGTGTGGGCGAAATGTTTGCTCATTAGAGAGCTGATTGTCCAGTCTCCGTGATAAGCGCCACTAATGCAAAACAGACTACCACCTGCAGCGAGGTGTGGGGGTGGGGCACGTGTAGGTGTGGGTGGTGGGGCACGTGTAGGTGTGGGTGGTGGGGCACGTGTAGGTGTGAGGGTGGGGCACGTGTAGGTGTGGGTGGGGGGGCACGTGTAGGTGTGAGTGGTGCGGCACAGGTAGGTGTGGGTGGTGGGGCACGTGTAGGTGTGGGTGGTGGGGCACAGATAGGTGTGTGTGGTGGGGCATGTGTAGGTGTGAGAGGTGAGGCACAGGTAGGTGTGGGTGGTCGGGCACGTGTAGGTGTGGGCGGAAATGAAAATAAATTAAAAGGTATAAAATACCGACACAATGAAAATATAAACACTTAAGCCCACACAGTGGGCTTTATCGAGTCACAGACAGATCTACCTGGATAAAAGATACATGAGTATTTATAGGATTTAGTCAGGTGGAGAATGCTGGGTCAGGTGGAGAATGCTGGGTCAGGTGGAGAATGCTGGGTCAGGTGGAGAATGCTGCATGTGATAATCTTCAGAATAAGGTGATGGAGTCTGAAACCTTGGGTAGCTTAAAAAAAGAAATTGGACAAGTACATGGGTAGACGCTCTGCAGTGAGAGATATAGGTGGGGGTGGTGGGGCACAGGTAGGTATGGGTGATGAGACACAGGTAGGTGTGGGTGGTGGGACACAGGTAGGTGTGGGTGGTGGGACACATGTAGGTGTGGGTGGTGGGACACAAGTAGGTGTGGGTGGTGGGACACATGTAGGTGTGGGTGGTGGGACACAGGTAGGTGTGGGTGGTGGGGCACAGGTAGGTGTGGGTGGTGGGGAACGGGTAGGTGTGGGTGGTGGGGAACGGGTAGGTGTGGGTGGTGGGGAACGGGAAGGTGTGGGTGGTGGGGAACAGGTAGGTGTGGGTGGTGGGGAACGGGTAGGTGTGGGTGGTGGGGAACGGGAAGGTGTGGGTGGTGGGGAACGGGTAGGTGTGGGTGGTGGGGAACAGGTAGGTGGGGTACAATATATTTTGCTTCAAATCTATAGGTTATTTTTAAATAAAAACATTTACATTCTGGACGGGTGGCGATAGTGCATTTCGGAGAGATATTTAAAGTGAGGTTCGCACACTTCTGGCAGGACAACTGTTAACTGAATGATGGTGAATACGTTTCCTGTTTTTTAGGGAGGTCACCCTGGTGTGGCGAGAGGCGGCCAGTGTGTTGAATAAGTAAACATTTCTGTTTTTACCCCTTTCAGAAATGAAGTAGAAAAATATATTAACTTGTTTCGAATGGTATTGGTTCATCAGATATGAAGCTAATGGAAGCCACTGCAGATCATTTTAATGCAAATATTTTTTCACCCAGTGGGTTATAATCAACCATCTCCATGACCCTATTAATGACATAAACATTCCCATAGATTCATGATAATCAAGACAATGGCATAATTAAAAGACTCAGAATGGGAGATGTTTAAAGTGTGCACTACCTTGTATTCCGGTATCATACTTTCCAAACCTCCCAGAATTCTTCAGTTCTAGAAACCTTCGTAAAAACTGGTGTTGTTGTGAGAGACAGTGTGAGATAGATGCTGTGGCATCTTGAAGCAAGAAATGAGTTAAAAGCTTGTATCCCAGGGGTGTGTCTCTAAAGATTTGTGTCCTGGGGACGGGTATTGCTGAAAACTTTGGTCATTGCGATGTGATCCCAGAAGACTTGTTCGTCTGGATGTCACCACAATTCCTCGGGAGAGGAGGAAGGAAAGCATCTTCTTTGAAGGGATGGTCGAATTTTCCTGTCGAGAATATGCAGGTGCAGCCAAGCCAACATGTGAGTACTGAAGACATTGGCATGACTGTACTGTGTACAACAACTATATAAATTAATTGTAAAATACAAAATTTCTAATATTCTTTCCTAGTGATGTAAGAATGCTCAGTGTGGTCTGACAATGGCCCACTGCGACCTTCCTGATCATGTTTTTTTTCCGCTACTGCTCACAGGATGCGCTTGAGGTGCATTGTTTTGGTTCTTATCCTCTCCCTGGAGCGATATAGAAGAAAATACACAGGTTTCAGAACAGTCTTGTGAAGGGGAAACGTTGAAGCTGTGTCAAGTCATCCAGGACTTGATGAGGTGATATATCTCTACACAGAGAGACGTTGTTCTGAGAAATCTTTACACAGAGCGAAACGTTGTTCCAACAAAATATACTTGTTCTGTAACCTGTGACTTTGTCGCCAGAACGCTGTTTATATCACCCCAGGAGTAAGGCCTCACACTCAGAAGCACCACACTCAGAAATGTCACACTCAGAAGCACCACACTCAGAAATGTCACACTCAGAAGCACCACACTCAGAAATGTCACACTCAGAAGCACCACACTCAGAAATGTCACACTCAGAGGCGTCCAGCGATGGAGCGTGCAGTCTCTCTCTCTCTCTCTCTCTCTCTCTCTCTCTCCTTCACACACACTAACTTCATTGTATGAAGGACCATTTTTCATTGTCTTCCTAACCATTAATCTTCTCTTCCCATTCTTTGTATTTATTAAACAACATTTTACATAGTTTTTTATTGTGCTCTCTATTTCTGTGTGTGTGTGTGTACTCACCTAGTTCTACTCACCTATTTGTGGTTGCAGAGGTCGATTCATAGCTCCTGGCCCCGCCTCTTCACTGGCCGCTACTGGGTCACTCTCCGTGCGCCATGAGCTTTATCGTACCTCTTCTTAAAGCTATGTATGGAACCTGCCTCCACTACATCACTTCCCAAGCTATTCCACTTCCCGACCACTCTGTGACTGAAGAAATACTTCCTAACATCCCTGTGATTCATCTGAGTCTTCAACTTCCAACTGTGTCCCCTTGTTGCTGTGTCCCATCTCTGGAACATTCTGTCTGTCCACCTTGTCAATTCCTCTCAGTATTTTATATGTCGTTATCATGTCTTCCCTATCTCTCCTGTCCTCCAGTGTCGTCAGGTCGATTTCCCTTAACCTCTCCTCGTAGGACATACCCCTTAGCTACGGGACTAGTCTTGTTGCAAACCTTTGCAGTTTCTCTAGCTTCTTTACGTGCTTGGCTAGGTGTGGGTTCCAAACTGGTGCTGCATACTCCAATATGGGCCTAACATACACAGTGTACAGGGTGCTGAACGATTCTTTATTAAGATGTAGGAATGCTGTTCTTAGGTTTGCTATGCGCCCATATGCTGCAGCAGTTATTTGGTTGATGTGTGCCTCAGGAGATGTGCCTGGTGTTATACTCACCCCAAGATCTTTTTTCTTGATTGAGGTTTGTAGTCTCTGGCCCCCTAGACTGTACTCCGTCTACGGTCTTATTTGCCCTTCACCAATCTTCATGACTTTGCACTTGTTGGGGTTGAACTCCAGGAGCCAATTGCTGGACCAGGCTTGCAGCCTGTCCAGATCCCTTTGTAGTTCTGCCTGGTCCTCGTCCGATTGAATTCTTCTCATCAACTTCACATCATCTGCAAACAGGGACACTTCGGAGTCTATTCCTTCCGTCATGTCGTTCACAAATACCAGAAACAGCACCGGTCCTAGGACTGACCCCTGTGGAACCCCACTCGTCACCGGCGCCCACTCTGACACCTCGCGACATGTGTGTGTGTGTGTACTCACCTAGTTGTGGTTGCAGGGGTCGAGTCACAGCTCCTGGCCCCGCCTCTTCACTGGCAGCTACTGGGTAACTCTCCCTGAGCTTTATCATACCTCTTCTTGAAGCTATGAGTGTGTGAGTGAGTGTGTGTGTGTGTGTACTCACCTAATTGTGGTTGCAGGGGTCGAGACTCAGCTCCTGGACCCTGTGACCTCCTGTGTGTGTGTGTGTGTGCATGTGTATGCGTGTGTGTATGTATGTGTGTGTGTATATGTGTGGGTATGTGTGTATATGTGTGGGTATGTGTGTATATGTGTGGGTATGTGTGTATATGTGTATGCGTGTTGGTATGTGTGTGTGTGTGTACTCACTTAGTTGTGGTTGCAGGGGTCGATTCACAGCTCCTGGCTCCGCCTCTTCACTGTCCGCTACTCGTGTGTGTGTGTGTGTGTGTATGTGTGTGTTTGTGTGTGTGTGTGTGTATCTGTGTATGCGTGTGTGTATGTGTGTGTGTGTACTCACCTATATGTGTGTGTATGTGTGTGTGTGTGTGTGTGTGTGTGTGTGTGTGTGTGTGTGTGTGTGTGTGTGTGTACTTGATACAGAGGCAAACATAGAAGGTGCTGGAAAGTGGAAAGTGAGAAAAAATTGTGGAAGTGTGTGTGAGAGAAAGTGTGTGTTAAAAAGCGTGAGTGTTAAAAAGAAAAAAGGAGAAAAAGAAGAGGATTTCAGACAGTGTTATGGAATAAGTGAGAAAGTGTGAGAACGATTATGCATAAGGATGGAAAAGCCTGAGAAAATTTGAGTGTGAATGAGAATGTGTAAGAAACACTACGAAGGAAGTGTGTGAGACAGTGTGAGAGATATGTGAGACAGTGTGAGAGATATTATGTGGGAGGATATTGTGTGAGATAGTGTGAGAGATATTGTGTGAGGCAGTGTGATATATATTGTGTGAGGCAGTGTGAAAGATATTGTGTGAGACAGTGTGATATATATTGTGTGAGGCAGTGTGAAAGATATTGTGTGAGGCAGTGTGAGAAATATTGTGTGAGACAGTGTGAGAGATATTGTGTGAGGCAGTGTAAGAGATATTGTGTGAGACAGTGTGAGAGATATTGTGTGAGACAGTTTGAGAGATATTGTGTGAGACAGTGTGAGAGATATTGTGCCAGATAAAGAGTACTTGAGAATAAATGAGAAAGAAAGAGAGAAGAATACTTTACCCACAACACCAACAATAACAATATGAACGTTGTGTAAACACCCACAATTAATTTAGGCAAATAAAGACACATACAAGGTTTTCATACTCTATATATGATACGTTTCGCACCCGGTGTGCGAAACGTAGCATAAATATATATGCAAGCTTCGTAAATGTAACCACTTATGCACCGAGGCAATCTTGCAGAGGTCTTCTGTAGTCCAGCTGTCTCCATTCATGTCTTGACAGACATGGGTAAGATGGGGTAGCAGAAGCCTGCCTCTCTCTGTCTGTCTGTCTGTCTGTCTCTCTGTCTGTCTTCTCTCTCTCTCTCTCTCTCTCTCTCTCTCTCTCTCTCTCTCTCTCTTAAGAAGCCTTCAGGAGGTTGGTAAAGAGAATTACCAGGTGGTATTTACAAACATTCAAGGATATTTGATATGCCAGGCGGAGGTGGAGTCGTCTGATACTCCCACTACTACGCTTATATTAAAATTGATAATTATATTATGGTAAATATGCCGCTTCTCCTGCTCCTACTTCTAATTATACTGCATACTTCAAATTCATGTGTTACTGTTACTTCCACTTTCAAAAAATATGCTAAGTATATTGTACTAATTACTACTGCTACTACTACTACTACTGCTACAACTATGCACTGCGTAGTTTATGCCGGATTGGTGATCCAAGGTGATTCACAAACTAACAATTAGTGATGTATTGGATATCCGAGCTGTATAACCCCTGTGGTTTAGCGCTTCTATTTGATTATAATAATAATAATTGGATATCCGAATCCGCATCCGCATCCGCGGAACATCCGCACAATTTCTTACATCCGCATTCGCATCCGCAGAATGTGTAAGACATCCGTATACACATCCGCATCCGCGGATATCTAAATTTTCACATCCGATACATCCCTACTAACAATCAACATACAAAAGCTTTAAAAAAAAATATTTAGTAAATAGCATCCTGACAAAACCAAATGTACTCTGTATATATTTCACTTAAAGTTTATAAACTGATAGGAGCTATATATATATATATATATATATATATATATATATATATATATATATATATATATATATATATATATATATATATATATATATATATATATTAATGCAACCACGAAAAGAATGGTATCTATGAAATTAACAAACTGCGGCTTACCGGAGATCAAACCCGTGATATTTTAGCTAGCATCCTGGAAGCGAGTTAAAATTCACGACGCTCTAACCACTAACAATCCTACAAACATCAAGTACCTAGCGGAACTAGGCATGTTTCATGATCCGAGGACATACGTGGCCGTGGTAAGCTCAGAGCTTACCACGGCTGGTATTCAAATGGGAGTCGAATGAAATTAGCTCAGAGCTTACCACTGCCTCGTATGTCCTAGCATCGTGAAAAATGTCTAGTTCCGCTACGTACACGATGTTTGTAGGATCGTATGGTCCAGTGGTTATAGCGTAGTGCTTTTTGACTTGCTTCCCATGAGATGGGCTAAAATAACACGGGTTCGATCCCCGCCATCTGCAGTTTGCTAATTGCATATACATAATATAATTTTATACATATACATAATATAATATAATTTCTGACAAGTTAGAGGAATTTAGTGATTAGATAAGTATTACAGAAAACGACCTAAAAACATTGAAACTCCTACTTCAGTTATATCGTGAGATCTGAATTTTCCAAACTTCAGTGGAAAATGGTTCAGAACAACATTGCACCAGAACAACTGTACGAAAGTACTCAAGAGAGATATATAAAAGAGAGCTTCGATTTTCATTCTTCGTCTTCTTCTTCTTATTATTATTATTAGTATTATTATTATTACTGCTACTACTACTACAATTATCATTATTCTTATTATTCTTATTATTGGAAGTAGCAGTAGTAGCAGTTGTAGTAGCAGTATATTCATAGGAAAAGCTACATAAGAATCGTACTACGCCAAGGTAATCGAATCTGATTCGAATAAGGTGATGGTAAACTTGGTTCAGGAACAGTTCACCAGCCTCAAGGTACCTCTCTACCTTTCTTTCCCATTTAATGAAAATAGCCCTTAAGACTGCACAACAAGGTCTTACTGAGACTACGTTTTGCTCAGTGTGGAGTGACGTAAAGAGTGAAATGTTGTTGCATTATAAGCCTGTTTTTCAACTGGTTTCTGGGCAGTTCGCCAGTGAATCCCAGTTCACAATGAGCCAACTAGATAATGAGCCTAGTGGAAATAATATTAAGGTAGATTTCATCTTCACGAACAGAAATATCCTAATCTCAACGATGTACGATGCTGTACAGTGATGTGCAGTGATGTACAGTTATTTACAATCAGGTTTGCATTCATATGCTACGATTTCCCTACCTACCCTTCCCCCCCCCCCTCCGTCTCAAAAAAAATATCCACCGTAAAAATATATTATAACTTTACCTTCAACACTGAAAGAACTGTAGTTAAAACACACGTATACGCTGATGAAGACATTTAATAAGGAAACGTTTCGCCCCAAAGGGCTTCATTATTGCATACGAGTCTTTCACCTTGTCGGAATCGCCATAGCACTTCCACCAATGGAGGAATTGGCTGGGTCAAAATCAACAATTAACTAATCAACATGTTTCTGGGGAACCATCTTGAGCATTATAAATTTCACGTTGCCAGAATAAACGTTAGTTAAGACATTGTTTCGCTTAGTAAGACCTTCATCAAGTTAACTTAATAAATCTCTGTTAAATAAAAGGACACACATGCAAATAATTTGACATTTTATTGTGGAAACGTTTCGCTCTCCAGGAGCTTTATCAAGTCCTTACAAACAATACATGGACACAGGGTATTTATAGGCTTAGAGTAAGGTTTAATACTAGTGGTAGTAGTAGTAGTAATATTAGTTGTAGTAGTATTTATACAATAAGGTAGAACAATCAACTTGCACATGAGTAAAAGGTTATAAAAGCTATTACTTGGGTAGCATAAAAATATGTTAAGTAAAAGGACACAAATGCAACTAATGTGACATTTTATTGTGGCAACGTTTCGCTCTCCAGGAGCTTTGTCAAGCATAAAAATAGTTTAGAAACGAAACTTTGTTTTATTATACAAGTGCCCTGTCTCTGTCTTTGGTTTACGAGGTATCAGTTTACTGCCTGTTTATCACAGAATAATAAACCCTAACCTACGCATAGAAAAAACTGAATACAGAAACAAGCAGCAGTGTCTGTCTAAAATACGCCGACCTGAGAAAGATTAAAAGAAGATCAAACACAGGAATTCAACGAAGAAGGCTTTAAAGAAGAAGAAAAATGAGTTCCTGAGCTGCTCATGACAAAGGCAAGAAAACTTACAGAGAAAGATCCCTTGAGGTAAGAAAAGAAACTAAGGCGTTCACACCAGACGAAAGAAATGCTAAAGGATCAAAAAGCCATTCGGGAAATTCGAAGAACCAAAGCAATATTTATGCAGGTGCAAATTTCAAATGAATAAAACTTCCTATACCCTTAAAGAACATTTTGAATCTGTGTTAAAACTGACGAAAAAAAAAATTAAGACGCCAAGATAGTGTTTTCATATACTCGGCTCATTCTAGGAAATATATATTGGATAATAACACAAGCTAGGCAGATTTTTTTTCAATACAAATTGCACTATGCCCCGAGCCTAATTCCTGGGTAACTATATTATTAATGAAATATAAAATTCCTCAAACAAGAGAATGAGCTTAGATTCAGAAGAGATCCCAGAAGGATTTAAAAGAAAAAAAAACTGGTATAATCCCACTTCAAAGAGAACGTGGCAGAGTTATTGCAGAAACTACAGTCGAGTTTCACTAACATGCCACAGCATGAGAGTCTTTAAGAGATTATAACATGTCACCTTGCTAGTTGTAGCATAAGGTATGAGCAGCAAATTCCGGCTCAACTTGGCTTATGGACAGAAGCATCCCACTTCTCTCAGCTGTTAGACCGCTAGGAAAACCTCGCTGAGAAATTGAAAGACAATTTAGCACAGATGCAGTTTAGAAATATCTTGCAAAGGCATTCGATGAATATGACCACGAACCGATAGCTTATGAAATGAACTCGAAGGATATAGGGAGTAAATTAATACGAGAATAATTAATTTACTCTTTACCTGATTTCAAAGTATGGCAGTAAACAAATCGATTTAGTCTATGTTGAGTTAAAAATTTAATTCCATAAGACACTGTCGTGTCATTTTTCACGAATGGTGCCAGATTAAATATGTAAGTTGTCTTAGAAAAAGATACTGCTTAATTTACAATCAGATATCAAGAAAAATTTTCATACGGGAACAGAATATAAGATGACGCTGAATTGCTATAAATTCCAACTACTTCAGTGAAAACTAAGAAACCATTAGAAGTAGTGAAGGGAAAAAGAAGATACAAATGCAGTTCAACGCGATCATTTAATGATAACGTGCTGAAAGAACAAGTGAAAGATATCTGAAAAATAATGTCAAGCTACGCAAAATTTACTGAGTCCAACTAAGTAACCAGAAAAAATATATTTTAGATTGTGATAACTTTAAACCCAAGAAGTGCCACACCAATGACGACGTTCTTCAAAACACTCGCGTAGTCTCCTTCAGAATATTCTTCTGTTCTCACAGCTCCTCTGAAGGTGTGGTATCCGAGCTAGAAAATATTCACACATCGTTTTCTGCCATTTTCTTATGAAGCAGACACTAGGAATGTATCGTTTGGAAACGAGAAGAGAGAGAGAGGTATATCCAGAGAGAAATATACAGAGAGGTATATACAGAAGATGCTTGAAGGCAAACTCTCTAGTTAACGTACTGCTGTAATAACTGACATGAAAGATAAAAGAAGGAATGCAAAATAGACAACAATAAAATATGGAATAAAAGGCATGTATAATATTAACACAGACAGTACTGTTTCAACATCCATGGTGAATATCTCTAATGTACTTCCAGTGATATTAAAAAAATATAGATAATTTTAATTCAAGGTTTTCAAGATGAGCACCTTGAATTATTCAGTGCTTGCAGGAGGTGCTTGATAAAGCAGACAATACGGGTCATGTGGTTGTGCGGGTTGTAAATAGCAATAACCTGGCTAATTAGGTGCTCAGCAGGGCAACTTGGCTACAGGTCGGTATACAGGAGAATAAAATAATGATTAAACCTTTCATAGGTGTGTCACATGCGAGGCTCCCCAGACACTTTTCCACTTCGAAAGCATCTTGTGTTGTGGACTCAGAGACTTTCTGTACTCAGGTACACAGAGTCCGCACAACCTTCACTTTCCTGTCTGATCTTAAACCTATCAACGAATTCAATTAATTTAATTTAGATTTTTCATTTGCTGTATCCATACAGGTGATACGGATCCTAAGTTGATTTTAGTTTCACCTGTCAGTTTTCTCTGCAATTCTTCTCTGTAACTGAATTACCGATACTTCTTATTGGCTACCTTAGGACCTCGGAAACTTTCTTAAATATGCAAAGTGATAGATTTATTTTGACATCTCCAGATACGTTAAATTATTTTTTTTTCAATATCATGTGCAACTATGTGGTTAGAATACTGTGGCGAGGCTTCTAATCTCTCGTCTCTGACGTCCACAATCGCTGAACCTTTCTCAAATTTACATGCCGTTTCCCGTGAGTTCCCATCATTATTCTCCCTCTCCTCACCTGATCACTCACAGTTTCCGCTTAGCATGACTGTAGTTTACCATGTTCTTTAGTCTTTTTTTGCTGTGCCATCTTCACAACTTTTCTCTGCTTTATTCCTGATTCTAAAGCATTTTTTTTTTATGCCTATTTGTTTTGGTCTTCATTTCGCTTTGCCAGTTGTGCTCTTTATTTTTAAAAAGGCTTCAGTATTTATTTTCGTGGGTATACGGAGAAGTATTTTTCGTCAGCCTCCATCAAAGTGCAAAATCTGATTTTTGGTCAGGAATATCCGCTCTCACAAAAAAGTTAATCTTTTACAAGTTTTGTTGAACATCCATGTTTTTTAACTTCATTCTTTTTTATTTTTTAACCTCGTTATTCTCAGCCTTTGAAAAGGTTTACACATATTTTCTTACAATTCAAAATTGTAATGAAAACTGGTGAAAAAGGTAGGTTTCAAACCCATGTCAAGCCGCCTGTCCTGAAACTAGTAAGCCAGTGCTCTAAACGCTGTACCAGGCTTGCCTCCTAGTTTCAAGTTTGCCATGAGTTGTTTATATTTGTGTTATTACTATTTCACATATTACTAACATTTCGATATTCAAACGCGGCTGCACAAATCCCTAGAGTTTATAAACATACTACATATATATTTTTCTTAAATTTCCCGTACCATCATGATACGTTGCTGTATTCTGTCAGAATGTTTAGTCATAGTTGTTATCTTCCTAGTAATTTCTAAATGCCCTAACTAGCGGTCTGGTCTCTCCAGCTAGCATTACGGTTCTGTGTGATTGCCAGCTGCTCTCTGCTTCAAGGTGCTGTTTGCCAGCTGCTCTCTGCTTTAAGGTGCTGTTTGCCAGCTGCTCTCTGCTTCAATGTGCTGTTTGCTAGCTGCTCTCTGCTTCAAGGTGCTGTTTGCCAGCTGCTCTCTGCTTCAATGTGCTGTTTGCCAGCTGCTCTCTGCTTCAATGTGCTGTTTGCCAGCTGCTCTCTGCTTCAAGGTGCTGTTTGCCAGCTGCTCTCTGCTTCAATGTGCTGTTTGCCAGCTGCTCTCTGCTTCAAGGTGCTGTTTGCCAGCTGCTCTCTGCTTCAATGTGCTGTTTGCCAGCTGCTCTCTGCTACAAGGTGCTGTTTGCCAGCTGCTCTCTGCTACAAGGTGCTGTTTGCCAGCTGCTCTCTGCTACAAGGTGCTGTTTGCCAGCTGCTCTCTGCTACAAGGTGCTGTTTGCCAGCTGCTCTCTGCTACAAGGTGCTGTTTGCCAGCTGCTCTCTGCTTCAATGTGCTGTTTGCCAGCTGCTCTCTGCTACAAGGTGTTGTTTGCCAGCTGTTCTCTGCTTCAAGGTGTTGTTTGCCAGCTGCTCTCTGCTTCAAGGTGTTGTTTGCCAGCTGTTCTCTGCTTCAAGTTGTTGTTTGCCAGCTGCTCTCTGCTTCAAGGTGTTGTTTGCCAGCTGCTCTCTGCTACAAGGTGTTGTTTGCCAGCTGCTCTCTGCTTCAAGGTGTTGTTTGCCAGCTGCTCTCTGCTACAAGGTGTTGTTTGCCAGCTGCTCTCTGCTTCAAGTTGTTGTTTGCCAGCTGCTCTCTGCTTCAAGTTGTTGTTTGCCAGCTGCTCTCTGCTACAAGGTGTTGTTTGCCAGCTGCTCTCTGCTTCAAGGTGTTGTTTGCCAGCTGCTCTCTGCTACAAGGTGCAGTTTGCCAGCTGCTCTCTGCTACAAGGTGCTGTTTGCCAGCTGCTCTCTGCTACAAGGTGCTGTTTGCCAGCTGCTCTCTGCTACAAGGTGCTGTTTGCCAGCTGCTCTCTGCTTCAAGGTGTTGTTTGCCAGCTGCTCTCTGCTACAAGGTGTTGTTTGCCAGCTGCTCTCTGCTACAAGGTGTTGTTTGCCAGCTGCTCTCTGCTTCAAGGTGTTGTTTGCCAGCTGCTCTCTGCTACAAGGTGTTGTTTGCCAGCTGCTCTCTGCTTCAAGGTGTTGTTTGCCAGCTGCTCTCTGCTACAAGGTGTTGTTTGCCAGCTGCTCTCTGCTTCAAGGTGTTGTTTGCCAGCTGCTCTCTGCTTCAAGGTGTTGTTTGCCAGCTGTTCTCTGCTTCAAGGTGTTGTTTGCCAGCTGCTCTCTGCTTCAAGGTGTTGTTTGCCAGCTGCTCTCTGCTTCAAGGTGTTGTTTGCCAGCTGTTCTCTGCTTCAAGGTGCTGTTTGCCAGCTGCCTTGCACCTCATTTATTGTTGCCTCTGAATATTTTTTTATTTTGCTGCTATTAGTGAAGATGTTGCTGCTGCTCCTGCTGTTGCTATTGTTACTGTTGCTGCTACTTTTGCTATTGCTTTTGTTGCTCCACTTGCTGTTGCTTTGTTGCTGCTCTTGCTATTGCTTCTCCTGCTATTGTTGCTGCTCCTGCTGTTGCTGCTCCTGCTTTTGCTATTGTTGCTGCTCTTGCTGTTGCTGTTGTTGCTACTTCTGCTGTTGTTGTTGTTGCTGCTCCTGCTCTTGCTGTTGTGACTGCTACTGCTGTTCCTCTTGGTGCTGCCCTTACTGTTGGTGTTGTTGCTGCTCTTGCTGTTGCTGTTTTTGATGTTGCTCATGTTGCTGTTGTTGATGCGGCTCACGTTGATGTGGTTGTTTCTGTTCATTTTGCTGTTGTTGATTCTGCTTACATTGCTGTTGTTGATAATACTCATTTTGCTGTTGTTGATTCTATTCATGTTGCTGTTCTTACAACTATTGTTATTTTTGACATTGTTGTTGTTAGTCTTGATATTGCTGTTGCTGGTGCTGCTAATATTTCTGCTATTGCTGTTATTACTGTTGTTTGCTGCTGCTGCTGTTATTGCTGCTGCTGTACCTGCTACTATTCTGCCGCTACTACTGCCTCTGCCGCCGTTATTGCTGTTTCTGTGGCTGCAACGTCCGCTAATTTTGCTGCTGTTCTTGCTGCTTGTGCTGTTGTTGTTCTTGCTGCTTTTGCTGTTGTTCTTGATGCTGCTGCTACTGCTGTTGCTAATACCGTTGCTCCTGCTGCGGCTTCTGCTGTTATTGCTGCTGGTTTTGCTGCTCTTACTCCTGCTGTTGCTGCTGTTGCTGCTGTTGCTGCTGTTGCTGCATCTACTTGTGTCAGCTGTTTAAATCGACAACTTCTATAAATAAGAACAGAGTTGGTTCTTTTAGTTTATTCATGACACAAGAATTAAATCCGCTGGGGTCATAGTGTTGAACAATTTATAAGAGAGAACATAGCCTTACCATTTACGAAACAGAAAATGCTGTGCTTGGTCCACAGAACTGTGGATGGTTCAGAGAACTGTGGTTGGTCCACAGACTGTGATTGATCCACAGAACTGTGGTTGGTCCACAGACTGTGCTTGATCCACAGAACTGTGGTTGGTCCACAGACTGTGATTGGTTCACAGAACTGTGCTTGGTCCACAGACCTCATTTCCTTTCCTGATGACTATGACACATCCTTTGCCTTTCCTCTCTTCTGACATTACTCTCTCTAGCTTCCTTCCTTCTTTCCAAGCATGAGCAAGCATGCCTACAGCAGCGCTTGGCTCTGGAGTCTAGACTCTTGTCTCAATAGAACATCTCAGTTATGTTAATACCATAGTACGTAACAAATGTAAGGTCAATATGACGGCAGGCCACAGCATCTCATGTCATGTGATGGCAAGGCATTATGACCCGAGTAGTTTAAAGCCAAAACATTAATCCAATAGTGTAGTAATGTTTAGGTTAAGGTTGTATAAAAACTAGTGAGTGTTGTTGTGAGAGCTGACGTCAGTGACGAGTGTTGCAGTGAGAAGTGCCACCACAGCTGCCGGTGTAATGTCAACAATAGAGGCGCACTGAGGTAATCAGTGAAGCCTCGCTGCTTGGGTCGATGCTTCACTCTCTACTACTAAAGAATTTGTGGGCAACTTTGCGGCCAAGAACCACTGTACAAGATTGCCAGGGGACACACACACACTCACACTAAACAACAGGCCTAGTGTCTAGTCGACATGTGCCTAGGACAAAATGGTAGCTAACACACATACACACACACACACACACACACACACACACACACACACACACACACACACACACACACACACACACACACACACACACACACATATATATATATATATATATATATATATATATATATATATATATATATATATATATATATATATATATACAGAACACACAGAACTACAAAGGGATCTGGACAGGCTGCAAGCCTGGTCCAGCAATTGGCTCCTGGATTTCAACCCCACCAAGTGCAAAGTCATGAAGATTGGGGAAGGGCAAAGAAGACCGCAGACGGAATACAGTCTATGTGGCCAGAGACTACAAACCTCAATCAAGGAAAAATATCTTGGGGTGAGTATAACACCAGGCATATCTCTGAGGCGCACATCAACCAAATAACTGCTGCAGCATATGGGCGCCTAGCAAACCTAAGAACAGCGTTCCGACATCTTAATAAAGAATCGTTCAGGACCCTGTACACTGTGTATGTTAGGCCCATATTGGAGTATGCAGCACCAGTTTGGAACCCACACCTAGCCAAGCACGTAAAGAAGCTAGAGAAAGTGCAAAGGTTTGCAACAAGACTAGTCCCGGAGCTAAGGGGTATGTCCTACGAGGAGAGGTTAAGAGAAATCGACCTGACGACATTGGAGGACAGGAGAGATAGGGAGACATTATAACGACATATAAAATACTGAGAGGAATTGACAAGGTGGAGAGAGACAGAATGTTCCAGAGATGGGACACAGCAACAAGGGGACACAGTTGGAAGTTGAAGACTCAGATGAATCACAGGGATGTTAGGAAGTATTTCTTCAGTCACAGAGTGGTCGGGAAGTGGAATAGTTTGGGAAGCGATGTAGTGGAGGCAGGTTCCATACATAGCTTTAAGCAGAGGTATGATAAAGCTCATGGCACAGGGAGAGTGACCCAGTAGCGGCCAGTGAAAAGGCGGGGCCAGGAGCTATGACTCGACCCCTGCAACCACAACTAGGTGAGCAACTAGGTGAGTACACACACATACACACACTCTCTCTCACACACACACACACACACGCATACACATATACACATACACACACGCACACACACACACACACACACACACACACACACACACACACACACACACATTATTAAATTAATATAATCATAATACTTAATAAAGAACGTTAGAAGAAACGTCTAAGCAGTTGCCAAATAATTTAGTGAAGATAGTGAGTGAGTTCTTAGCGAAGTGGGAAAGTTTGCGAGCCATTCTCAGGAGGAGAGATTAGTGTGATGGGGAAGATGGTCCACTGAGAGGGTCGTACACATCTTTTTTGTTACTATGAAGAGGCTCTTCTTGAGGGCTTCCTTCGCTGAAATCGCCGGTGGCAGAAAGCGAGTGTGGTCGTTCATGATACAGTTTGCTAAAATCTCTCATTTCACTCCGTCGTGGAATACTGTAAATGGTCCAAGACGATTCGGAACGTCGTCATATGTTTCCTCTCGTTAGTTCGGGGTTTTGTTGAATTGTTCCAGCCACGGAGTTACAAAAGCAAACAACATGATGATGGCTCAGAATCGCTGTTCAAAGCAAACACTGAAACCTGACAACCTTCCAGTGTTCGAGGCAGCTGCATGGAAATACATTCTCATGACGCGCTCTGTTATTTCCCATTCTTGGAAAAGCTTGGCAACAGAAATTGCTCGCTCTTCACCTGTTCCACTAGTAAGGTTTGGGCTCCAAGCAGCTGACGTTGCCCATTGGTGGTGCTGACAAAGACTGCAAGTCTGTCTACTTGTTTGACTGAATTCTGCAAACCTGAGAAGAACTTTACATAACAGTTAACGATGAATGAAACTTTCTCAGTTTCGCCCTTCAATGCTATTCCTAAATTGCTGCCGTGATGCTCTCGGTGTTGCTTGATGCAGCAACGACCAACACTCTTTTCCTTTTCTGTGATAACACGTTGCCATTCGATCACTCGATAAAAATCGGTCAAGTGCTGCGGCAACATCGGCGGAGATCATAATCTTCAGTCTCCTCTTCATTTCAGGAGGACTATCGCTACCTCCACACTCTACTATTTCTTCCTCTCCCGTAGATTCTGACGCAGAGAGTTCTGTGGAAGAAGAAGATGACAGTTCGACTGTCTGTGAAGATGATGCAATCTTCTGTCTCCTATGTTCTTCCTGCAGTTCTCGCTTTACTGTCTTCTCTACCTTCCTTTCTGTTTTCTTATCAACAGATTGACCACTGAGCGAGCAAAAAAGCCCGATCCTCTTCGTTATTCATGATGGAATGAGCACTCACTAACTAGAAAAAAAACCGAACTAACGCATTAGAAACGGAAAATAGACGATTTTTTTTTTTTTGGGTTGGGGTTGGATTTCGCGACATGATAAGGATTCTAGACTGCCTGAAACAATGTCTCATTTCCACTTCAGAGTGGTGAATTAGTTGTGACGAGGAGTAGCAGTGGTGATGTTGTGTGTGTGTGAATTGCTTCCTTGGTGCAACAACTGTCTTTCCATGACTGTTGTCTTTGACAGCTGCCTCAGCTGCTGACCCGCATCACCTCCACGTGCTTTGTATGCAGAGGAGAGTGTTGAGTGCGTGTGTGTGTGTGTGTGTATGTGTATGTGTATGTCTGTGTCTGTGTGTCTGTGTCTGTCTGTCTGTCTGACTGTCTGTACTCACCTATTTGTAGTTGCAGGGATCGATTCATAGCTCCTGGCCCCGCTTCTTCACTGATCGCTACTAGGTCCTCTCTCTCCTGCTTCATGAGCTTTATCAAACCTCGTCTTAGATCTATGTATGGTTCCTGCCTCCACTACATCTATTCCACTTCCTGACAACTCTATGACTAAATAAATACTCCCTAACATCCCTGTGACTCATCCGAGTCTTACACTTCCAGTTTTGATCCCTTGTCACTGTGTCTCATCTCTGAAACATCCTGTCCGTATCCACCTTGTCAATTCCTCTCGGTATTTTATGTCGTTATCATGTTCTCCTATTTCCCCTGTCCCCCAGTGTCGGAAGGTCGATTTACCTTAACCTCTCCTCATAGGACATACCCCTTAGCTCTGGGAATAGTCCTATTGCAAACCTTTGCATTTTCTCTAATTTCTTGGTGCTGCAAACTCGAATATGGGCTCGACGTACACGGTGTCAAAACACTATTCTTAGGTGCAGCAGTTATTTGATTGATGTGCGCCTCCGGAGATGTGATCGATATTATACTCACCCCAAGATCCTTTTCCTTGAGTGAGGTTTGCAGTCTTTGGCCGCCCTAACCTGTACTCTGTTTGCTGTCTTCTTTGACCTTCCCCAATCTTCATGACTTTGCACTTGGTGGGGTTAAACTCCAGAATCTAGTTCCTGGATCAGGCTTGCAACCTGCCCAGATCCCTTTGTGGTCCTAGCTGATCCTCATCCGATTGGATTCTTCGCATTAGTTTTTCATCAGGGACACTTTTGAAACTATCCCTTCCGTCATGTCACTCACATATACTAAAAAACAGCACCGGTCCTAGAACTGACCCCTCTGACACCTCGTCACGTACCCTGACTCGTTGTTGCCTCCCTGTCAGGTATTTTCTTATCCATTGCAGTACCTTTCCTGTTACACCTGCCTGCTCCTCTAGCTCTTGCGCTAATCTTTTGTGTGGAACTGTGTCGAAAGCCTTCTTACAGTAAAATAAAATGCAATCTACCCACCCCTCTCTCTCTTGTCTTACTTCCGTCATCTTGTCATTAAACTCCAGTAGGTTTGTGACACAGGATTACCCTTCCCTGAAACCGTGATGGTTGTCATGTATAAGCTCATTCCTTTCTATGTCCTCCATCACTTTTCTCCTGATAATCTTCTCCATTACTTTGCATATTATACATATCGGTGACACTGGTTTGTAGTTTAATGCTGTCTGTCTGTCTCCTTTCTTAAAAATTGGGACTACATTTGCTGTTTTCCACACCTTAGGTAATTGCCCAGTATCGATAGATGTGTTGAAGATTGTTGTTAGTGGCACACACAGCACCTCTGATCCCTCTCTTAGAGGTATTTAGCTCACTTAGCAGCCTCTTCACCTCACCCTGGTTGTGTGTAGTGTATCCAGCACTTGTTGGTGTACCCCACCATTCCCGCTTTCTGGAGTCCTTTCTGTCTTCACCGAAAATACTTCCTTAAATCTTGTGTTGAGCTCTTCACATACTTCTCGGTCATTTCTTGTGATCTTCCCTCCTTTCTTCCTTAGCCTGATCATCTGGGCGTTGACTGTTTTTTTTTCTCCCGATGTAGCTGTACAACAGCTTCGGATCAGATTTGGCTTTCGATGCTATGTCATTTTCGTATTGCCGCTGGGCCTCCCTCCATATCTGTGCATATTCGTTTCTGGCTCTTCGATTAGTCTCCTTATTTACCTAGGTCCTTTGTCTTCGGTACTTTTTCCATTCTCTAGTGCACTTAGCTTTGGCCTTTCTACACCTTTGGGTGAACAAAGGGCTCGTTCTGGTCTTCCCATTATTTCTGTTGCCCTTGGGTACGAACCTCTCCTCTGCCTCCTTTCATTTTGTTGTCACGTACTCCATCATTTTATTTACTGATTTTCCCATCAGTTCTCTTTCCCACTGAACCTCATTCAGGAAATTTCTCATGCGTGTGTAGTCCCTTCCTTTATAGTTTGGCTTCTCTCGTCCTACTCATCCTGCTTCCCTCTCCACTTCTAACTCCACTGTGTATTCGAAGCTCAAGTCACGTGATCACTAGCTCCCAGGGGCCTTTCATACGTGATGTTCTCAATAACTGAACTACTCAAGGTGAATATGAGGGCTAGTCTTGCTGGTTCATCCTCTCCTCTCTCTTTGGCAGTGTCCTTCACATGTTGATGCATGAGGTTTTTCTAACACCACCTCCATTATGTGTATGTGTACTCACCTAATTGTGGTTGTAGGGGTCGATTCACAGCTCCTGGCTGCGCTTCTTCACTGGTCGCTACTAGGTCACTCTTCCTGCTCCATGAGCTTTATCTTATCTCTTCTTAAAGCTATGTATGGATCCTGCCTCCACTACATCACTTTCCAGACTATTCCACTTCCTGACAACTTTATGATGTGTGTGTGCAATATACATTACAGAGTTCCCTTAACTATGTTTGCCATCATTTATGGAAATCCCTGATGACCTGATAGGACAGAGATCAAGTTCTGATTGGCGTGGTGGATCGAGCCTCCACCATTTACTGCACTGAGCCTCCGCTTCTAACTGCGTTCAATAACCAGCAGAACTTCATGCTCATCTTTCATCACTGAGCATGTGGACAGGCTTTTAAAGTTCATCAGAGAGCATGATTGAAATTATGAAATGTACCATAAAGAAGATTGGCTATGAAATAACATACGAGTTATTTAATTCCAAAAGAGAGAAAAAACTTGTTTCAGAGCGAGTTTGGTAAATAATAAGAGACTTCTCTTGAAGTTACAGAATGGGAAAAAAACACACATGAAGGAATAAACACTTCCAAAGGTTGAACAAATACTCTGGACAAATCCGCTACTTTAAAGTGTTGGAGCATAAACTTTATCTCAGAGAAATAGCCTCGTCTGGCCCCATTGGTTTTATGGTGGCTGGGAGTGTTTGGTTCAGTGGTCTTATGGTGGCTGGGAGTGTTTGGTCCAATGGTCTTATGGTGGATGAAGTATTTGATCCCAATGGTCTTATGGTTGGGAGTGTTTGGTCCCAGTGGTCTTATGGTTGGGAGTGTTTGGTCCCAGTTGTCTTATGGTTGGGAGTGTTTGGTCCCAATGGTCTTATGGTGGATGAAGTATTTGATCCCAATGGTCTTATGGTTGGGAGTGTTTGGTCCCAGTGGTCTTATGGCTGGATTTCACTACCACTGGTGTGTGTAATCCTTGCTATAGACACAAGTAAAACAAAATTAAACATCAGTTTTATCTGCAATATCAGTAGCTAACATCCGCTCATTGAGTGAAGTTTGTATGGCTTGATATTGCCAGACTCTTCGGGACTTGTTGCTAGGACGTCTGCTCTGTCGTCGGGCACCAGAGCCCTTTTCTACAGGTGTTTCCTCTTGTCCTGATATAATAAGCTTATGTCTCTGTGTGTTCTCGTGGTTTAAATCTATATCCTGTTGAAGATATTCGTATAACATGTCTCTTGTAAAGCATGCCTCCTGTCTTCATCCTTCGTCTCATTTTTAGCAACGATTTCAAATTCAGTATCCATGTCTCTCCCGAGTGGTTGAAGAGAGCAGCAGGTATAGTGTTACAAGCAAATTATGAATAATTTTCTTAATTCAGACGTGTGCTGTAGTTGCCTCAGCCAAAATTGAGGTCATTGATTTCTGACAAATCTTGTTCGTAACCTAAGCAACAGCATGATGATTGTCAACATTATCTGGATCTGGAGTGATACATAAAACTTTGGCTGATTTGCTTTGAAATGCCAAAATTGTGGCAATTACTGGTGAGGAAAGGACCAAGAGCTCCTTACCAACATGTTCTGAGTCTGACTGTAAGCAATCGATGAGATAATGCTTTGTGGATTTTAAGGATTGTGATGACAAAACTTTCGTACGAAACTCAGAATCACGGACAATACGTGTTAGTAAGACTAAAGTACAAGTGTAATGAAAAAAACAAAAGAACACACGAAGATAACGCTTATAATATATAAACAATAACATATCGAATAACCAATTGAGAAACAACAGCGGGACACGCCAGAAACCAAAATCAACAAGACTTATCAGTGCAGACGTCACACACACTTATCAATCCTTCCCTACACAAGCCATTAACAACGTAATATATTGTCTTAGAAGAACATAAAAATAGCTAACTTATACGTATATATATATATGTACTAGACATGTATCTCTCACCTCGTGTACTGTATATGCCATCTTTATATCAACAATGTATCTCTCAAATCTTTTGTACCATATTATGTAATAAAACATACCTATTGGTAAAAAAAAAAAAAAAATATATATATATATATATATACTTGTAAATCGAATTATCAATCCGTCGTCACTACAAGGCATTTTGATGAACATTTTTTTTAAATATCTGAAAATGTTCATTACTGACGGAGATTCAAGAGAAAGATTTTTCAGGTTGATGGTCTCGTCAAAACATTATTCCCCCCCCCTTCCCCCCCCAAAAAAAAAAAATTGAGAAGACTCATACAGGTAAATACAAGTAGTTAGATACATATACCAACGCAAATGTTGTTAGTGTGAACAAATTCGATTACTTGCACACATGTTGAACCATTCAGTTACCCCTCTCACTAATCCCTATTACACACCCCTCTCACTCACCCCTTTCACACACCCCTCACTCACCTCTTTTACTCTCCCCTTTCGCACACCCCTCTCACACACCCCTCTCACACACCCCTCTCACACACCCCTCTCACACACCCCTCTCACACACCCCTCTCACACACCCCTCTCACTCACCCCTCTCACACCCTCTCACACCCCTCTTACACACCCTCTCACACACCCTCTCACACACCCCTCTCACTCACCCCTCTCACACCCCCTCTCACACACACCTTTTACTCACCCCTCTCACTCATAATTAGCACTCTCATGATAACTGTTTACTTTCTTCTGCAGGTACTGAGGATCATTTCCTGGGATCACAGTCTGGCCCTGTGAGTGTCTTGGTCGACACAGAGACACACTTGCTGTGTTCCTGCTGTCTTCGACACAGTGTCTTGGTCGACACAGAGACACACTTGCTGTGTTCCTGCTGTCTTCGACACACTGAGAAACTCATTGTCTTCCCCAGAAAACGGGAGTCACCCAAGAAGAAAAATGGGATAATAAAAAACACGATAACAGAAAACACAGTATTATGTAAGAATGTAAATCAATATTTGTCCTTGTTATCGGAGACCGGAGTCGCAGTATCTGAGAATCTCTCGAAGCTGATATTACACGTGTGGTGCTTAATTGAGTTTAAAAGCAAATTCAACTCAACGCATATATAAAAAAATCGTGCGAGTTTCTTGAAAATTAGACCCGAAACTTCTTCTTTTGAAAGTGTTAATAGTTGTTGTCAGTTCTTTCATGTATAAAGGATATATGCAACCGCACAGAAAGAATTTTGCGAGTCGTTTTAATCAGTTTTTATAATCTAAAGAAGTGTATGTGAGAGGCCAGGCGCTAATAGCATTATGACAGCCTCAGGAGAGGAGATGAGAGGTCTAACTTCCACCGCAAGAGACACACTTGAACCACTGGTCACTTCAATCAGTGTTTTGGGGCCAGAGAGAAACATGTCAGCTTTCGTGTCTAGCACAGAGGTATCTTTGGGGATTCAGGGATCTCCTGAATCAGCTGTCTCGACGGATGCTCCACCAGGGAAGACGACCCACGTTAACGACAACACCGACTTCTTCACCTACCTCAGCGAGCAGGCATCAGCAGTGACGACCCAAGTCACTTTCAACCTGGAAACTGGACAGAGCTCAGCAGCCAACACTTATCACCTCCTCAACCACACTAACACCACCTTCTCCTCCTTGGATCAACTCGACTTTGACTACCTGGATAACTTGAACGACTCACTGGGCTCCAATTACAGCGACTACGAACTGTCTCTGGACGACCTGCTGTACCGCCACTCCTTCAACACTGGGGCGCTGCTCTGCATCAGCTACGTTATCGTCTTCGTCCTCGGACTGGTGGGAAACTGCTTCGTAATCGCTGTCGTCTTCAGGTGAGTACTATCTCTCTCTATCTCTTCACTCTCACAGTTATCTCACTTATCTCTCTTATCTCTCACAGTTGTCTCTTATTTCTCACCGTTACCTCTCTCACAGTTATCTCTCTCTCTCTTTCTTATCTCTCACAGCTATCTTCATTATCTCTCACAGTTACCTTCATTATCTCTCATAGTTATCTTCATTATTTCTTCCAGTTATCTTCATTATCTCTCACAGTTACCTTCATTATTTCTCACATTTATCTTCATTATTTCTCACAGTTATCTTCATTATCTCTCACAGTTATCTTCATTATCTCTCACAGTTATCTTCATTATTTCTCACATTTATCTTCATTATTTCTCACAGTTGAAAAATAGACACATGTGTAACATCTGGGTATCTTTATTGTAGACGTTTCGCCATCCAGTGGCTTTATCAATACAAATTCTAGGACATAATTGAAAGACTGTAGAACTATATACAAAAGATGAGGTAATCAGTCCCTCGGCCTTGGAGTTTGTGTGAAGAATCTTGAGACTTGATAAAGCCCACTCTGTGGGCGAAACGTTGTCAATAAAGGATCACATTATACTGCTTATGTGTTCATTTTTCCAAGAATCTGAAGCACTATCGGTTAGGTTAGGTAAGGTTTGTCAGGAAACAGGACAAGTGTTTCCTGACAAAGGTCTTAGTCATATGATGACCCGCTGTTGGAGCTTTTGGTCATCTGACCGAGGCCTTCCGCTGGCTTACCGGTCCACCCCTATAAAAATTATGGTAATAAAGATAACCATTTGTAAATTGGAGCAAAGTTAGGAAGGCTGGCACTTAAATAGTGGCGTCAGGTGGTAAGGGACGGGCAGCAGACGAAGGCATAGTCACTGGTAGGTGGGATTTCCCAGTGGAAGTAGGTCATACCTGAGGGTTGGGTCATGACCTACTTAACCTCCATGATGTTGCAGTGTCTGACGGGTTGTTCATGAATGGTATACAATACCGACAAGGTGAAAATTAGACACATATGCAACATCTGGGTATATTGTAGACGTTTAGCCAACCAGAGGCTTTATGTTCTTGAATTTGTATTGATAAGGACTCTGGAGGGCGAAACGTCTACAATAAAGACACCCAGATGTTGCACATGTGTCTAATTTTTATCTTGTCGGTATTGTAGTATACCATTTATGTACATCTCTCATAGTTGCCTCCATTATCTCTCATAGTTATCGTCATTATCTCTCATAGTTATCGTCATTATCTCTCACAATTACTTTCCTTATCTCTCAAGTTATCTTCATTATCTTTCACAGTTATCTCTATCTTATCTCTCACAGTTACCTTCATTATCACAGTTATCTCTTATATTTCACAGTTATCTTTCGCTGTATCAAGTTTTGTTATTAAATTCATGGGGAAGCGCTAAATCGTACGGGTCATGCAGGAAGTGTGGAGTGCGAGGCACTCAGGTTTGTTCCAAGGAAAGGGAGTGTAGCTCTAATGCAAACATCAGTCAGGATTTTTAGTTAAAATATTCAACCCCACCACCACCCACAGCACCACCACCACCCAGAACACCACCACCACCACCCACAGCACCACCACCACCCACAACACCAACACCACCACCCACAACACCACCACCACCCACAACACCAACACAACCCACAACACCAACACCACCCACAACACCACCACCACCCACAACACCAACAACACCCATAACACCACCACCACCCATAACACCACCACCCACAACACCACCACCCCCACACCACAACCATCACCCACAACACCACAACACTACCACCACCACCCACAACATCACCACCACCACCCACAACACCACCAACACCACCCACAACATCACCACCACCACTCACAAAACCACCACCACCACCCACAACACCACCACCACCCACAACACCACCACCACCCACAACACCACCACTTCCCACAACACCACCACCACCCACAGCACCACCACCACCTACAATACCACCACCCATAACACCACCACCCACAACACCACCACCCCCAAACCACAACCATCAATCACAACACCACCACCACAACCACCCACAACACTACCACCACCACCCACAACATCACCACCACCACCCACAACACCACCAACACCACCCACAACACCACCAACACCACCCACAACATCACCACCACCACCAACAACACCACCACCACCACCACCCACAACACCACCACCACCCACAACACCACCACCACCCACAACACCACCACTTCCCACAACACCACCACCACCCACAGCACCACCACCACCCACAACACCAACACCACCCACAACACCAACACCACCCACAACACCACCACTACCCACAACACCAACACCACCCATAACACCACCACCACCCATAACACCACCACCCACAACACCACCACCCCCACACCACAACCATCACCCACAACACCACAACACTACCACCACCACCCACAACATCACCACCACCACCCACAACACCACCAACACCACCCAAAACATCACCACCACTCACAAAACCACCACCACCACCCACAACACCACCACCACCCACAACACCACCACCACCCACAACACCATCCACCACCCACCACAGCACCACCACCACCACAAACCACCACCCATAACACCACCACCACACACCACCCCCCAAACCACCATCAATCACACACCACCACCCACCCACAACTACCCACCACCACAACATCACCACCACCCCACAACACCTCCACCACCACCCACACACCACCAACACCACCCACAACATCACCACCACCACAACAACACCACCACCACCCCACCCACAACCACCACCACCAACACCACCCCCACAACACCACCACCACCCACCACCACCACCACCCAACACCACCACCACCACACCCCACCCCCCAACACCACCACTCCACACACCACACCCACACACCACCACCCCACAACACCACCACCACCACCACCACCACCTACACCACCACCCAAACACCACCACCACCCATAACACCACAACCACCCACAACACTACCCCCACCACCCACAACATCACCACCACCACCCACAACACCACCAACACCACCCACAACATCACCACCACCACCCACAACACCACCACCCACAACACCACCACCCAAAACACCATCACCACCCACAACTCCACAAGACCCACAACACGATCACCACCCACAACACCACCTCCCAAAACACCATCACCACCCACAACACCACAAGACCCACAACACCACAAGACCCACAACACCATCACCACCCACAACACCACAAGACCACAACACCATCACCACCCACAACACCACCACCCAAAACACCATCACCACCCACAACACCACAAGACCCACAACACCACCTCCCAAAACATCATCACCACCCACAACACCACAAGACCCACAACACCACCACCACCCACAACACCACCACCACCCACAACACCACCACCACCCACAACACCACCACCACCCACAACACCACCACTTCCCACAACACCACCACCACCCACAGCACCACCACCACCTACAATACCACCACCCATAACACCACCACCACCCATAACACCACCACCACCCATAACACCACCACCCACAACACCACCACCCCCGCACCACACCCTCACCCACAACACACCACCCAGCACCACAACACTACCCACCACCCACAAATCACACCACCCCCAACACACCAACACCACCCACAACACCACCACCACCACAACACCACCACCACAACACCACCACCCAAAACACCATCACCACCCACAACTCCACAAGACCCACAACACGATCACCACCCACAACACCAACTCCCAAAACACCATCACCACCCACAACACCAACTCCCAAAACACCATCACCACCCACAACCCAAGACCCACAACACGAGCACCACCCACAACACCCCAAGACCCCCACAACACGATCACCACCCACAACACCACAAGACCCACAACACGATCACCACCCACAACACCACAAGACCCACAACACGATCACCACCCACAACACCCCAAGACCCACAACTCGATCACCACCCACAACACCACAAGACCCACAACACGATCACCACCCACAACACCATCACCACCCACAACACCCCAAGACCCACAACTCGATCACCACCCACACCACCACAAGACCCACAACACGATCACCACCCCCAACACCATAAGACCCACAACACGATCACCACCCACAACACGATCACCACCCACACACCACAAGACCCACAACACGATCACCACCCACAACACCACAAGACCCACAACAGATCACCACCCCAACACCAAAGACCCACAACACGATCACCACCCACAACACCACAAGACCCACAACACGATCACCACCCACAACACCACAAGACCCACAACACGATCACCACCCACAACACCCTAAGACCCACAACACGATCACCACCCACAACACCACAAGACCCACAACACGATCACCACCCACAACACCACAAGACCCACAACACGATCACCACCCACAACACCACAAGACCCATAACACGATCACCACCCACAACACCACAAGATCACCACCCACAACACCACAAGATCACCACCCACAACACCACAAGATCACCACCCACAACACCACAAGATTACCACCCACAACACCACAAGATTACCACCACAACACCACAGATCACCACCCACAACACCACAAGATCACCACCCACAACACCACAAGATCACCACCCACAACACCACAAGATTACCACCCACAACACCACAAGATCACCACCCACAACACCACAAGATCACCACCCACAACACCACAAGATTACCACCCACCGCTTATAATATATACAAGCTCTGTTGTGTTATCTCAACAGAGGAAACAGTCTTGTATGTCTGAGTGAGTTTTCTCTACCCACTGCAACAAAGCAACATAGGTTCCACATTTATGCAGACGCTTCTCACTGAGAAACAAACATTTATCAATGTCTTCTTGGCTCCAACATTCGTTTACTAATACACTTTCAGTGGGTCGTGGTGGGAATTTTAGATATGTTCTGCCAAAACAAGATTCCTAACTTTTCTTCATGTACATTGAGTGACGATTTGTAGAACAACATTCCCAAGATCACCGAAGGGCGGAGCCAGAGTCTTCCAACCTATAAGATGTTCACACGACAGCATTTCGCTCACTGTCAAACTGAGCGAAACATTGTTCAATTTAAATTTTTGTCAATCTTAATTTTTTTATCACTGTTGCCGACGTTATGGGATATATATCTACTCCTTACTATGAATTCCTCTTACGGGTTTAGCGATACGCGTCAGTTTGAATACTTGATTAAGAAAATATATTAACAAAGAAATAAACTTGTAGTGTTGATAATGCAAGTGTTGACACTTGTAGTGTTGAGACTGACACTGGTAGTGTTGAGACTAACACTGGTAGTGTTGACACTGACACTGTTAGTGTTGACACTTGTAGTGTTGAGACTGACACTGGTAGTGTTGACACTGACACTGTTAGTGTTGACACTTGTAGTGTTGAGACTGACACTGGTAGTGTTGAGACTGACACTGGTAGTGTTGAGACTGACACTGGTAGTGTTGACACTGACACTGTTAGTGTTGACACTTGTAGTGTTGAGACTGACACTGGTAGTGTTGAGACTGACACTGGTAGTGTTGACACTGACACTGGTAGTGTTGACAATGTGACACTGACACTGGTAGTGTTGACACTGACACTGGTAGTATTGACACTGGTAGTGTCGACACTGACACTGGTAGTGTTGACACTGACACTGGTATTGTTGACACTGACTCTGGTAGTGTTGACACTGGAAGTGTTGACACTGAAACTGTTAGTGTTGACACTGACATTGTTATTGTTGACACTGACACTGGTAGTGTTGACACTGTTAGTGTTGACACTGACACTGGTAAAGTTGACACTGGTAGTGTTGACACTGACACTGGTAGTGTTGATACTGACACTGGTAGTGTTGACACTGACACTGAAAGTGTTGATACTGACACTGGTAGTGTTGACACTGACACTGTTAGTGTTGACACTTGTAGTGTTGACACTGGTAGTGTTAACAATGGTAGTGTTGACAGTGGTTGTGTTGACACTTGTAGTGTTGACACTGGTAGTGTTGATACTTGTAGTGTTGACACGGGTAGTGTTGACACTGACACTGGTAGTGTTGACACTTGTAGTGTTGACATTGGCAGTGTTAACAATGGTAGTGTTGACACTGGTAGTGTTAACAATGGTAGTGTTGACACTGGTAGTGTTAACAATGGTAGTGTTGACACTGGTAGTGTTAACAATGGTAGTGTTGAAACTGGTAGTGTTAACAATGGTAGTGTTGACACTGGTTGTGTTGACACTTGTAGTGTTGACACTGGTAGTGTTAAAAATGGTAGTGTTGACACTGGTTGTGTTGACACTGACACTGGTAGTGTTGACACTTGTTGTGTTGACACTGACACTGGTAGTGTTGACACTTGTAGTGTTGACATTGGCAGTGTTAACAATGGTAGTGTTGACACTGGTTGTGTTGACACTGACACTGGTAGTGTTGACACTTGTAGTGTTGACATTGGCAGTGTTAACAATGGTAGTGTTAACACTGGTTGTGTTGACACTGACACTGGTAGTGTTGACACTTGTAGTGTTGACATTGGCAGTGTTAACAATGGTAGTGTTGACACTGGTAGTGTTAATAATGGTAGTGTTGACACTGGTAGTGTTAACAATGGTAGTGTTGACACTGGTAGTGTTAACAATGGTAGTGTTAACAATGGTAGTGTTGACACTGGTTGTGTTGACACTTGTAGTGTTGACACTGGTAGTGTTAACAATGGTAGTGTTGACACTGGTTGTGTTGACACTGACACTGGTAGTGTTGACACTTGTAGTGTTGACATTGGCAGTGTTAACAATGGTAGTGTTGACACTGGTTGTGTTGACACTGACACTGGTAGTGTTGACACTTGTAGTGTTGACATTGGCAGTGTTAACAATGGTAGTGTTGACACTGGTAGTGTTAACAATGGTAGTGTTGACACTGGTAGTGTTAACAATGGTAGTGTTGACACTGGTAGTGTTAACAATGGTAGTGTTGAAACTGGTAGTGTTAACAATGGTAGTGTTGACACTGGTAGTGTTAAAAATGGTAGTGTTGACACTGGTAGTGTTAACAATGGTAGAGTTGACACTGGTAGTGTTAACAATGGTAGTGTTGACACTGGTTGTGTTAACAATGGTAGTGTTGACACTGGTAGTGTTAACAATGGTAGTGTTGACACTGGTAGTGTTAACAATGGTAGTGTTGACACTGGTAGTGTTAACAATGGTAGTGTTGACACTGGTAGTGTTAACAATGGTAGTGTTGACACTGGTAGTGTTAACAATGGTAGTGTTGACACTGGTAGTGTTAACAATGGTAGTGTTGACACTGGTAGTGTTAACAGTGGTAGTGTTGACACTGGTAGTGTTAACAGTGGTAGTGTTGACACTGGTAGTGTTAACAATGGTAGAGTTGACACTGGTAGTGTTAACAATGGTAGTGTTGACACTGGTAGTGCTAACAATGGTAGTGCTGACACTGGTTGTGTTGACACTGGTAGTGTTGAGAATGATAGTCATATTATTGAATTTTTCTTAATAGTAGGAAACATAAGGCCACTTCAATGTTCCATCAAAATAAAAATATAAACTTAGAAAAGTTACACCTTCACAATAGTGAAGGCTACAAAACAAGTCTGTGCTGAACTCTAATCAGATGATAAATCTCTGCCCCGAGAGAAACGTTGGCCAGATAAAAACTCGCTCTGCCAATCTGTTTCGTTTCCTCAGATGAAATTTAGAGTCTTAATGCTGATGAACTGTGATGTTTTACGTGGAGGAGCATTCTTGATGGCCATAACACTATAATAACAGTATCCTCACTCACTGAGGGATTCACCTTGTCCTGTAAATTGTATACACCAGCCTTACCCTGAGATGGAGGATCTTGTTCCCCGTAAGAGATGGATGATTTATTTTCTCGCGAGAAGTGGAGGATTTAATCCTATATGAGAGAATGAGGATTTAATAACCTGAGAGAGAACGTGGATTTATTTCCTTAAGAGATATAAGAGTTTAACCTCTTTGCAAAATATGTGAGATGTAACCCCTTGTGTCAGATGAAAGATCGTATTCCCTGAAACAAAAGAAGAGTTTAATTCCTTGTGAGAGATGTACGGTTCAATCTCACATATAAAATTAATTATAACCTCTTGTGAGAGTTGGAGTATTTAATTTCCTGAGGAAGCTAAGAGAATTTAACTCCACTGAGAAAACTAAGGATTTAATCCCCTGAAAAAGATGGATAATTTACTTCCTTTTGAGTGGTGGGGGATGAAGTCTCTTCAAGTGGTGGTTTATTTAATCCCCTCGAGTGTTGGAGGATTTAATCCCCTCGAGTGTTGGAGGATTTAATCCCCTTGAGTGGTGGAGGATTTAATCCCCTCGAGTGGTGGAGGATTTAATCCCCTCGAGTGGTGGAGGATTTAATCCCCCTGAGTAGTGGAGGATTTAATCCCCTCGAGTGGTGGAGGAATTAATCCCCCTGAGTAGTGGAGAAATAACTACAAGCTGCAGTCAGCGGTTGCATGCAAGTTGCAACCAGGTAGACGAGAGATAAAGACAAAGTTTGACTCACACTCCAGGAAAAACATTAACTAGTAGTGTCCTAATAAGTAAACAAAAAAATACAAAGCAAAAGTTGGAGATGTGAATAAAGCACAGAGAATTTTGTGGGGAAAGTTAGAGAAAGATTGACGGGTTGAGGGGAATGTGAGGCCCGGGGCTAGAATCTCACAGGGAAGAGAATATTCGTACATAAATAATATTTAACAAGTTAACAGATTAAAATGTCACTGGGTAACAAATTTTAAAGAAAATTGTACAAATCTTTTTTTTGGGGGGGCTGAGTATTTAGGATTTTTCTGGAGAGTGACTTTTGTAATAACATCAAAAGTTACTTAAATTTGCACTCTACGGTTTTTTTTTCATAGCATTAATAGATTCATAACAAATTAGCAAAACTGTGTTAAAATCACAGGATGTATACACACTGAGAGGTGTATAAGTCTCATTGTAAACTAGTATGTGCAGCTGGTTAATGGATGAATGACCCATTAACCAGCCAATTATGTTTGTACTGCATGAGAGGTTTGCCAGAACACAAAATATATTTTATGCGTATAAATTTAGTATATTAAATAACGAAATCATACTGAAAATAGTTATAATGCAAACCTGAATCATCTTAAAAAGAAGACTACCACAGCTTTATAACATCAGTGGTATGCAATAACAAGTTGAAGAATTTAATATATGTGCAACATGTGTCAATGTGAGAGTTTGTTGGTTCCAAGTTGAAGGAAGTGCAAAGAACATTCATCACCTAGGAACAAAGAGCATACACTCTCCAGGTATACATAAGTGCAAATAGAATACACCACCTGAGTGCAAAGAGCATACACCTTCCAGGTATACTACCTCCAGGTATACCTAAGTGCAACGAGCATACACTACCCACTATCACGTAACTATCCATGTAATGCGTCAGTACAACACACTTGTGGTGTCTTGATTAACCTTCATCACCCAGAGGTATTAGTATATAGACATCACACACAATGTAAAACATTGTGTCAAGGTTAGCTCTGTGCTTGATCCGTTCAGGATCAATGTCATATCCACAACTATAACACACAACGAGTCCGTAGACGGTCTACAAGCCCTATTCCAACTGTATAATAAGTTGGTAGATGAGATTCGTCAGGGAATAGGACAAGTGTTTCTTGACGCTGGTCTTAGTCATATCATGTCCCGCCACTGGAGCTTTTGGTCATCGGACCGAGGCCTTCCACTGGCTTACCCGTCTACCTCTATAAAAAATTAATATAAGTATTACATATATACTCATCATAAAAACAATGTTGATTAGTATATACCAAAATAAAATGTAAATTATATAATTAAATAATATCGAATATTGATTTATGTTGCTAAAATTATAATTAAAACTATAATTACTTTTCAAATTATAATTGCAGTTAGACGGAAATTTACAAAATTATAATTAAGAAATGAATAAAATACCAAAAGCGCATTATTAAAATTCACGGAAACAAATAAATAAATAAATAAAATATCAATACTGGACAAACTAGCACCAAGAGTCGTAATCACCACAGCCTAATTATCAAAGAAGCTAAGGTAATCAATATTTTAAATTATGTGTAAAGATTTCAACACAAGGCGACTTAATAATAAACAATGAATTTAGAATATCACAAAAAACTAGAGGTCACACTGTGTCAGCTAGAGGCCTGAGAGAGTCTAGTCGGCTGGATCGATGACCACAGTCAACGTAATCGAACCATTTCCCAACTCCAGCCTAGCTAACAAGTCAGACTGCCACAACACACGTGACGTTCACCGGACAATCTAAGGTAGTAGTTCACAACTGTAGGACTCTAGCTACTGTGCTCACTGATGGCAAAAATACCTACAGGAAGGTAGTTGGTCCTGAGTATACTGGATAAAGATATATGCGCTCGGCGCACACAACAGAGTATATACACCGGATATTGTGAATATCTCAATGTATATACACTGAGAAAAGTGCATTTCTCAGTGTATATATAATCGAGACGTTTGTTTATATCGGTGTATGTATACTGACAGGTGTGTATCTGTCACTGTATATACACCAATATGTTTATATCTCTCTCACTATACACAGTGACATGTGTATCGCTCAGTGTCTATACAAAGAGATCTATATCTCCCGGAGTATAGACGTCATGTCAAGTACATCTCTCACCTCAAATGCACTGAAAATTTACTTTAATAACTATATTAGTGGTTAAAGTATTTCTGATTTATGTGTGTACTGATGAAACTCAGCCTTCATGACTGTTGAGCAATGAAGAGGTGGTCAACCAGACGAACCAATCAACATTGAGAATCAACCATCACAATCAGCTGATCGAGACACTGTTGGTGACGCAACAAACATCTGTCAACAAAGTTCAGTAATCATCTTTTCGGCAGTGAAATGACACATTGTTAACTCTTTGACACACGTTAAATTCTGCTTTCGCTGGCGCACTGTTTGTGTTATTTACGGTATTAACGTGGTTTTAAGAATGATCGTAAATACTTCCAAATATAAAAAGCATATACTGTGTGTGTGTGTGTGTGTGTGTGTGTGTGCGTCTGTCTGTCTGTCTGTCTATGTCTGTGTGTATGTATAGATGGAAACTGAAGACACGAATGTGTCTGACATATCGGGGGAACATTCATGCATCACTAATACATGAGGGAGGTAGAACCAGTTCGAAAATATAGCAGTGGAACCTACTAGAATTGGCAGCTTTACAGATATAAGACAATCAAATCAAATCGGACATCAAGAAGTTAAGAGGCAGACACGAGTGCTGGAATTCCAACCCCGTAAACACTATCAATTATTATTACAAACACACACACACACACACACAAAGTGGGAGGGAAATAACTCACATAAACAGGTAGAGAAAAAAGATCTAGAAACAGCCATTACCCAGACTTGTTCTCTGGAGCGCACATAAACAGAATAACATCAGCAGCAGCACAGGCTTAACTACCAAACAAAAGAATGCCATTCAGAAACCTAGACAAAGATTCGTGCAATGCCTTGTTTACCTCGCGCGTCCGGCCTATTCTTGAGTATGCAACGCCACCGTGGAACCCTCTCCAAGCAAAAAACTAAGTGAACTTTCAGAAAGAATCAGTGCACCAAAATTTATTCCTGAATTAAAGGGAATTAGCTATTTAGAAAGAATAAGAAAGCTATACCTTGTATTTCTGAAAGTGCGACGATCAAGATGGAATATATTACCGAATTCAAAGTATTATTTCACTTCTACATTAAATGCACGATTTGCGACGTAGGATTAGCTAAACATTCATTAATAACCCTTTACATGACATATCCGGCGCACCTTAGAGTACACAGCACCAGCGTGGAACCCACAACTAATTAAGCATGCTCATAATTTAGAAAAAATACAGAGGTTTGTAAGAAAACTAATAACGTTGGAAAAACTAGAGGAGCTGAACCTGATTACATTAGAGGACTGAAAGTCCGGAAAATCATGTCTAAGACGTAAAAACAAAAAACACTTAAAGATCTGAATATGGTACACTGGAAAATATTATTGAAGAGGCTGGAGATGGGAAGTCTAAGTCACAGAGGGACAGTTTTACGGCTTCCGTCTGAGATGCAGCATCAGCAAGGAACTACTTCGGTGAACAAATATATCTAGAAACTAGACAAAATCCAGAGACTCATTGATAGACCAGGCTCAGAACTATGAGTGAGGGAACTAATTATTACAACTTTAGAAGAAACTAGAATCGGAAATATAATAAATAACAGCGTGATACACATAAGACTAGGTAAACCAAACCCATGCAGACAGTTAATAAGACTCAATTTTATAATATATATATATATATATATATATATATATATATATATATGTCGTGCCGATTAGGTAAAACTTGCGATTTTGGCTTAAATAGCAAGGCTCTTCTTGCCATATAAGACAAGCGAAAATTTGTGTATGCAATAATTTCGCCAAAATCATTCTGAACATAATGAAAAAAATATATTTCATTGTGTTTGTTTATTATTAAATTAATGTTAACGTATCTAAAATATATTTAGTTGGGTTAGGCTAAATTAAATTGCGCTTGTTGTAATAAGGTTAGGTAGGTTTTCAAAGTTTCTCTTGGTACAAAATTATAAATTCTTACATTAACATAAATGAAAAAAATATATCTTTAAACGTATAAGAGAAAATTTTAGAAAGGATCTAATTTTAGATGAGTTCTTGCTAATTGACCAGTTTTACCTAATCGGCACGACATATATATATATATATATATATATATATATATATATATATATATATATTATTGTAACCACGAACGAGTGGTATTTAATCAATAACAACACTGCGACTAGCGAAGGACTCGAACCCATGTAGTTTTGGCTCGCCTCATGGTGAGCGAAAATCACACGACGCTCGAACCCACAGGACCACCAAAATGCTTCTCCACACATTTTTTTTATGTAATAGTAACATTATTTGGGATGAAATAAATTTACCCAGTGGTTCAGAAATTATGAATATTATAACCTCAGGTTCAATGGCCTGTTATCCTGAGTGTAAAAGGGAGCTTGGAGCAAAGAAACACTGTAGAAGATGCTTTAGAATTTGTATTTCCTTCACCAAGCAGTTAGATTAATATCAGACTTTTGTCTTTTCCTTCACCAATATTATAAAAGGGCTTTACAAGTATTTACACTATATACACAAAGAGTAGTATTAGTGCACGCCACGGTTGTCTAGGCTAAACAGCAGCCAAAAGACAGATAACCTTCCACAACCAACTCTATGCAGGAATTCCAATGACAAACTGTGAGTGGTATCCACGTCACCTTTGTCATTGTTAAACTCGCATTTTAATTGGCTGAACCGAGTCGTTGATTTGATGATGGGGCCTTATCACCAAACCCTTAACCATGGTTCGCTGGTTGGAGGGGAGCCTATGTGGGTGTGTTTAACATACTCCGAATAAAGATTACATACTCTTTGCATGCAACAATGAATGAACTTGATTTCTTTGTTATTGCGTTACTCGTAGCGATCAGAACAGATTCTAGGTACAGCTGGTTCTTTATGTCTAGTTCTTTGATAAGTCTGCATTGCGTTATTTGTGTCATTTCTCTGATAGGCAGTTCACTGGTTCTTGATCGTCGTTTTCTTGTCTCTAGAAGTTCCACCAACGTCAAACTTAAAACAATCTGCACGTGGTATTTTGTAGACGCTGGCAGTGGTTTTGTTGCTCACTATTTTCTTTTAACTATTTTCTTTTCTTTTTGTATTGGAGGCTGTGGTGGAAACCCTGATATTGGCTATTGTTAAAGATATGGAAAGGTTATTGATTGTGTTGTTGTAAGGCAGAACGATGCACAGACTGGGGTTGGGAGCTTGACTTTGATATACCTAGTCTAGTATCTTCACTCTTCTCCAGCAGTCAGTTTTGAAGTGGTATGGATTGCAGAATTTTAGGAAGGTTTTATTAATGTAGCCGCAGTCTTCTAGGATTGTTGGTGATTAACAAATCCTGGATGTGGATTCTGTAAACAGTTTTGAGTGACGATATGAAAGAGCTCATGGAGGCCATGTATTTCGTGTGACTTGTCGTGTACAGAATGACATTATGTATTGCCTACAGTACAAGTATGGAGAGACAGACAAATAGCAGAGTTAGTAGCTTTTGTTGGTACAGTGTTTCACTCTGTGTGGAGCTTTATTAGGCCACGGCTTGAAAAAGCTCTACACAGCAAGGCAAACGTTGCTTGCTCACCAACTTGTTTATTTGTCTTCATTTAATGATCGGGGATAACACAGGTGATACATAATGATAATATTTAAGTGTATCTGGGTTAACACAGATCGGGGACTAACACGGAGGAGACATATCAGTACTGTGTTAGTTTTTTCTTGTTTGATTATGTTTTTAAATGTAATGGGGCTAAAGTAAGAGGCTGCATAACGTGAATGGTATCACTGCTTTACCCCACAGGACACCGCGCATGCGCACTCCCACCAACTACTTCATCGTCAACCTGGCCTTCGCTGACGTATTGGTCATCGTGTTCTGCCTGCCAGCCACGCTCCTCTCCAACATCTTCTACCGTGAGTAGCTTAATCTACTTCCCAGCATAGTTCTTTCAACCTCCAGGTATTCCAGTCTATCTGCTCTTGGGTAGTTGTTTCTCCTTGTTTCCTTGTAACTATCGCTGTCTACTACCAGTAGTTATTATAATATTCTACCAGGTTGCTATCTATCGTCCAGATGGTCTACTACCCGCATCTACCATGCAGGTTAATCTGTTCCGTTTGTCGTATTCTTATGTTAGTGGTCTGTTTAGAGAGGAATCTTGAGGTGACTGGTTTCCTGCCTGTCTCCTTGCAACCGGTTGACCAGTCAGCCTTCACTGCTGGCTCACCTGATTCCCCTCCACAACCGGGTGATTAGACTGCCTCCATAATCGGATGAAGAGACAGCCTCCACAACCGGTTGACTAGATCTCTCTACATACATCAGTTTATTAGACTCACTCAACAACCGGTTGTCAAGACTCCTTCCACAACCGTTTTTCTAGACTTTCTCTACAACCGGTTGTCGAGACTCCCTCCACAGCCGGTTGTCGAGACTCACTCCACAACCGGTTTTCTAGACTCACTCCACAACCGGTTGACCTGATTTCCTCCACAACCGGCTGAAATGAGTTGCAGCACATTACTGTAAGTGCCCAGAGATCATTAACATAGTTACCATCCCATAAATTTGTTAAATTTCTGGACGGCTGAGTTCATCATGGCAGAGTTATGGTGATGAGCCGTACCTTGTTAGGCAACTGTGTAACATAACGACCGCAGCCAGGTGTAACTGTAACTGTCAGTTGTAACTACGACAGTCAGATGTAACTACCACAGTCCGGTGTAACAGTCATACAAGGGTGGGAGAAACTTCCAGATGTTTCCCTCAAGTACGTTTTTCTTCAAGGCTAAAGGGTCTCCAGTCTGTGCTAGAGGTGGTACTTACATTTATTCCTATCTATCTATCTATCTATCTGTATGTCTATCTGCAATTTCATTTGATAAACTGACTTTATTTCGTTGATATCATTATGCTGTACGAACATGTTTCAGACTCGAGTCATCCTGGGAATAAATTACCTCAGATGAAGAGATGTTTTGGGGGTTACAGCCGGAGTAAAGTTGCTGCTGGCTGCCCGTCTTGTTGTGTAGACGCTCACTTCTCTCTGTCTTCGGAGTGGAGCCAAGTGTGCTACTTTGACATTATTGGCCTTGTACATAACAGTAAGGGCACCCACATTCCTCCAGTGTTGAGGTCTTTCCTGAAACGGCAGATATAGCCAGGCTGGGTCCAGACGAGAGACGAGTCGTCATGCTCTGTTCTCTGTTCTGTCGCAGATGAGACGAAGGGCAGGCAATCCAAGAAAGTAGAGCATTCTCAAGGTGTGAGCGTACTCGTGCCTCGTACAGAATCTTGCAACCTCTACTGTCGAGCAGGTGCGAGATACGTCGAAGTACTGAAAGCTTCCTGGCCGGCTTGTTTACAAGATTTACAACATGGTTCTTCTTAGTCAGTTTGGAGTCATATTTCACCTACTTCGTTTCCGGGTACCAACGCTCTACCATTCATTCTTACCACTACTCCAGCACACACAACCCGCACATATAAAAAAGAGAGGAGCTTACGACGACGTTTCGGTCCGACTTGGACCATTTACAAAGTCACACTAACACAATGGACAGGTAAAAGTTTTTTTTTTTTATATAGGCAGGCAGACAGGGGAGGGCACAAGAAAGTGGTGGAGGGGTAATAATGAAGGTAGTAGTGGTGGTAGTGGTAGTAGTAGTGGAGTCAGTCATATTCTAGGAAAGGAGCACTGCAATGAAGCTGGCGGCCCGCATAGGGTAAGGACAACAACACAGAGGGGGAAAAATGAAAATAAAATAAGGAAGAACAAATACAAGGCAAAAGAAAAGAAAGAAAACCCAGAGGAGAAAGGAGAAAGAGGAGAAGGGGGAAGAGATAGAAGAGGAAGGAATCAGGTTAAGTCCAAGTCGGACCGAAACGTCGTCGTAAGCTCCTCTCTCTTTTATATGTGCAGAGTAACTTTCACTGAAGCCATATTGACGGTCACAGATAAGTGAGTGGTAGTCGAAAAACTCTGTCATCTGCTGCGAGATTATTGTCTTAAGAATCTTGCCAGTGATTGACAGGAGTGATACCGGTCTGTATATGCAAATTTCTCCACTGCTCTTCTTTTTGTGAACAGGGACAATATTTGCCTCTCTCCACAGAGAAGACCATTTATACTGTTCTAGGCAGTGCTGATAGATGCAAGTTAGAGGTGCTGTTAGCTAAGATAAGATTGGAGTTTTGTTAGAAATTTTAACCCCAAAGGGTTAACTACCCAGGATAACCCAACAAAGCTTTGTGCGTCATCGAGGACTCTGTCTTATTTCCATTGGGATCCTTAAATCTTGTCCCCCAGGAAGCGACCAACAGAGATCGAACCACGGACACTGTTGTGAAGCGAGAGCGTTGTCTAACAGGCCACGGGACTGCACATCTACTCAGCAATCTTGGGTTCAGCTTATTTGGGCCCACAGCCTTTTCTTGGTCCAGCGATTTAAGGAGAAGATTCAGCTCATCCTGACTTGTCTCCACTGACAACATTAACACAGTTCTTGCAGCTAGCCAAGGAGGGTACCTTGCTGGATCAGGAACTTGCATCTTGGCAGCAAAGTGTTCGGCAAACAGGTCAGCTTTCTCCTGACTGCAACTAGAGATGGTCCCAGCCTCTCTCTCTCTCTCTCTCTCTCGCTCGCTCTCTCTCTCTCCTTTAATCATCTACTCTCCTTTCACGCATCACTTGTCTTCTCACTGCTTCCCTCATCTACGCTATAACCTTACACCACCAGAACTGAGTGAGTACACAGCACCATCAACAAACACACACACAAAGAGAGAGAGAGAGAGAGAGAGAGAGAGAGAGAGAGAGAGAGAGAGAGAGAGAGAGAGAGAGAGAGAGAGAGGGAAAAAGAAGAAGAAAAAGAGGAGGAGGAGGAGGAGGAGGAGGAGGAGGAGGAGGAGGGGGAGCCAAGTGTCTATCGACAAGTGCCTTTGACAAATTGTAACTATAGCAGGGCCAGGAGCACAGACTCAACACACACAGCCAGGGATGGGTGAACACAGAGCACCAACAGTACAGATAAACAGGCTGCTCAACAGACAAGATATAAATCAGGAATGGCTACTATATTTAATAAATGGACTCAATTCGCCTATTTAATGAAAACTAATTCAATTAATTACTTTCATTAATACCCGCTAATAAAAATATAAAAAAAATGTATCAACTATGCTTTTTAGAGTTTCATATAAAATTTTGGTATAAATTTATTACGATACATAATTTTATCTTTTGGAAGAGAAATTGAAAACACTTACCTTTACAACCAACCGTTCAAGACTTTATATTCATGTTGTTTACCAGCTACGCTCATGTTGACACACACACACACACACACGCTCACACACGCTCACACACAAAAGATAAAATTATGTACCGTAATAAATTTATACTAAAATTTTATCTGAAACTCAAAAAGCATAGTTGACTGCATTTTCTTGGACTGCAAGAAGGCCTTCGACACAGTTCCTCATAAGAGATTAGTGAAGAAGCTTGAGGATCAGGCACATATAACAGGAAGGGCACTGCAATGGATCAGATAATACCTGACAGGGAGGCAACAACGAGTCATGGTACGAGATGAGGTATCACAGTGGGCGCCTGTGATGAACGGGGTTCCTCAGGGGTCAGTCCTAGGACCAGTGCTGTTTTTGGTATATGTGAATGACATGACGGAAGGGATAGACTCAGAAGTGTCCCTGTTTGATGTGAAGTTAATGAAAATAATTAAATCAGATGAGGATCAGACAGGACTACAAAGAGACTTGGACAGGCTGGACACGTTGTCCAGCAACTGGCTACTCGAATTTAACCCCGCCAAATGCAAAGTCATGAAGATCGGGGAAGGGCAAAGAAGACCGCAGACAGAGTATAGGCTAGGTGGCCAAAGACTGCAAACCTAACTCAAGGAGAAAGATCTTAGGGTGAGTATAATACCGAGCACATCTCCGGAAGCACACATCAACCAGATAACTGCTGCAGCATATGGGCGCCTGGCAAACCTGTGAATAGCGTTCCGATACCTCAGTAAGGAATCGTTCAAGACACTGTACACCGTGTACGTCAGGCACATACTGGAGTATGCAGCACCAGTTTGGAGCCTACACCTGGTCAAGCGCGTCAAGAAATTAGAGAAAGTGCAAAGGTTTGCAACAAGGCTAGTTCCCGAGCTAAGGGGATTGTCCTATGGAGGAATAGCCTGACGACACTGGAGGACAGGAGGGTTAGGGGAGACATGATAACGACATACAAAATACTGCGAGGAATAGATAAGGTGGACAGAGACAGGATGTTCCAGAGATGGGACACAGAAACAAGGAGTCACAATTGGAAGTGAGGACTCAGATCAGTCAAAGGGATGTTAGGAAGTATTTCTTCAGTCACAGAGTTGTCAGGAAGTGGAATAGTCTGGGAAGTGACGTAGTGGAGGCAGGAACAATACATAGCTTTAAGACGAGGTATGATAAAGCTCATGGAGCAGGGAGAGAGAGACCTAGTAGCGATCAGTGAAGAGGCGAGGCCAGAAGCTGAGTCTCGACCCCTGTAACCACATATAGGTGAGAACAAATAGGTTAGTACACACACACACACACACACACACACACACACACACACACACACACACACACACACACACACACACACACACACACACACACACACACACACACACACACACACACACACACACACACACACAACACACACACACACACACACACACACACACACACACACACACACACACACACACACACACACACACACACACACACACACACACACACACACACACACACACAAGTGGAGAGGAAAGATTACTGAGGAGATAAAATGAAACTTTACGTTAAGAACATTAAAGGAGAGAGACGAGCGGATAAACCAATAATTCACAAATAACCCGCACATGGGAGAGAGAAGCTTACGACGACGTTTCGGTCCGTCTTGGACCATTTACAGTGTGACAGACCGAAACGTCGTGGTAAGCTCCAGTCTCCCATATGCGGGTTATCTGTGTATTGTTCCAATCACTGTATTGTACCTTTTAGTTCTTCATGAACAAACAAGACTGGATCTAGTATTAACCGTAAGAGCATCTGAAATAGAACACGAAACGCCTCAGGGTGCCAGCAGTACTGAACACCTCGTGGATGTAAACATCACACGAAGAACAGCAGGTGGGAAATGTGAGAAACTGGACTTCAGAAGATGCTTAGATGGGGTAAGAGAACTCATAAATACGGTGCATATGCAAAAAAAATTGAAAGAAAGTCAACGAATGAGATGATGGATTACGTAGATGGATAGTGTCTGGAGGTAGATAATAAAAATGGTAAAACACATAAGGAGCTCATGGTAGAACCTAAGATGTTGAGAAGAGGAAAACGCGAGAGCAAGACTATGCAAAAACTATAGAAATAAAAGGGTTGAAGGAAACGGAAAGGTGAGCAGAAGATCCTGAAAAAAATATGGAAGGATGAGCTGATCGACAGTTTGAGAATGACAGCAATAAAAGTTAAGTCTGATTCACATTAAATCGGAAGGAAGAGACCAAGTAATAAAACCGAAGAAGAAAGAGAAGTTACGTGAAACGATAAGTGATCTGTTGGGAACAGAACAAACGATTTCAAGAGTTACTCTGTGGAAACAAGGGCAGCAACAGAGAATCAAAGAGAAAAGTTACGTCAACGAGAGCAAGACACAATATGCACAGGAGAAGATATGAAAAATATTTTGGGTGAGTTGGATACATCACCAACAACGAAAACTGATAAAGAGTCACCGTGGATACCGTGAGAGGAAGCGACAACACTGTCTGCTCCACTGGCTAAAATCTACAAACACGACAGTGAATTTGGGACAATTGGCAAAAATCTGGAAATCAGCAGATATTTAAGGAGACTGACAGGAACCTTTAACTACAGACAAATATCACTGATATGCATTATACGTAAGACTAACCTTACCACGGGCGGTGTTAGAACCAGCGATCAGAGTCATAAAACTCCAGACAGACGCTTTAGCCACTGGGACAGGTGGCTACAATAAGATTCATCCAACTAGGTATATTTATACACCATAGGAAGGTTAGCATAGGCCACCACTGTGACCGTGGTATGGTTTGTTTGCGATCGTGTCATTACGATTTCGTGAGCCATATACGTAAGACTGTTAAGTACATAAAAACAAATCAGAAGTACATTGTTGGTGCATTTACAAAGGAGTTACGTAAATAATAATGCCAGACCTTGTCTCACAAAGCTGTTCTAAGTCTGTGTTTGAGTAACACAAGTGAGGCAGGAAGGTAGAGAAGGGTTAATGGATGGCATATTCTTGGAATACAAAAAGGCACTTGATACTGTAACTCATAAAATGCAAATTAATGAAACCAATGCAATGTTATGAAACCAATACAGAGTAATGAAATTGGTGCAGAAGTAATGAAACCAGTTCAAAAGTAATGAAACCAGTGCAAAAGAAGTGAAACCAGTGCAAAAGTAATGAAACCAGTGCAAAAGTAGTGAAACCAGTGCAAAAGTAATGAAACCAGTGCAAAAGTAATGAAACCAGTGCAAAAGTAGTGAAACCAGTGGAAAAGTAATGAAACCAGTGCAAAAGTAATGAAACCAGTGCGAAAGTAATGAAACCAGTGCAAAAATAATGAAACCAGTGCAAAAGTAGTGAAACCAGTGCAAAAGTAGTGAAACCAGTGCAAAAGTAGTGAAACCAGTGCAAAAGTAGTGAAACCAGTGCAAAAATAATGAAACCAGTGCAAAAGTAGTGAAACCAGTGCAAAAGTAGTACAACTAGTGCAAAAGTAGTGAAACCAGTGCAAAAATAATGAAACCAGTGCAAAAATAATGAAACCAGTGCAAAAGTAGTGAAACCAGTGCAAAAGTAGTGAAACCAGTGCAAAAGTAGTGAAACCAGTGCAAAAGTAGTGAAACCAGTGCAAAAGTAGTGAAACCAGTGCAAAAGTAATGAAACCAGTTCAAAAGTAGTGAAACCAGTGCAAAAGTAGTGAAACCAGTGCAAAAGTAGTGAAACCAGTGCAAAAATAATGAAACCAGTGCAAAAGTAGTGAAACCAGTGCAAAAGTAGTGAAACCAGTGCAAAAGTAGTGAAACCAGTGCAAAAGTAGTGAAACCAGTGCAAAAGTAATGAAACCAGTGCAAAAGTAGTGAAACCAGTGCAAAAGTAGTGAAACCAGTGCAAAAGTAGTGAAACCAGTGCAAAAGTAATGAAACCAGTGCAAAAATAATGAAACCAGTGCAAAAGTAATGAAACCAGTGCAAAAATAATGAAACCAGTGCAAAAGTAATGAAACCAGTTCAAAAATAATGAAATCAGTGCAAAAGTCATGAAACCAGTGCAAAGTAATAATAATAATAATAATAATAATAATAAAATCTAATTAAGCTTTTAACATTAGGACTGAAGAAGTCGCTGGTAGCCAGTCGTTTTCCAGTAATAAATGTCCTGAACTCTAGATAAGTGTCTTTTTCCATATCTTATCGCTATCACCATAACATTTACTTTGTTGACAAGAAGTGTTAATGTCCTTTTGTCTTGATAGCTCTAGAGCTGATGAGACTTGTGTAACATTTAGGTATCTTTATTCTGGAAACGTTTCGCCAGCCAGTTCTTCTTCAGTCCAACGCAGAGAAACCGTGGAAGATGAGGAGAAGGTTGAGGTTATCAGTCCTTCAGCCTGGAGTCGATGTGTTCAGTCTAAATCTTGATGGACCGAACACATCGACTCCAGGCAGAGGGACAGATTACCCCAGACTCCTCCTCATCTTCCACTGTTTCTCTGTACCGGACTGAAGAAGCCACTGGTTGGCGAAATGTTTCCAGAATAAAGATATACCAAAAATGTTTCACAAATGTCTCATATATCAACTTGCCAGTTTTCTAAACTATTGATTCATACTATGCTAAAGACATATAAATACATACATATGAATACATACTATGCTAAAGACATAAATACTGTTTATCTTTCAGATGTGGCTACATGTTCGATCAGAACATATAATTACTGACATTTGCGCAGGTGTCTTATTTATCAACTTGTCTGTATTGCATACTGTTACCACATTCATATAATTTCTCCAACAAAGACAGGCTGAAGGCAGTGAATTTGCACTCTCTGGAAAGACGTGGAATTAGAGGAGATATGACTGAAGCGTACAAACGGAAAACAGGAATAAATTAAGGGGATATAAATAATGTGCTGAATATATTAAACCACGACAGGACTCGCAGCAGTAGATTCAAGTCTGTTCAATATAGAATTTGAAAAGATATATTTTTTTGGCAATTGAGTTGTAGATGACTGGAACAAACTCCCAGGTAACTTTAAGTATAGATTGGACGGATATACGAGTGGGTTTGAGTGGGTGTGAGTCGGACTTGCCTATCATGGGCAAATAGAGATTACTGCAGCGCTTCACTGTACTTGTGAGAACCTTGAACCTGCCTAGTATGGGCAGGTTCAAGGTTCTCACAGGTACAGTGAAGCGCTGTACCAGTCTAACCTACCTTATGTTGTAAAAACGGTGGTGGATATGAAAATGGTAAACAATACAGACGTGTTAATAAGTAAGACACATATACAGCTGTCTCAGATATCTTTATTCCGAAACATCTCGCCTATACAGAAGGATTCTTCAGTCGAGTACAGAGGAGTTTACAAAAGCAGAAGAGATATGAAGACAAAGTAGTCAGTCAATCACCCTTGAAGACGTAATTTTGAGGTGGTGAGTCCCTCAGCCTGGAGAAGAGTTTTGTTCTATAGTCTAGAACATTGTTCCAGACTATGGAGAGCGAAACGTCGCCGCATGTGTCCTTTTTACCTAACTTAGGTTCTTCTCTTCTTATGTTCCACCATAATAACTGCATCTGTCAACACTTTGTTTACAAAACTGGATACATCAACGTCGTGCTACTAACTTATTCTATGTGATGATTACATAGCTGGAACAATTGTTAGGTATAATTAATTGTCACGGACCGGCCAGGTCACGGACCGGGCCGCGGGGGCGTTGATCCCCGAAACTCTCTCCAGGTACACTCTCCAGGTATATTCTCCAGGCATTCTCTCCAGGTATACCCTCCATCACGCAAGATGATGCTCTTACAATGTGTTGAATTTTATCAACTTGAGTTGAAAGACTTCAGTAGTGTGAATCTGAGCTGGGAGACTTCAGTAGTGTGAATCTGAGCTGGGAGACTTCCGTAGTGCCAATGTGAGCTGAGAGACTTCAGTAGTGTGAATCTGAGCTGGGAGACTTCCGTAGTGCCAATGTGAGCTGAGAGACTTCAGTAGTGTGAATCTGAGCTGAGAGACTTCAGTAGTGTGAATCTGAGCTGGGAGACTTCCGTAGTGCCAATGTGAGCTGAGAGACTTCAGTAGTGTGAATCTGAGCTGGGAGACTTCCGTAGTGCCAATGTGAGCTGAGAGACTTCAGTAGTGTCTGCCTGAGCTGGGAGACTTTAGTAGTGCCAATCTGAGCTGAGAGAGTTCAGTGGTGTCAGCCTGAGCTGAGAGACTTCAGTAGTGTCAACCTGAGCTGAGAGACTTCAGTAGTGTCAGCCTGAGCTGAGAGACTTCAGTAGTGTCAGCCTGAGCTGAGAGACTTCAGTAGTGTCAGCCTGAGCTGAGAGAATTCAGTAGCGGAATGAGGATATCGCCAGCATCAAAGCCGTCCGAGTCTTTCATTAACTCGGTAGTCAAGTTTAATCCAGTGAAAGGAAGAGTAGCTCCATTTCCTTGCATGAAGAGTTCTGTGGAAGCCTTGATGTTATCCCAGGCTGCTGGACGCCCAAGATGGCGTCGTCCTCAGCCAGGCTCGGGAGGCATAACTCATGTCTGAAGTCGACTAGTTATATCAACTTTCCCTCATTTATCTCATCATTCTCTGCCAAGCTGAGTTTATATATCATCTCTGATCGTCTCAGGAAGACGTAATCTAATTACTCGCGTCAGTAACAACTGCCATGACAGTAAGTTTCTCAGTGTAATAAATAAACTAAGGTGATTCCCGTCTTCCATTTCCGAGACTCTCCTCACGAGGAACTTAATCCACATTCCCAGTGTAAACATCAGACACCAGGGAACCGCCACTCACTTTATATATTAGGCATAACTTATCATGTGGTTAATGGAGCAAAGGAAGCCACCTGGAGACAATAGAGCAGAAGATATTAATGAGACTCTATATTTGACCATCCCACTGAGATCCTTTCCAGCAAGCTAAAGGTATCACCAACAGCCTGACTTATCAGAGAAAGAGTCGCAGACGGAGGCTCGAACCTCCACCATTCCTGGCACTGAGTGACCTAAATTGGGTTTAGCGCTTTACATATAAAAAAAACAGCGAACTAAAATTTGTGAATACGAGATATATGTAGAGTACTCACGTCCTCTTTCATTGTCTTCTTGTTTATATTGTGTCTTTGTTTGGGAAATATTATCTTTCAGTTAATTGCTTCAGTTTGCTATTGTATACAGTAAGTTTTTATATGATTTTATCTGCAAAATGGATTGTCAGCGTGTCTGCTAACAAGCTTAATTTTTGTGTGTGTGTGTGCACTCGTCTATATACACAGTTGTGTGTATATTAATTGAGGCAGTGATGAAATAAGACATTTATTTTGAAAACTGATGTTTTTTTAAATACACGGCTATGACAGATAATTGATTTAGTAAGAGATATGACTACCCTTTGCTTTAATAAGCATTGCTACACGCTGCGGCATAGAATCGACCAATATTTAACGTATTTTGGCAAGTTCTTCGTCCTGGTACCAGGTCCTAATAACAGCAGCAATTAGCTTCACAGGTGAGCAGACAGTCCTCTTCAACGATCCTGCGTTTGGTTATTGTCAACATATTTTCAATTGGGCTAAGGTCAGGAGAGTTTCCAGGCATTTTCTGGAAGTGTGGCATGGAGTAAGATCCTGCTGGAAAATGCCTTCTCCATCAGGAAAGTCGCTATCCACAATGGGAAGCAATTGAGTTACCAGGACTGTCTTGTATTTACCGCTGCTCATCGTTTCCTCAACAATAACAAGCCGTCTAAGGCCTGTTGCAGTAAAACCACCCCAAAACATCTTCTTAGGTGAGTGTTTTGGAGCTTGTTGAATGTGTCCATTCCAAAGAGGTTCGCCTTTGCTCCATCTCACTACCACTGATCTGTACCTATGTTCTTCAAAATACTCCTCATCTGAAAATATAATTTTTCTCCATTTATCTGTCGTCCATCCCTTATGTTTTTTTTTACCGGATTTCTGGCAGTTCTGCCAGCTTCAAGGAGCCTTCGTCGAACAGTTGAAGAATCAACATTTAAGCCAGCTGAAGCCAAATCTCTCCGCATATCTTTGCTGGTTTTCTTGGGATCCTTCACACTATTTCTTATCTTGCTGTTTGTTGTCTTGCGTTTTCTTCCACTTCTTCCTCGATGCAGCGTACCACAACCACCAGTTTCTTCAGCTCTCTTCCTAATCCGACGAACAGTTGACTTTCCTAGACTCAAATCTTCGACAATCTGGCTGATACTCAAATCAGCATGTTTTCTAAGAGCTACAATACTTGCACACTTCACAGGTGTAACATCCATCATGAATTTCAGCAGTAATTACGAACTGAAGAGGAAAATTTGGCGAAATTACATTCACTCATCGAACACTCTTGCAGTAAAAGATTTACAGAACAACAGCTCTTATAGCAGCTGGTGTTACCCCGAAGTCTGTAGCAAACTTCTGCAAAGAAAAGAACCCAAACTACATTAATTAAGCCGGAGACTAAGGCATATTATGAGATAATCACAAAATTTATTCCTGTCCCAATTAATTTACACACTAATTTAGTTGCCTGTACTGGGTATCAGGCCTAGCTGACATCTATGTAGAGCATTTCGGGCAAATTAGGTCAGTTTTGTCCCAGTATGCGACCCACACCAGTCGACTAACACCCAGGAACCCATTTTACTGTTGGGTGAACATAGACAACCGGTGTAAGGAAATACCTCCGATGTTTCCACCCCTTCGTCGAGAATCTAACCCGGACCCTCACCGTGTGCAGCAAGAGCTTTTGCCACCAGGCCACGGGGCACCGTACCCTTAGTTCAAGTTGTGGATGGATTCTGTCTAAATCACTCCATTGTCTAGTTCGTTCTACTTCCTGGCCACTCTAAGGCTGACGAAATACTTCCTAACATCCCTGTAATTCATCGATGTTTCAACCTACAGGTGTGCCCTAATGTTCCACTTTTTCCTCTCAATCTGTTCACCGTATCAGTTCCTCTCAGTATTTTATACACTGTTATCATATTACCCATAGTCCTTCTGTCCTGTAATATCACTAAGTTTAGCTCTCTTAATTTGTCCTCACAGAACTTCCTCTAGTTTCTTAATATGCTTCATCAGGTGTGGGTTCCATACTGGTGCTGCATATTCCAATATGAGCCTGACGTCCTCCATATATAGTGTGAATAGCTCCTTGCTTAGGCTCCTGAAAGGTAGTCTTTGATCTACAAGAAGTGTGTTTACTGCAGCAGTTATACCGACGATGTGCTCCTCAGGCGATATGCTCTTAGAGTGAGATTTGTAACATTTGTTCCCTGAGCCTCAGTGTTGTCAGCTTTGCTTTTATAGATAACACCAAAAATTTCTTTAAAAAGGCCAAATTAAAGGCCATTTTAGTGCCAACGTTATCATTATCAAATATTATTTGGTTATTCAGAGAAGTCCATGGTGTGGTTATAATACATTACAACTATGGGTGGGCACCGTGGGTTGTTGAGTTTAAAAACAGTTTTATAAATCTATCAATATTATTTCATCAAATTCCTCGGATTCTTCCTCACAAAAATTGAGTTTGATGTTGATGGTGTATCAGTATATCTGGATTCTGCTCTTGCACATAGAGTTACTGAATAAACTTAGTATTTTGCATTATTTTAAACTTGTTGCAAGATTTAATCGCACAGCTTCCATGGTTTATACTGAGAATCTGTATATTACTTTAGGCTTCATATTTGTTTCATGTCAGAAAATTCTCTGGACAGAAGTTTTACTGAATGGGAATGCATGGGCATTCAGAATCATCTGTGATAGTTCAATAAAACATTTGACTCCCGCTGCATTTCAATAGTCCAAAACTTGAATGAATCGTTTGGTATTTGTTCACCAGAAAAATCTTTTTCCAGTCTTCCAACATAAGTTTGTCATACTGATAAATGAAGTTTTAGTTGTGAAGGTGTCTTTCTTTCTCCAACCCTCTGATCTTCAGTGAAGTCAGAAAATTTTGGTGAAATACTTGACAACGATTTACGAGTCTAAGTTAAGCATTTTTTTTTTTTTTTGAGGGGGGGAGAAAAATATTTTAGATTCTCGATTAAGTCAATGTTTCTTCTTAGCTTCTTCTTCAGCTGCTTCTTCTTCTTCTTATTATTATTATATATATATATATATATATATTTTTTTTTTTTTTTTTTTTTTGCCTCATGAAGGAAATCGTGGCATTTTTTTTTTTTTTTTCAAATTTAAATTTCTCTTGTTAAGAAAATTTCTACATGGAAACGTGAAATTAAAAGTGATATCCATAACTCCCATTGTTCATATGATGATAACAAACTCCAAATCATCTTACTATAACCTTTTCACAAGGAAATCATACAGCTGCTTCAACTAAAAAAAAAAAAAAACTTTGGAGCCTCTAAGGCTTGAAATAATTGATGTATGAACAGTCTCGAAATTTTGAACAAGTGGTAGAGCAAATGTTAAGTACAAATCATTTTTTTCATCACCAAGCATCTCACTGCGTAAGAATATTAAAAATGCATTTACCATTTACTAGCCATTATTTGTATTGCTGATGGTTAAAGGCAGCCATCTTTCAAATCAAATTTGATAGAAGTTTCTTGAAAGCATATTCAGAGCACAGAGCTAGGCTATACAGCACGTGCGTCATATATACTTTACTTGGGGAACTCTTTCTCTTAGTACTAATAGCACTAAATTATGACTTCCACGTACACCACTAGCACCATCACTACTAAATCATATATACTTGCTGATGTTTACATCTGCTTCCTTCAAAACTGTACGACTGAATCAAAGCTTCTCCCGTCGTCGACGTTACCACCACCAGCAATTCAGTTTTCATTCATAAATGTTTCTCATTAAAAAAACAATCACATAAGCAAAGGTGCTCTGAACCACCAACTAATGAGAAATATTTGGTAGTTTTCACATCACTGATCAACTCCTCCAAGATTGAAACATTTACAAAATGTTTCACGTGAACATGTTGATCTGTAAGTGATTTACAAATGTTTTAATGATATAATTGTCAGACTTTTAATGGACTCTGCATGGTTACTTCTTAAATTGTATTAATTGCACAGCCGAACAATTTACAGTAAGAGGTTTCACATCTGTCGGTAAGGCAAGTAAATCCCTTCTCCCATTCCATCTTATATCTTGTTCCATCACTGTATGAGATCTTCAATTTGGGATAAATGGTATAAAATACCAACACGATGATAAAAAAGTGACTTCCTTTGTGACCACAAGACAGTATGTCATAGCCTCGAACACCGGACAACTCGTAGCCAGAATCAACTTGTGAACCTCCAGAAATAAATAAAATATATATATATATATATATATATATATATATATATATATATATATATATATATATATATATATATATATATATATAATGTGTGTGTGTGTGTGTGTGTGTGTGTGTATGTACTCACCCTCACCTAGTTGTACGCACCTAGTTGTGGTTGCATGGGTCGAGTCACAGCTCCTTGCCCCGCCTCTTCACGAGGTCACTCTTCCTGCTCCATGAGGTTTATCATACCTGTGTTTGTATGCGTCTGTGTGAATGTGTGTGTGTACTCACCTATTTGTGGTTGCAGGTGTCGATCCATAGCTCCTGGCCCCGCCTCTTCACTGATCACCACTAGGTCCTCTCCCTGCTCCATGAGCTTTATCAAACCTCGTCTTATAACTATGTATAGTTCCTGCCTCCACTACGTCACTTGTCAGACTATTCCACTTCCTGACAACTCTATGACTAAAGAAATACTTCCTAACATCCCTTTGGCTCATCTGAGTCTTCAACTTCCAATTGTGAACCCTTGTTTATGTGTCCTATCTCTGGAACATCCTGTCTCTGTCCACCTTGTCGATTCCTCTCAGTATTTTATAAGTCGTTATCATATCCCCTCTATCTCTCCTGTCTTCCAGTGTCGTCAGGTCGATTTCCCGAAACCTCTCCTCATAGGACATACCCCTTAGCTCCGGGACTAGTCTTGTTGCAAACCTTTGCACTTTCTCTAGTTTCCTCACATGCTTGACTAGGTGAGGGTTCCAAACTGTCGCTGCATACTCCAGTATGTACCTAACGTACACAGTGTACAGGGTCCTGAATGACTCCTTATTAAGATGTCGGAATGCTGTTCTTAGGTTTGCCAGGCGTCCGTATGCTGCAGCAGTTATTTGGTTGATGTGCGCCTCAGGAGATGTGCCCGGTGTTATACTCACCCCAAGATCCTTTTCCTTGAGTGAGGTTTGTAGGCTCTAGCCCCCCTAGACTGTACTCGTCTGTGGTCTTCTTTGCCCTTCCCCAATCTTCATGACTTTGCACTTGGTGGGGTTGAATTCCAGGAGTCAGTTGCTGGACCAGGCCTGCAGCCTGTCCAGATCCCTCTGTAGTTCTGCCTGGTCCTCGTCCGATTGAATTCTTCTCATCAACTTCACATCATCTGCAAACAGGGACACTTCGGAGTTTATTCCTTCCGTCATGTCGTTCACAAATACCGGAAACAGCACCGGTCCTAGGACTGACCCCTGTGGCCCCCGCTCGTTACAGGCGCCCACTCTGACACCTCGCCACGTACCATGACTCGCTGTTGTCTTCCTTGTTATTCCTGCCTGGTCCTCCAGCTTTTGCACTAATCTCTTGTGTGGAACTGTGTCAAACGCCTTCTTACAGTCCAAGAAAATGCAATCTACCCATCTCTCTCTTGTCTTACTGCTGTCACCTTGTCATAGAACTCCAGTAGGTTTGTGACGCAGGATTTCCCATCCCTGAAACCATGATGGTTGTCGTTGATGAGCTCATTCTTTTCTAGGCGCTCCACCACTCTTCTCCTGATAATCTTCTCCATGACCTTGCATACTATACATGACAGTGACACTGGTCTGTAGTTTGCGATCCAGATATCTGTGTCCCAATATGTGTATATTTCGTATTAGATGTATTTTATTTTCATATCATTGCGTCCTCAACATTTCCATACCAATATATGTATATTTCATAAATGATATAATTTTACATATTCAAGTATTTTTTTATTAAAAACATTTTTATTAATTTAAAAAGGATTGTAGCAAGCTTTTTTTTTATTCAGAAATTTAATTTTAAGTACAAACTTGAAAATTATTCATGTTGTGGGCAACATGAATCATCCTGTGTTTGGTAATCATACCCATCACATGTGGGGGCTTGTTTATAAATAAATACCTCAGTAGCAAACGAGGTTCTCCTCATGTGTGTATGTGTGTGTGTGTGTGTGTGTGTGTGTGTGTGTATGTGAATGTATGTATATATGTATGTATGTATGTATGTATGTATGTATGTATGTATGTATGTATGTATGTATGTGCAATAAGATCACAGTAAACAGGTGATATCACAATATGCAGAACAACCACTCTGAACACATAGTGAACTTCCAAGCGCTTTCCTGATTTCTCACATTATCAAGGAGTTGTGTTAATGTGAGAAATCACGATAGCACTTTTTTTCAGAGTGGTTGTTTTGCTTCTATAAATGTATGTATGTATTTATGAATGTATGTATACACGTATGTATGTATATATGTTTGTATGTATGTATGTGGCAGCTAATCACACACAATTCAAACATCAACTTCCTGGTAATCTTCTCCAGACTTTTATGCGTATAAATCCCTCTATTCATTACGATCATCCTGAGTAATCCTGGGTAATCCTGTGTAATCCTTCTCCGTAATCAGCAGTTTAGGGGCAGCCGAGTTATACCTCCAGTGCTATGTCTCATCCCAGGACGCATTCTCTGCTATAACTACTAGCTGGGGACTAGTTGGAGACTGAGCCGCGAATAGCAAACTAGTCTCCAATCTGAGGATGGTTCCTACTTCCTTCAGCCTCTGGAACTAATACTAGGAACTAGCAGTGCCTGTCGACTGTAGATTAGGATGGATATCCCGGAGCTGTGGGTCAACCCCTTTCAAGGATATCCCTCGTGAGTACAACTCAGTAAGAATAGTAATTACTGGACCTCCTGGATGATGACAGAACAATTGCGTCTTGGACAACTGTGTCCCGGTCATTGGCATTCCTGGACATTTGCGTCCGTTTTTTTTTTTTTTTTTTTTTTGCGTTCCAAACATCTGTGTCCCAATATGTGTATATATCGTATTAGATGTAATTTATTTTCATATCATTGCGTCCACAACATTTTCATACCAATATATGTATATTTCATAAATGATATAATTTTACATATTCATGTATTTTTTTATTAAAAACAATTATATTAATTTAAAAAAGGATTGTAGCAAGCTTTTTTTTATTCAATAATTTAACTTATAAGTCCAAACTCGAAAAGTATTCATGTTGTGGGCAACCAGAAGGTAACCATTGGACTACTCCAGTGAATCATCCTGTGTTTTGTAATCATACTCAACACATGTGGGGGGGGGGGGCTTGTATATAAATAAATACCTCAGTCGTAAACGAGGTATTTGTCATTTACCTACAATCACCTTAATTGATCAGACGGTTGCTTTTTGTTACTTAGTAATAATTACATATAGTGGGACGCAAATGACCGGGACGCAAAAAAAACGGACGCAAATGTCCAGAGACGCCAATGGCCGGGATATATTTGACCGGGAGACAATCGTCCAGGACGCAGATACCCTGGTGGCCTCCTGGAGAGAGATAGTAGTTAAGCAAGACCAGTGAGGGTTGAGGCAGGAGGACAAGCTTGCCCCACTACTGTATTAGTGGTCAGTTAGAATATCACAGTGATCAAGCACAGGGAGACTCATACCTTCGTGTATTACGTGTAACACATTACTTGTGGAGGAAAATACATTTTTTCCTATTAAGACGTTTTACCTATAAGAAACTTCAGCATGCGATATAGTCTCATGTACATGAAACTCTGCAGCAATAAAAGATGTCATTTTGTTATTTTATTTACCCCACCATTGTCTGCTCACAGCCACACACAAGGTCACTGCCACATACAAGGTCACAGCCACACAAGGTCACAGCCATACACAAGGTCACTGCCACACACAAGGTCACTCCCACATACAAGGTCACTGCCACACACAAGGTCACAGCCACACACAAGGTCACAGCCACACACAAGGTCACAACTACACACAAGGTCCCAGCCATACACAAGGTCACTGCCACATACAAGGTCACTGCCACACACAAGGTCACAGCCACACACAAGGTCACAGCCACACACAAGTTCACAGCCACACACAAGGTCACAACTACACACAAGGTCACAGCTACACACAAGTTCACAGCCACACTCAAATTCACAGCCACACACAAGATCACAGCCATACACAAGGTCACTGCCACATACAAGGTCACTGCCACACACAAGGTCACAGCCACACACAAGGTCACAGCCACACACAAGGTCACAGCCACACACAAGGTCACAACTACACACAAGGTCACAGCTACACACAAGTTCACAGCCATACTCAAATTCACAGCCACACACAAGGTCACTGCCACACACAAGGTCACAGCCACACACAAGGTCACAGCCACACACAAGGTCACAGCCACACACAAGGTCACAGCCACACACAAGGTCACAGCCACACACAAGGTACGGTGACCAAACCCACAGTGCTATAATTACGGTTCCATACTATACCTTCTAACACACACAATCTTATGGCTTTCTATTCTTTTTGGTAAGTCATTAACACATATGAAAAATATAATTTGGGAGCTTACTGATCCTTGTGGCACCCCACTTGTGACGTCTCTCCACTACGACATCACAGTTCGCATTTTCCTCTCAAATAGAATATTTCTCATGCCTTTAATTTTTCCCGTATTTTGGAATTTCTCCATTAATCTCTCATGGGGAATTCCCACAAAAACTTTATTTAAAATCTACAGAAATACAATCTGCCCATGACTCGGTCATAATAGATTAATAGATCTTATGTACAGGAAATTATACAACAAAAGCTAACTTGTTGACTCGTCACCAGGTTATTCCTCTCCAAGAGATTTATCCAATTTCCTCTAATTGCTTTTCTCAATATTTTTGTCGAACAACATTTGTTAAGGAAACACGTCTCTAGATTACTGGGATTTTCCCCTGTCACATCTTTATAAAAATTGGCAAACTGTGTACAGTGTTCCACTAGTCTGCCAGTTTACTGTGTTGTTGTGAAATCCAATTAGTTTTAGAAAGAATGTGTGTCTGTGTGTGTGTGTGTGTGTGTGAGTATTCACAGGGATCTTGGCCCTGCCTCTTCGCTGTTCACTACTAGGTCCACTCTCTCCCCGCTCCATGAGCTTTATCGTATCTCTTCTTAAAGCTATGTATGAATCCTGCCTCCACTACATCACTCTCCAGATTGTTCCACTTTCTGACAACTCTATGACTGAAGAAATACTTCCTAGCATCCTTTTGACTCATCTGAATCTTCACCTTCCAGTTGTGACCCCTTGTTGCTGTGTCCCTCTCTGAAATATCCTGTCCCTATCCACCTTGTCACTTCCTCTCAGTATTATTTTATATGTCGTTATCATGTTCCCCCTATCCCTTCTGTCCTCCAGTGTCGTGAGGTTGATTTCCCTTAACGTCTTCTCGTAGGACATACCCCATAGCTCCGGGACTAGTCTTGTTGCAAACCTTTACACTTTCTCTAATTTCTGAAGTATTCCTAATATGTAATCCCTTGTTTCCCCTCTGTCTCTTCCTCCAACTCCTCAAATATCCACTGGTTTTTGACAAGCAGTGCGTGTGTGTGTACTCACCTAGTTGTGGTTGCAGGGGTCGATTCACAGCTCCTGGCCCCGCCTCTTCACTGTCGCTACTAGGTCACTCTCCCTACTCTATGAGCTTTATCATACCTCTTCTTAAAGATATGTATTGATCCTGCCTCAACTACATCACTTTCCAGACTATTCTACTTCCTGACAACTCTATGACTGAGGAAATATTTCCTAACATCCCTGTGACTCATCTGAGTCTTCAACTTCCAATTGTGACACCTTGTTGTTGTGTCCCATCTCTTAAACATCTTGTGTGTGTTAGTTACTATTTTGTTACCATTTTGTCCTAGGCACATGTCGATTAGACACTAGGCCTGTTGTATGTATGTGTGTGTGTAACGAAACACTTCGAAATGTTTCGGCCCCGCCGGGAATTGAACCCGGGCCCTCTGTGCGTGAAGCAAGAGCGCTAGCCACCATGCCATCGGGGCTTGTTGTGTGTGTATGTGTGTGTGTGTGTGTGTGTGTGTGTGTGTGTGTGTGTGTTTATATAAACTAACGTCAAAATTCCATAATCACATTACGCAGTGTGGATTAACAACATTTACTCCTGACCACCAGTGGAACAGGTGGAACAAAGGTTGCATCCTGTGGCAAACTCAATAACAAAAATCCCAGACTTGATCACCGTTGAGGTCAGACCAAAAACTAACCCAATATTTTCTTTTTTAATTTCATTTGTGGCTTTTTGTGCTTATATTTTACGAGGATGCAGATATATGAAACAAGTCAAAGCTTGACGACATTACTTTGTGAAAAATAGTTGTCAATGTGAGTACATTCAGTATTTGTTATTCGTGTCGTATTTTCATTGCGACCGAAAATGTGTCTTTGTTTCTCTCTTTTTTTTAAGTCTATAATTATACAGGTTATGTGAGTTAAAAGCTGTGTGCTGTAGGGTGGCAGGTAATGTAATGTTGACAGCTGTGGCAGAGACACTCGGGTTAAAGCAAATCTTTGCTGTAGAAGATGTTTCACTCTGTGTAGAGCTCTATGAAGTCATGATACAGCTCTACACAGAGCAAAACGTTGCATACATTAAAATTATACATCAAGTGTCTTTCTGAAAGATGAAAGCTTTAAGCTTGAGCTGCAGGTTCATGGAAGAGCACCAGTGCCCCAAGCCAGGTGTATACACTTAACATGATGACTTCCCCAAGCCAGGTGTATACACTTAACATGATGACTTCCCCAAGCCAGGTGTATACACTTAACATGATGACTTCCCCAAGCCAGATGTATACACTTAACATGATGACTTTCCCAAGCCAGGAGTATACACTTAACATGATGACTTTCCCAAGCCAGGAGTATACACTTAACATGATGACTTCCGCAAGCCAGGTGTATACACTTAACATGATGACTTCCCCAAGCCAGGTGTATACACTAAACATGATGACTTCCCCAAGCCAGGTGTATACACTTAACATGATGACTTCCCCAAGCCAGGTGTATACACTTAACATATTAACTTCCCCAAGCCAGGTGTATACACTTAACATGATGACTTTCCCAAGCCAGGAGTATACACTTAACATGATGACTTTCCCAAGCCAGGTGTATATACTTAACATGATGACTTTCCCAAGCCAGGTGTATACACTTAACATGATGACTTTCCCAAGCCAGGAGTATACACTTAACATGATAACTTCTCCAAGCCAGGTGTATACACTTAACATGATGACTTCCCCAAGCCAGGTGTATACACTTAACATGATAACTTCTCCAAGCCAGGTGTATACACTTAACATGATGACTTCCCCAAGCCAGGTGTATATACTTAACATGATAACTTCTCCAAGCCAGATGTATACACTTAACATGATGACTTCCCCAAGCCATATTAAATATGGTTCAATCCTAAATATTGCTTGTAATTGAATATGACTTGCTAATGAATAAATATTTCTAATTGTGAGACTCTGATCTTGATACATGGAGGGTGAGCACACACACACACACACACACACACACAAGGGGACACAACTGGAAGCTGAAGACTCAGATGAGTCAAAGGGATGTTAGGAAGCATTTCTTCAGCCACAGAGTAGTCAGGAAGTGGAATAGTCTAGAGAAAGATATAGTGGAGGCAGGAACCATACATAGTTTTAAGACAAGGTATGATAAAGCTCATGGAGCAGGGAGAGCAGAGACCCAGTAGCAGACAGCGAAGAGGCGGGGCCAGGAGCTGAGTCTTGACCCCTGCAACCACAATTAGGTGAGTACAATTAGGTGAGTACATAAGAGCTAAGGGGCATGTCTTACGAGGAGAAATAAAGGGAAATCAATCTGACAACACTGGAGGATAGGAGAGATATGGGGACATGATAACGACATATAAAATACTGAGAGTAATCGACAAGGTGGACAGAAACAGGATGTTCCAGAGATGGGACACAGCAACAGGGGTCACAATTGGAAGTTGAAGACTCAGATGAGTCACAAGGATGTTAGAAAGTATTTCTTCAGTCATATAGTTGTCATGAAGTGGAATAGTCTGGAAAGTGATTTAGTGGAAGCAGGATCTATGCATAGTTTTAAGAAGAGGTATGATAAAGCTCATGGAGCAGGGAGAGAGTGACCTAGTAGCTACAGTGAAGAGGCTGGGCAGGAGCTATGACTCGATCCCTACAACGACAATTAGGTGAGTATATATATATATATATATATATATATATATACACAGTCTCCCCTCAACCTCTCTCTCTCTCTCTCTCTCTCTCTCTCCCCCCTCTCTTCCCGCCCTGCCAGAGAATTTTAGTATTTTTTGGGGGGCCTACCCTAGGAGCTTGCCAGTGGTGGTTGTTGTATGTGACAGGTCAGTGAACAACCCCACAAGCCAGAAGAAGTGATGGGCGGCCAGGTATTCTAGAAGGAGTATTCTCTGTAAGATCTTACTATTATTCCATAAGTAGCAGTCTCTGGAATATCTTACTATTATTCCAGAAGTAACAGTCTCTGGAAGATCATACTAGTATTCCAGAGACAGCAGTCTCGGGAAGATCTTACAAGTATTCCAAAACCAGCAGTCTCTGGAATATCATTCCAGTATTCTAAAGGCAGCGGTCTCTGGAATATCTAACTGTGATATCAGGGCGTCCAAAGCCTCATCCAATATTCCAGGGACATTTCTCTCATACGAGTATTCCAGAGGAAGCAATCTCTTGAGACTGGCCGGGGTGGACCATCTACTAGTATTCCAGAGATATAAATCTCTTTAACCAGACCGTACTGCCCCTCTACAGGTATTCCAGAGACATAAATCTCTGAAACCAGGGTGTTTTGGTCCTCTAACGAGAATTTTTGGTCCATTAGTCTCTGGAATTAGGGTGCCTGAGTCTTGTCAACATGTATTCTAGAATCAGCAGTGTCTGGAGCCATTGATCTCGCAGGCTCTTACGCGTTTTGGAGAAGCAGGAGTCTTTTCAGTCGTGGAACCTGGGGATTCTTATAGTGTTCAAGTTGCAGGAGTCTCTGCAGCTATGGAAACCATGACTCTTACAAGAGTTGCAGAGGAACCTAGGGACTCTTACGAGTGTTTCAGACGCAGGAGTCGCTGCAACAGTGGAACCCAAGGACTCTTACCAATATTCTAGAGGGAACAATCGCTGCAGCCATGGTACCCTGGGACTCTTTACAAGTGTTCCAGAGGCAGGAGTCTCTGAAAAGCAGTGCGGAAACCTCTTAAAGATTATCTTAGAGACGGCAGTGTCTGGAAACCAGGCGCCACACCCTGAGGCTGCAGAGAAATGAACTCCTTGACAAGAAGTGAGGGCACTTAAAATTTTGAGTCTGTGAGCGCCGTCTTGAAAAATATTAGATATGTACTGAAATAAAAATAAATGGTCTGCAGTTCAGTATTTTTCCAGCTGTAAATTTTAAAAGTGCAAAATACGGTAACAACGAGACATTTTAAAAGTAAACATCTGTGGTAATCCTTAACAAATATTATTGTTGTTAAGAATGTATCGGTGAGAGGAAGAAATAAAATTCGTGAGCTTCGCTTTGTTGGTTAAGGATGCACAGTGTAGGTTAAAAGTGGTGTGAGATGAACGAATGAGTGTGACCAGAAGCTAAGAGAAAGAATAAAAGAGAAGGAGGAGGGAGTCAGCAAAAAAGTTGTGGAAGAGGAAGTAATGGAGTCGTCTTCACGATCACTCCCTCTCTCTCTCATTCTGCCAAGGTCGTACTACCAGGTCGTACAGCCGTCTTCATGACTCCTCCCTCATCCAGTGTTTCTCATCCTCGTGGTACTACCACGGACGCCCGCTGCCTCTCTACGTGGAAGCCAGTAGGAGTGCTGAAAACACATATACATCTTTATAGCACTAGTAATAAAAATGCAACACAGATAATACATAGAGAGTTAGAGCAGAGCAAACCTCCGCTCAGTGAGCGATACTTTGCCTGACTATAAACCTGTTCTCATCTAAAGTGTTTTTCAATTGCCCAACTTGTCGGCACTGCCTCACACTCAAGCCAAAGGAATTCAAAGCACGTACTTACTGGGTTCACACACTTCTGGCATCTAATTACTGTTTCATATCGCACACTCACATTATCTTGTAAAGTTAACTCATAGAAAGTCATACAATGAGCACATTCAACAATATGGTCAGTTACAAATGTGCTTACGCGTAAAGTATTTATATTCCCATGCACATATGTACTCTCCCCAGTACACACGCACACGTACACACCTACATACACTCGCATTCACAGACACATAAGCATGCACACACAAATAGTAAAACAAAGAAAGCTTAAAGTACGGTAAACACATGTCGAGGAATTACCAAACAAAAATGATGAACTGAAACAAACAAATAGCAAAGACATTCCAAACATCATAGCTATCACAGAGACTAAATTAACCGTAATGATAACAGATGCCATATTCCAAGCAGAAAATCAAGCGATGCAGATAGATAAACGAAAAATGGGAGAGATAGAAGCTGCACTGCTAATCATAAACCAGTGAAGTTTTGAAGAGATAGAAGAGATAAGCAAAAATTAGCTAAATAACTACATAATAGACACAAGGAAGACTGGGAGACCCAAAGTGGTATAGCACTTATTAAAACCCATCACCAAACAGCAGGTGACCAAAACGGGACTATAAAGATAACTAGCAGTGGTTAGCATCATTGTGGAAGCAGCAAGGATAGCCCATATGGCCAAAGTAACGCTACTAATCAGGTAATATTTCACCCACAAAGAGACAAACTGGGTGAATTAGGACCCGAATAACTTCTGCAGCCAATACACGTCTGGCAAATCTAAGAATATCCTTTAGTAATCCTAACAGAGAGTCTCTCACGGTCTTATGCACGACATATGTTAAGTGGCTATCTTCAAGTATGAAGCACCAGTATGGAACCCCTCACCTGATAAAGAATGTTATTGAAATTGGGGAAATTACAGAGAAATGTAACGAGATTAGGCCCAGAGCTATGAAAAATTACCTATGAGAAGAGACTAAAGACTGAACCTGATGACACCAGATTTTTGTAAAAAAAAACAGGGGAGACATGATAACGACATGCTAAATAATCAAATGACTTTATAAGGTAGATAAGTACAGACTATTTGAAAAACGGAGAACTGGTACACGAGGGCACCGTTAGACGTTAAAGACTCAGATGAGTCACAGTGAAGTCAGGAAGTATTTTCTTAGCCTCTGGGTGATAAGGAAGTGGAATGGCTTGCAAGTATCCATACATATATTTAAGAACTGGTACGAAAACACTCACGAGGCTAGGAGGGAGAAAGTACCGCAACAGGCAAGTTAACAGGCGGGGCCAGGAACTATGACTCAACTCCTACAACCACAAACATGGGAGAGCACACACACACACATATGGGTATATGGGGGCCTGGCAAACCTTAGAACAGCGTTTCGACACCTTAGCAAGGAATCGTTCAAGACACTGTACACCGTGTACGTCAGGCCCATACTGAAGTTTGAAATCCACACCTGGTCAAACACGTCAAGAAATTAGAGAAAGTGCAAAGGTTTGCAGCAAGACTAGTCCTGGTGCTACGAGGAGAGGTTAAGGGAAATCAACCTGACGACACTGCAGGACGGGAGGGATGGAAAGGGTAACATGATAACAACATATAAAATACTAAGAGGAAATTATAAGGTGGACAGGGCTAGAATGTTTCAAAGACGGGACACAGCAACAAGGGGTCACAACTGGAAGTTGAAAACTCAGATGAGCCATAGGGATATTAGGAAGTGTTTCTTTAGCCTTAGAGTTATCAGGAAGTGGAATAATCTGGAGAGTGAAGTAGTGGAGGCAAAATTTATACATAACTTTAAGAAGAGAGTGACCTAGTAGCGACTAACAAAGAGGCGGGGCTAGGATCTGTGACTCGACCCCTGCAACCACATATAGATGACTACATATAAGTGGGTAGACTCACATGACTAATGGGGATCGCAACTGAACAATTCCTAAGCCAGCATGTCGAAGAAATTCCAAGAATATAAGCTCAGACTAAACCAACTCAGCGATACTTGGTTTTTACCTGAATAATTCAGACGAGAGTCAGTTACCACCCAGTTCTTAGTTTCCAGCACGTGGTAGAAGCTGTCATAAAAAAACAGAAGAATGGAAGGAGGGAGAGACAAATATTAAACTAGACTCCCGAATGTAAGACTGCAGGGATGAGAGATTTTCGTTCTCGAGTCAAATAGGAAATGGTCATAAATTAATTTTGATAAGAAAATTTAAAATTATATTCGTGTTGAGGTAAACCCGTGAAGTGATGCAGTATGGGAGGGAAAATGCTACGTATCGATAATGCACAGCCTAATCAGAAAGTGACTAGTTGCTTTAAGATTCATACCAGCCAGGAATGTGTATACAAAATACAGAGAGAGAGCTCCCAGTTGACCCTGAACTGCAAAGAGGCCAAAATGAAGAGTAATAGAGAAGAAGCACAAAAACATGGAGGAAAGAAGGAAATAAGATAACTGAATAAATGTGAAGTAACAGGAAGGGAAGCAAAGTGACAATTTCAACGGCCAAATTAGAAACGAAGCTGCACATTAGTTACATAAAGAAGATGACTGTTTAGAGCCACGTTATAAGACTGATGAAGGGAGGATATTTACTTACAGAAGCCATGACATTTTCATATGCAAAACTACTTTCGCTCCTTGTACATAGTTTGTCTCTTCATCTCTTGAGAAAGCGGTTTGAATTCTTCGTTATTGTTATTATTATTTATTGGCATTAATTAGTCATTTCAAGTCGTTATACCAGTAACTAAAATAGTCCGGAAAATTGATTCAGAGGAAGATGCCACCGTACTTCAGGAGGATTTAGACAAACTCATGGCATGGTCTGAAAAGTGGCAGACGCAGTTCAATATAGACAAATGTAAAGTCCTGATGCTCGGAAATGTAAGTAACCTTAGCACTTATAAACTAAATAATTTAGAACTTAGACTTACAGAATGCGAAAGAGTCTTGGGAGTTATGGTAAGCAAGAACCTCAAGCTAAAACAGCATAGCAAATACCTAAGTGTACGTAATAAGGCAAACAGATTACAGTGATTTATATAACGAACTATAAGCAGCAGGAATCCAGAGGTTATACTAAAACTCTACACATCATTTACTGTGTGTTCTCACACACAAGTCCCATAGCTAATAAGTCTCATTTTTTTATATAAATTAGTCCCATTTTTAATTAATTAGTCCCATCTTTAAATAAATTTGTATACTGGCGTAAAATATACGTATATGGAGAAGCCAACGCCCGGCACATTAGTTTCAGCCGTTGATGTCTGGTGTAAATTTCTTGAAAGCCTTGTGAGTGTTTCACTGAGGAAGACCAACTGTATCCTGTGTGTGACTTGTCAACCTTCCTATCTCTACCCATCACTTCCTTTCCCTCATATACCCCTTTTTTATTTACAAAGGGTTTTACAGGATTAGGTTAAGAGTCTACCCTTATTTACAAGCTAAGTAACAAAAAAGGCACAATACCGTGACTGGAACAATACACACACAACCCGCACATATAAAAAGAGAGGAGCTTACGACGACGTTTCGGTCCGACTTGGACCATTTACAAAGTCACACTAACACGAAGGACAGGTGGAAGGGGTATATATAGGCAGGCAGACAGGGGAGGGCACAAGAAAGTGGTGGAGGGGTAACGGAGGTAGTAGTGATAGTAGTGGTAGTAGTGGTAGTAGTGATAGTAGTGATAGTAGTAGTGGAGTCCAAGTCGGACCGAAACGTCGTCGTAAGCTCCTCTCTTTTTATATGTGCGGGTTGTGTGTGTATTACAAGCTAAGAGCTGTTACCTACCTCAGCTCATTTAGAAGCTTTTTTTTATTGTTATGAGATATAGAGACAGAGAATAGGATGATAAGTACAGGTCAGCCATAGAAGTAGTTAGGTCTAAGGGAGGGATCCCAATCATATGTAGCATTTTGCCTAGAAAGGGAGTGGGCAATGAATGGATGTCTAGGGCAATTGGTCTAGCAACAACAAACTCCCTTGATGCTTGTCCTAGCAACAACAAACTCCAGTGATGCTTGTCCTAGCAACAACAAACTCCAGTGATGCTTGTCCTAGCAACAACAAACTCCCTTGATGCTTGTCCTGGAGTCGTCTGTGGGCCAGCGATTTCATTTGGTCAACTAATATTTCATCGATGTCATTAAGATGTACGAACATGTTCCATCTCGAGTCATTTTAGGAATGAATGATTTCAGATGAAGTGATGTTCTTGAGAAGGGTACTGCCAGAGTGTGATTGCTGTTTACTGCCCGTCTTGTTGTGTAGAAGCTGTCTTCTCGCTGTACTCGAAGTGGAGCCAAGTTGACAACATTGGCCTTGTACATAGCAGTAAGGCCACCCACATCCCTCCGGTGTTGAAAGCGCTGAGTGGACTCCTATTTCCTGCACCACTTTTGTTTCGCTACTGATTTCTCTGTAGGTTCTGCCGTTGGTGAGCCTGATAATTATGTACCTGGTGGGTACTTTCCTGGGACTGTGTTGGTGGAAGGTGAGACGATTGTGGGTGGCTACCTCTTTCTCTTCCCATCATCTTCCAGTTCTACCAGATATATCCCTGCTGTTAGCGCTTTGGCCTAGCACTTGTTCAGGTGCAGTGGTTGTCACCTGATTATTTTCTGCTCCAATCTCTGGTGGAAAAATCTTTCACTCTCTCTCTCTCTCTTCCTTTCTCCACTCATCGCTTATCTTCCCACCCCTTCCCTCATTTACGTTGTATCTATATCTCTTGTCACTCTTTTTTCAAACATTACGCAAAAATTCTCATGAGTAACATGTTTGCCAGTATCCACACATCTGCCATACACAAATTTCTAACACTTTATGCGCAACGAGACACTGCACTCAGAGCGAGTCTTCATTCTGACGACGTTTTGCTCTTCGTAGAGTTTTATCAGTTCATGACTTGATAAATCTTAACACATTTCTCCACACTATTTTACCAACAACAAAATTCTGACACCTTAAATCCTCCCGAAGATCTATGACTTCTAACTAGTCATCCTTTTTAGATATGGTTTGAATTCTGTAAGAGTCGACATCACGACTTAACATTAACCAGGCGACGGCTAGTTCCACTCACGTTTGATCCGAGGATGAGGAGAGAGGAAGGTTCCAATTCCTCATAGCCAGAGCCCTTTACCAACATCATGAAAATCCTCTCCTTGAAGAACACGAGTTAACGTTCCTACAAAGAGCGGTATAAGCTAACTATGAAAACGTAAATAAACAGTGACAATAATTCACAGCTGTTCCTGAGGTTCGAACTGAGGACACGAAAAGTTACACTGCAGTCCGTCTAGTTCATATGCGAATCACCGTGAAATGTTTCAGTTGGTGTGAGTGTTTCAACATGCTCATTCTCACAAAACAAGATGAATTCCTTTTCCAGTCAGTTTGCAATGTTTACGTATTTTATCCAGACAACGTTTCGTACGACGGGAAGGAAAGTGATCGTAGATAAACCATCCACGCTTTTCAGATATGTAAATTTACCTAATTTGATTGTGGGTACAGATGTTGCATCGATACTCTGTCCTCCGACACACGCTCAGGTTTATATAAACATAACACGCACTTCCTGGTTTACCTTTGCTCACAGTCATACAAGAATGATAATCGACACATTAAAAACAAAAAATACACAAGGTACTGAATGCTATTTTTAAAGGCTACGTAATCTAAACGTTTTAAAGAATTCAGAACGTTGTCCTAGTGACCGTTTACTGAACTTTCCTATCAAATATCCTAGTGACAGCAGTGTGGGATGTTGTGGGACAGTGTGTGGAGAGGAAATTCTACTGTCTGACTTCAACATGAACTCTCATGTACAGCGACAATATCTCTAATACATTTCCATGAGCTGATGCTGATACAGAGGCGTGGATCCGTTGATCTGACGGATCAAGATGATCCAGAGATATTACACGAGATCACGTCGGATGACCAGAGAGAGGGAGAGAGAGAGAGAGAGAGAGAGAGAGAGAGAGAGAGAGAGAGAGAGAGAGAGAGAGAGAGAAGAGAGAGAGAGAGAGAGAGAAAGAGAGAATAAGTAGACAAAGCAAGAGGCCGGAAGAGAACTGATAGGGTGGAGATAGAGTGTATATATATATATATATATATATATATATATATATCGTGCCGATTAGGTAAAACTTGCGATTTTGGCTTAAATAGCAACGCTCACCTTGCCATATAAGACAAGCGAAAATTTGTGTATGCAATAATTTCGCCAAAATCATTCTGAACATAACGAAAAAATATATTTCATTGTGTTTGTTTATTATTAAATTATTGTTAACCTATCTAAAATATATTTAGTTAGGTTAGGCTAAATTAAATTGCGCTTGTTGTAATAAGGTTAGGTAGGTTTTCAAAGTTTCTCTTGGTACAAAATTTTAAATTCTTACATTAACATATAAGAAAAAATATATATCTTTAAATGTATAAGAGAAAATTTTAGAAAGGACTTAATTTTAGATGAGTTCTTGCTAATTGACCAGTTTTACCTAATCGGCACGACATATATATTTATATACATATATGTGTGTGTGTGTGTGTGTAATCACCTAGTTGTACTCACCTAGTTGTGGTTGCAGGGGTCGATTCATAGCTCCTGGCCCCGCCTCTTCACTGGCCGCTACTGGGTCACTTTCCCTGCGCCATGTGCTTTATCATACCTCTTCTTAAAGCTATGAATGGATCCTGCCTCCACTACATCGCTTCCCAAACTATTCCACTTCCCGACCACTCTGTGACTGAAGAAATACTTCCTAACATCCCTGTGATTCATTTGAGTCTTCAACTTCCAACTGTGTTCCCTTGTTGCTGTGTCCCATCTCTGGAACATTCTGTCTTTGTCCACCTTGTCAATTCCTCTCAGTATTTTATATGTCGTTATCATGTCGTCCCTATCTCTCCTGTCCTCCAATGTCGTCAGGTCGATTTCTCTTAACCTCTCCTTAGGTCCGGGACTAGTCTTGTTGCAAACCTTTGCACTTTCTCTAGCTTCGTGTGTGTGTGTGTGTTTGCGTGTGTGTGTGTGTTTGCGTGCGTGTGTGTGTTTGAAGGACTGAAGACGTTTACAAATGTGCCAAGATCTTTCCATTTCTTCTCCATCTACATAAGAAGGGAAGAAGGAGACTGAGCCACCTGTGATTAATATGTAAATTAAGGACAGTGTTTTTCTTGCCCCGAGGCGGCCATTAAGCTCAGAGAGAAGTCAAGATTCCTGCAGATGTGAGCCAAAATTAGTGAGAAGAAAAGTTTGAGGAGGAATCAGCATTAGTCCAGAGCGTCCACTGCCTAGTAGTGGCCCATAGCAGGAAGTGAGGAAGCTGGTAGTGTCCGTCTCTCTCTCTCTCTCTCTCTCTCTCTCTCTCTCTCTGGAATCCTTACTTGCCCTGATGAGAAGAGAAGAGATGCAAATTTCAATTCCACTTATTCTATTCATAGTGTTGGTCTCCAGTTCTCTGAGAAGCTCCAGTCTCTCGTGCACATGCTTGGAGCTGTGACTCAGCCCACCTGATGCAGATAATCTCCTCTCATACAATTTCCTGATCAACTTGTGTGACGGGGATGGAACCCACAGTCTAGCGATCCCCGAATTATCACACCTCCCCCTTAACTTACTGCACCACGGCAGGTCATACGAGCTCCCCATCCAGGAAATTCTTTAACCTGGGAATGCTGGTGATTGCCGCATCTGCGACACTATCACGCGTTTTATGATGCTCTCCCGACTTCACCAGCCCCACATTCTCAGCACAATATTATCCCGTATTTACAACTATATTATTTTCGGTCCCACTCGGAGGCCGTGGACTCTTACTCGTGATTCTACCGAGGGTTTGGGAAATATAATATCGCTTTTAGGAAATCCAAGATATATTAAATAGGCTCCAGCATTTCACAGAAAGAATTTTATCAGTATCTCAGGCATAATTTTGTTTTCTCTTGTATTGTGTAATACGCATAGAGAAATAACTTTACCTTCAAGAACTGCATATTGTGTCTTCAGGTAGTAAGAGAAACATTACTGAGTCTTCTTGTTGATGTCAGTACTGGGATCTTCGCTTCGTACCTCACATAAGTGATCAATGAAGACACGGTGAGAGTAAATCAGTTTACATTACGCATCCTCAGAATTTTTTTTTTTTACCTTCTTATATTCGGTTCTTCAGTCTTTTTTTTGTGTCTAGGTTAGATTTAGCCAGTACTTCAGGACACGAGGTGAACAAACTGTAGGCTACACAAGAACAAACTGTCGACTACACAAGAACAAACTGTCGGCTACACAAGAACAAACTGTCGGCTACACAAGAACAAACTGTCGACTACACAAGAACAAACTGTCGACTACACAAGAACAAACTGTCGGCTACACAAGAACAAACTGTCGGCTACACAAGAAAAAACTGTCGGCTACACAAGAACAAACTGTCGACTACACAAGAACAAACTGTTAGCTACACAAGAACAAACTGTAGGCTACACAAGAACAAACTGTCGACTACACAAGAACAAACTGTCGGCTACACAAGAACAAACTGTCGACTACACAAGAACAAACTGTCGGCTACACAAGAACAAACTGTCGACTACACAAGAACAAACTGTCGACTACACAAGAACAAACTGTCGGCTACACAAGAACAAACTGTCGACTACACAAGAACAAACTGTCGGCTACACAAGAAAAAACTGTCGGCTACACAAGAACAAACTGTCGACTACACAAGAACAAACTGTCGGCTACACAAGAACAAACTGTCGACTACACAAGAACAAACTGTCGACTACACAAGAACAAACTGTCGGCTACACAAGAACAAACTGTCGACTACATAAGAACAAACTGTTGGCTACACAAGAACAAACTGTCGGCTACACAAGAACAAACTGTCGACTACACAAGAACAAACTGTCGACTACACAAGAACAAACTGTCGGATACACAAGAACAAACTGTTGACTACACAAGAACAAACTGTCGACTACACAAGAACAAACTGTCGACTACACAAGAACAAACTGTCGGCTACACAAGAACAAACTGTCGGCTACACAAGAACAAACTGTCGGCTACACAAGAACAAACTGTCGGCTACACAAGAACAAACTGTCGGCTACACAAGAACAAACTGTCGGTTACACAAGAACAAACTGTCGGCTACACAAGAACAAACTGTCGGTTACACAAGAACAAACTGTCGACTACACAAGAACAAACTGTCGACTACACAAGAACAAACTGTCGGCTACACAAGAACAAACTGTCGGTTACACAAGAACAAACTGTCGACTACACAAGAACAAACTGTCGACTACACAAGAACAAACTGTCGACTACACAAGAACAAACTGTCGGCTACACAAGAACAAACTGTCGACTACACAAGAACAAACTGTCGGCTACACAAGAAAAAACTGTCGGCTACACAAGAACAAACTGTCGACTACACAAGAACAAACTGTCGGCTACACAAGAACAAACTGTCGACTACACAAGAACAAACTGTCGACTACACAAGAACAAACTGTCGGCTACACAAGAACAAACTGTCGACTACATAAGAACAAACTGTTGGCTACACAAGAACAAACTGTCGGCTACACAAGAACAAACTGTCGACTACACAAGAACAAACTGTCGACTACACAAGAACAAACTGTCGGATACACAAGAACAAACTGTTGACTACACAAGAACAAACTGTCGACTACACAAGAACAAACTGTCGACTACACAAGAACAAACTGTCGGCTACACAAGAACAAACTGTCGGCTACACAAGAACAAACTGTCGGCTACACAAGAACAAACTGTCGGCTACACAAGAACAAACTGTCGGCTACACAAGAACAAACTGTCGGTTACACAAGAACAAACTGTCGACTACACAAGAACAAACTGTCGACTACACAAGAACAAACTGTCGGATACACAAGAACAAACTGTCGACTACACAATAACAAACTGTCGACTACACAAGAACAAACTGTCGACTACACAAGAACAAACTGTCGGCTACACAAGAACAAACTGTCGACTACACAAGAACAAACTGTCGGCTACACAAGAACAAACTGTCGACTACACAAGAACAAACTGTCGGCTAGACAAGAACAAACTGTCGGCTACACAAGAACAAACTATGCGTACAAGACATGAACAACCAAAGAATTTTTTTTTTTCATTTCGTAAGGCAGATTTTAATTCCATTAATTCTATTCATGGTGAATGTATACGGAATATAAGAGGGTGTATGCATGCGTTACTTATGAAAGAATATACATTTATACATCCAACAAGAGCGATCCACCAAGGCAGTGGAAGGCTCATCATGAATCCCATTTCAATTTTTGCTTGATTTCCCCAGACACATTGCAAGATTACAATGGTCCGGTCTCGACACAGTCTCCTTAGTGGAATATATATATTATGTAATAAAATATACCTATTTGTAAAAAAAAAAAAAAAAAAAAAAAAAGAAATATATATATATATATATATATATATATATATATATATATATATATATATGTTGTCAGGGGAATGCCTTCCACCTGAACAAAATATAATGGAAAAATTAATAAAAAAAATTAAAGACTCTTGGGTAGGAAATAAACAAAGAGTTTTCGGAGTTTTTACTAAAAAAAAAAAAAAAAAAGTAGGCCGTTGTGGTTCTGGCAGGATGTATAGTAGGAGAATATAATGCCCAGGATGAGGCTCGGGTGTAGACGAGATGGTGGAAGGTTATCCTGGGCAGATGTTAAGAATTCTCGTAAGCCACTTGGTCGCTAAGTCAGAGAGACGTACATCTTGCTCCTTCAAATCTCAGCGTCTGTTCGGGCTGACCAGGCCAGCAGCAGAGCTGATCAGGAGAAGTGTGGAGGTGTAGTGACACTCACAGTTTGGTTGTTCACCAGGTAAGGTTGATACTACCAGAAAAGGCGGGGGGAGGTTCTGCCTGGGCCCGCTAGATGGCAGCACCGGCTGACTAACAACCTTAACCCACAAGTATACTCCACTTTTCCCTCAAAAATATATATATATATATATATATATATATATATATATATATATATATATATATATATATATATGTCGTGCCTAATAGGTAAAACTGGTCAATTAGCAAGAACTCATTTAAAATTAAGTCCTTTCTAAAATTTTCTCTTATACGTTTAAAGATATACTTTTTTCATTTATGTTAATGTAAAAATTTATAATTTTGTACCAAGAGAAACTTTGAAAACCTACCTAACCTTATTACAACAAGCGCAATTTAATTTAGCCTAACCCAACTAAATATATTTTAGATACGTTAACATTAATTTAATAATAAACAAACACAATGAAATATATTTTTTCGTTAGGTTCAGAATGATTTTTGCGAAATTATTGCATACACAAATTTTTGCTTTTCTTATATGGCAAGGTGAGCGTTGCTATTTAAGCCAAAATTGCAAGTTTTACCTAATCGGCACGACATATATATATATATATATATATATATATATATATATATATATATATATATATATATATATGTGTGTGTGTGTGTGTACTCACCTAGTTGTACTCACCTAGTTGTGGTTGCAGGGGTCGAGTCATAGCTCCTGGCCCCGCCTCTTCACTGGCCGCAACTGGGTCACTCTCCCTGCGCCATGAGCTTTATCATACCTCTTCTTAAAGCTATGCACGGAACCTGTCTCCACTACATCGCTTCCCAAACTATTCCACTTCCCGACCACTCTGTGACTGAAGAAATACTTCCTAACATCCCTGTGATTCATCTGAGTCTTCAACTTCCAACTGTGTCCCATTGCTGCTGTGTCCCATCTCTGGAACATTCTGTCTTTGTCCACCTTGTCAATTCCTCTCAGTATCTTATATGTCGTTTTCATGTCCCCCCTAACTCCTGTCCTCCAGTGTCGTCAGGTCGATTTCCCTTAACCTCTCCTTGTAGAACATATCCATTAGCTCCGGGACTAGTCTTGTTGCAAACCTTTGCACTTTCTCTAGCTTCTTTACGTGCTTGGCTAGGTGTGGGTTCCAAACTGGTACTGCATACTCTAAAATGGGCCTAACGTACACAGTGTACAGGGTCCTGAACGATTCCTTATTAAGATGTCGGAATGCTGTTCTTAGGTTTGCTAGGCGCCCGTATGCTGCAGCAGTTATTTGGTTGATGTGCGCCTCAGATGTGCCTGGTGTTATACTCACCCCCAGATCTTTTTCCTTGAGTTAGGTTTGTAGTCTCTGACCCCCTAGACTGTACTCCGTCTGCGGTCTTCTTTACCCTTCCCAATCTTCATGACTTTGCACTTGGTGGGGTTGAACTCCAGGAGCCAATTGCTGGACCAGGCTTGCAGCCTCTCCAGGTCCCTTTGTAGTTCTGTCTGGTCCTCGTCCGATTGAATTCTTCTCATGTGTGTGTGTGTGTGTCATGCCTAATAAGTATATAAGTATATATTTTGGCTTAAATAGCAACGCTCTTTTTGCCGAATAAGGCAAGCGAAAATTTGTGTATGCAATAATTTCACAATAATCATTCTGAAACTTATCTAAAACTTTTCTAAAATATATTTAGTTGGATTAGGCTAAATTAACTTGCGCTTGTTATAATAAGGTTAGAAAAGTTTTCTAAGGTACTTTTGGTACAAAATTATTAATTTATAAATTAACATAAATGAAAAAATATATATCTTTAAACGTATAAGAGAAAATTTTAGAAAGGAATTAGTTTTAAATGAGTTATTGCTAATTGACCAATTTTACCTATTCAGCACGACATATATATATATATATATATATATATATATATATATATATATATATGTCGTGCCGATTAGGTAAAACTTGCAATTTTGGCTTAAATAGCAACGCTCTTCTTGCCATATAAGACAAGTGAAAATTTGTGTATGCAATAATTTCGCAAAAATCATTCTGAACATAAAAAAAAAAAAAAAGACTTCGGGATGTGCATGTTTATAGAGGGGCCACAGATATTTCAGATCACTTTTCAGTTGTAGCTACAGTGAGAGTAAAAGGTAGATGGGTTGCAATGAGAATCGAAGCAACAAGTAAGAGAGAAGAGGAGACAGTTAGGCTAAGATATAAACAACTATTGGAAGAAAGATGGGCTAGTGAGAGTTAAGACAATGAGGTTGAGGAGGTATGGAGTAGATTTAAGAATGTAGTGTTAGAGTGTTCAGCAGAAGTTTGTGATTACAGGAAAGTGGGTGTGGGAAGGAAGAAGAGCGATTGGTGGAATGATGAGGTAAAAAGAGTAGTAAGAGAGAAAAAATTAGTATATGAGAGGTTTTTACAAAGTAAAAGGATACAAGGAAGGAGGAGTATATGGAGACAAAAAGAGAGGTTAAGAGAGTGAAGGAATGTAAAAGGAGAGCAAATGAGAGAGTGTGTGAGATGCTATCAACAAATTTTGTTAAGAATAAGAGGAATTTTTGAAGTGAGATTAATAAGTTGAAAAAGCCTAGTGAACGAATGGATTTGACATTTACAAATAGAAGAAGAAAGTTATTAGATGGAGAGTTGGAGGTATTGGGAAGATGGAAGGAATATTTTGAGGAACTGTTAAATGTTAATGAAAATAGGGAAACTGTGATTTCGTGTATAGGGCAAGGAGGAATAACATCTTGTAGGAGTGAAGAAGAACCAGCTGTGAGTGTGGGGAAAGTGCGTGAGGCAGTGGGTAGAAAGAAAGGGTATAAAGCAGCTGGAATTGATGGGATAAAGACAGAAATCTTAAAAGCAGGTGGGAATATACTTTTGGAGTGGTTAGTATTTTTATTTAATAAATATATGGAAGAGAGTAAGGTACTAAGGGATTGGAGGAGAGCATGTATAGTTCCTTTGTATAAAGGCAAAGGGGACAAAAAAGTGTAAAAATTATAGAAGAATATGCCTGCTGAATATACCTGGTAAAGTGTCTAGTAAAGATATTATCAAAAGAATTAAGATTAAGACGGAGAGTAGGATCGCAAATGAACAAGGAGCTTTGGGAAGGGTAGGGGGTGTGTAGGCCAAGTGTTTACAGTGAAACATATAGCTGAACAGTATTTAGATAAGGGTAAAGAGGTTTTTGTGCCATCTATGGATTTGGAAAAGGCGTATGATAGGGTGGTTAGGGGGGAAATGTGGCAGATGTTGCAAATGTATGGAATAGGAGGTAGGTTACTGAAGGTTTACCGCAGGGGAGTGTGAGCCTGTTAGATAGGAGTGAGTGGAGGCAAGTGGTTTTTATATCTTAACGTGCTGTTGGAGTGGGAACAAGGTAACATTTATGAAGGGATTCAGAGAAACCGGTTAGCCGGACTTGAGTCCTGGAGGTGGGAAGTACAGTGCCTGCACTCTGAAGGAGTGGTCGGGATATTTGCAGTCTGGAAGGGTATATAAACTGTATGTACCTGGAGGTCGTTCCGAGGATCAACGTCTATTGGTAATTCCCCTTATGCCTGCTGGAGTGAGTGATGATGAAAGTGTTTTTTTTTTCGGGTCACCCTACCTCGGTGGAACACTGCCGGTGTGGTAAAAAAAATAATTAATAATAATAATAATTATTATTATTATTATTATTATTAACTGTACAATTTTCGTATGCAAAAGCAAGGAAAAACCTTATCATTAAAGTTTTTTCATCCAAAGAATGAAGGAAAAATGTCCTTATCCCCTCCCTCTTTAATTATCAGGAAACGCAATTTTAACCAGTCATAATCTCCTCGAAATATCATAATTCGCGAGAAAAATTATTTTAAAAGGGCTGAAATAAGAGGGTTTAATTTCTTAAATATGAAAAAAAAAAAATTAGAGTTGGAGCAGATTTGGTTTATGAGACGAGGGAAGACTGGCCGGAAGAGGAAGACAAATTATTAGCACAAACGTGAAAAGAAATTTCGGCGAAGTGGAAATCTGGAGGGAATAATTAAGCAAGAGAAAGGAGTTATCATCTGCAGCCCTGGAGACTTTTGCCTCTTTGGGACACAGCGGCAGCAATTGCTGCCACTGGGAGAGATAAGATGCAATAACGAGACGTTTCTCTCGCTAGCCGGAACTCTGAATGACGGTAATGTTGAAGTGGGGGATGGTGATGAATGTGCAGGTGTTATGCTGGTAGTTTGGTCTTACGAAAAGGCGATATGTTTATTAACAAAGTTGTCTAGGTGGACAAAATCAAAGTATATGAATTTGATATAATTTAGGATATAAGCTTCTACACTTCTCTTGCAGTGCAAAGTTCAATTGTATATATAGTAGTATAGTGCTGAAGGCACATTTCATATCAGTATGACTCTTAAGTAACGTCTGGTACGTTGTTATCAATTATAAAAATACTAACATATACAATCGTGTGTGTGAGAATGTTTATGCTCAAAGTTGTTCGTAATGTCTCAGTAAGACTCGACTTAGACTTAAACAGTGACTGACTAAACGTCCTCAAATAATCTGTCTTCTTGACAAACAAGGCAATCAAAGCAGTTTGCTTAAACAATAAGACGAACCATTCGCCAAAAAACAATAATGTAACAAGCAGCAGCACAGCGTCAGGAACAAGGAGACAAAATAACGACCCTAACTGGGGACCATCAGCAGATCCTCCATGAAAGTCATAAAACTCCATTAATACTGAATCTAAGTTCAGCATAACCAAATCACCGAGTACGACGGTGAGTAGATGCCACACAAAATAGGTCAAAAGCTTTAGCTTGGGACCTGGGTTGACTTAGAGTGTCATTATGGCACAACACCTCGGAAAAACAAAAAAATCACTGAGTCTGAACATTGCTTTGTGAAAAGAGTTGCAAGAAGTATGTTTCGACTCACCGGCGAAACTATACTCTACCAAAACAGAGTCTAAATAACGAACAAACAGCCAGAGACGAGAGAGATCTCTGGAGAGATGGAGAGAGAGCGAGGTGCTGGTCGAGCAATGACCAGCTGTGGAGAGAGAGAGAGATTTCTAAACTACAGGCCTCACATCAGGTGATATCACGTGACTCTTCCGTGGTACTGGCGCGACGCTGGAAGGTACACAAGATAGTTAGCTAAGTAGTTTACCAATGCGGACAACCAACTACAACTCTTGAACAATGAAGTGTAAATGTTACATCCAACGTAATGACATAGCTAAGTCAAATATTAATATAAAGCAAGATATTTTCATTTTAGCTAATAATGAAAATATCGGCAATATAAAATTATATGAAAAGGTAAATATACACATAAAATTTACATTATATACATTGTGTCCCTTTCTGGGGCACAACATGTGGTACATAGGTGGCGTTGTGTAGGTGGCGTTGTGTAGGTGGCGTTGTGTAGGTGGCGTTGTGTAGGTGGCGTTGTGTAGGTGGCGTTGTGTAGGTGGCGTTGTGTAGGTGGCGTTGTGTAGGTGGCGTTGTGTAGGTGGCGTTGTGTAGGTGGCGTTGTGTAGGTGGCGTTGTGTAGGTGGCGTTGTGTAGGTGGCGTTGTGTAGGTGGCGTTGTGTAGGTGGCGTTGTGTAGGTGGCGTTGTGTAGGTGGCGTTGTGTAGGTGGCGTTGTGTAGGTGGCGTTGTGTAGGTGGCGTTGTGTAGGTGGCGTTGTGTAGGTGGCGTTGTGTAGGTGGCGTTGTGTAGGTGGCGTTGTGTAGGTGGCGTAAAGATGATCAAAAACAATTATCCTTCGTGTTTGGACACCGGTGGTTTGTGTCTATTTAAAAAAGATCTTCGCTTTTCGTAAAGCTGAATTTATTTTAATTAACTCTCTCTCTCTCTCTCTCTCTCTCTCTCTCTCTCTCTCTCTCTCTCTCTCTCTCTCTCTCTCTCTCTCTCTCTCTCTCTCTCTCTCTCGTCTTAAATTAAGACGTGATTAGACTTGCTACCTACTTTTCTCGGGTTGTGAAAATCTCCTTAGCGGGGAAAAGCTAATGAAGTGCAGGACTGAATCTCGTATATGTTTCCCCACATATTAAATATCATTCAAATCTGTGTCTGAATAACGTACCGCTCAGGACGCTGCAGAGCGCTGGTACTGCGTCAAGGTTTCACGAAGGAAGCCAAGAAAACATCGACGGGGTCGCGTTCTTGCTCAGAAAGCTTCCAGTACTCCTACTCGACAATGGCAGCCGACGATCCCAGTTCTGCAGGAACAAACTACACCCAACGAGTCAACCCCAGCACCACAACAGTCACTAGTGAGGAACACTGTAGTCCAGGAGAACATAGCAGAACAGCCTATACTACCCTGAGCCAAGAAATGATGTCGACTGTCACGCTCTTCACCGATATTATATGTGACCTGATAGATTCAGAAGAAAACAAAGAGACATTCAGAACTATTGTGAAGACCTTTGTGAACATATTCATGATGGACAAAATAGAGTTCATATGTTTATTTGCAAATTTATCCGCCCACCCAACACAGGGCCCAGAGACAATGATGGGGGGGGGGGGGCTGATGGCTTCAGCCTGCTGTTGAACATGAAATATATCCCCGTGGAACGCATATCAAGATCTTGATCGCTAAATCATATCGACATCTTCTTCGAGATCCTCAAACGGGTCATCTTTGGATTAAGACTCGTGTCAGGACGCAGATTCTGACGAATCAATCAAATCAAATCAAATCTGTTCCCGGACCAGCACCCGTTCTGGCAAACCTACAAGGACCAGTACCCCCATGTACATCTGTTGGGGATTTATTAAAGCCCACACAGTGGGCGAAAAGTTGTCAATAAAGGATCACATTACACTGTAATGTGTCTCGTTTTTCCATCGTGTCGATATTTTATTTCATTTCTCGACACCCAGTGGTGCATATTATTCAGTGTGTATAAACTCGGTATACAATACCGACAAGTTTTTGAGAAAGACACATAAGCAAGACCTCAGCATCTTTATACTGAAGACAGTTTGCTAACTAGTGGCTTTATCAATTCAATATAAAGGTTATTTGAAGGTGATACATCCCTGGGTGTATACCGTACAGTGAGATATACACTTCTGGTATCACACACACACACATAATATATATATATATATATATATATATATATATATCATGTGTGTGTGTGTGTGTATACCCAGAAGTATATATCTCACTGTACGGTATACACCCAGGGATGTATACAGATCCACTGGGAGTTTACTTTAATCCCAATTTCAAGGGTTAAAGTATCCTTGACTGATGGTATAAAGTTGAAAATGTAGCATACTGACCGTAGCTCGGTCGGAAGACTTCAAACCTGACCAACTCCTGTCTTTGTTGTTGAGCTCAGTTCTCGTTCAATTTACACTTTCCTCTTTCTTCGAGTTAAGGACTGTGGACGAGATCGGTTTTGCCAGAGTCAAACCTGAGAGACGCATTCCTTAGGGAATATTTGAGGTTCTTACTGAACAAAGGTTTCACACTCTGACGACATGTCTTAGAGGGAGTCGGTGAAGGAAGTATGTGATTACAGGGAGGTGAAAAGAAATGAAATGGGAGATGTAAGACGGTGGAGGCACGTGATAGGTGAGAAATACGAGATATGTGAGATGTAAGAAGTGATTGGTGTGATAGGTTGCTTGATGAAGAGTGAAGGAAAAACAAACCTGCAGAATACAGCATACACATACAGATGAGCTGCTGCAAGAACACACACACACACACACACACACACACACACACACACACACACACACACACACACACACACAGGAGCTTTGACTCGACCCCTGCAACCACAACTAGGTGAGTACACACACATGGGCAGTCGACAACACAATACTACTGACAATAAGAGATTTCCACCATAAGGAAATAGCCTGGGGCTGGGGACCACATGAAGGACTGGAAACATATAGAGCTAAGTTGTTGGAGGAGGTGATGGAAAACTTTGTGTCAACGTGTCTTAGACACAACTAGGAAGAGAGAGAGAGAGAGAGAGAGAGAGAGAGAGAGAGAGAGAGAGAGAGAGAGAAGAGAGAGAGAGAGAGGAGATGATGAACCAGCGAGGCTGGACCTTGTGACTGATGTAGGGGACATTGAATATGAGAGGCCCATTGGTGCTAGTGACCCCACAATGCTAAGGTTCGAATACCTCGTTGGAATGAACGTTGTGAAGAGTTGCACTGCGTTACACTGAGATGATGAGTTGCACTGTTCATCAAAAATCAGAAGAGTTTTGATGAGTTGGAAAGAGGGGACTGAAGAGAAGCAAGGGACTACATAATAGGAACACTTCAGACTAGGGGTCACAATGTGGAGATTGCGATAATGTACAACCCACCACAGAATAACAGGAGGCCAAGGCAAGAATATGAGAACAACAGAGCAATGGATGATACACTAGCTGAGGTGGCCAGAAGGGCCCACATGGGCAGGGCAAAGTTACTTGTGGATGATTTCAATCAAAATGAAATAGACTGGGAAAACCTGGAGCCACATGGGGGACCAAAAATGGGGAGGACTAAGATGATGGAGGTGGTACTGGTAAACCTAATGCATCAACATTTTAGGAGCACTACCAGAAAGAGAAGAGAGAATGAACCAGCAAAACTGGACCTCATATTCACCATGAATAGTTCAGACATTGAGGATGTCACATATGAAAGACTCCTTGGAGCTAGTGATCACGTGGTCCTCAGCTTCGAATACATAGTAGAGTTACAAGTGGAGAGGAAAGCAGTTCGAGTTGAATGGGAGAAACAAAACTACAAAAGAGGGGACTAAACAAGCATGAGAAATTTCCTGCATGAGGTTCAGTGGACAAGAGAACTGGCGGAAAAATCAGTAAATGAAATGATGGAATTTGTAACAAAATGCAAGGAGGCAGAGGAGAGATTCGTACCCAAGGGCAACAGAAACAGTGGGAAAACCGGAACGAGCCCTTGGTTCACCTAGATGTGTAGAGAGGCCAAAACTAAGTGTGCTAGAGAATGGAAAAGGTACCGAAGACAAAGGACCCAAGAAAATAAGGAGATTAGTCGAAAAGTCAGAATTAATATGTACAGATAAGGATGGAGGCCCAGCGAATATACGAGAATGACATAGCATCGAGAACGAAATCTGACCTAAACCTGTTGTACAGCCACATTAGGAGGGAAACAACAGTCAGGGACCAACTAATTGGGCTGAGGAAGGAAGGAGGGAAGGTCACAAGAATCAACCAAGAAGTATGTAAAGAACTCAACACGAGATTTAAAGAAGTATTTTTAGTGGAGACAGAAAGGACTCCAGAAAACCGGAATGGTGGGGTACACCAACAAATGCTGGATTCAATACACACAACTGAGGAGGAGGTGAAGAGCCTTCTAAGTGAACTAGATACCTCAAAAGAAGTGGGACTGGAAACATCTCTCCATGGGTTCTGAGAGAGGGAGCAGAATCACTGTGTGTGCCACTAACAACAATCTTTAATACAACTATCGAAACAGGGCAGCTACATGAGGTGTGCAAAACAGCAATTCAAACTGATAAGGATCAGGTAGGACTACAAAGGGATCTGGACAGGCTGCAAGCCTGGTCCAGCAAATGGCTCCTGGAGTTTAACCCCACCAAGTGCAAAGTCATGAAAATTGGGGAAGGTAAGAGAAGACCACAGACAAAGTACAGGCTAGGGGGACAAAGACTGCAAACCTCACTCAAGGAAAAGAATCTTTGGATGAGTATAATACAGAACACATTTCCTGAGGCTCACATCAACCAAATAACTGCTGCGGCATATGGGTGCCTGGTGAACCTAAGAATAGTGTTTCGACATCTTAGTAAGAAATTGTTCAAGACTCTGTACTCCGTTTACGCAAGGATCATATTGGAATATGCAGCACCAGTATAGAACCCATACCTGGTCAAGGACCTCAAGAATTTAGAGAAAGTGCAAGGATTTGCAACAAGACTAGTTCCGGAACTAAGTGGTAAGGGAAATCGAGGTGACGACACTGGACGACAGGAGATAAAAGGGGGGTTACATGATAATGACATAAAGTGCTGAGAGGAATTGGCAAGATGGATAAGCACAGGATGTTTCACAGATGGGACACATCAACATGGGGCCAAAACTGGAAGTTGAAGACTCAGATGACTCAAAGGGATGTTAGGAAGTATTTCTTCAGCCATAGAGCTATCAGGAAGTGGAACAATCTAAAGAGTGATGTAATGGAGGCTAGATCTATATATAGCTTTAAGAGGAGATACGATAAAGCTCATGGAGGAGGGACAGAGTGGACCTAATGGTGACCAGCGAAGAGGCAGGGCCAGGAGCTTGTGAATCAATCCCTGCAACCGGAGATAAGTGAGCACATACACACATACACACACACACACACACACACACACACACACACGCACACACGGAGGGCCTCAAACCACAGCAACCCAACGGCAACCATATAGTTTAACATCGCACACACATCATTTCCCCTGTCCCCACCCCAGCAACCCAAAACCCATCATCACCACTACCCCACTCCATCACAAACCCCACCCAATCAGCCCACACTCCAACCATACAACCCCCCCCACCCATGCAACAACCCTCTATGGGAACCCTGCCCCCCCCATCCCGCCAAGATCCCCCCAGGGCCACAGTATTGGAAACGAGGCTGAAGGTTTGGTACACAAATGCAGATGGAATCACAAATAAGTATGAAGAGTGGAATGAGAGAATAGGTGAAATGTCCCCAGACATCATAGCAGTCACAGAAACTAAACTAAATGAGACAATATTAGACGCAATCTTCCCACAAGGATATCAGATCCTGAGGAAAGATAGAAGGAGCAGGGAGAGGAGGGGTCGCACTGCTCGTAAGGAGTCATTGGAGATTTGAGGAAATGGCAGGGAAAGGAGGTGTGTGAGAAAGGACTTTATAGTAGGTACCATCCAGTCTGGGAGCACAAGATAGTCATTGCAATGATGTATAACCCACCACAAAACTGCAGGAGGCCAGGAGA